>WHVE01000030.1:0-395619 GCA_015178995.1 Trichophaea hybrida | reverse complement strand
TGAGAAATGAATTATATAGTCTTAAGAAGAAATATGCCCTGGCATTGCTGGCTAAGACCCGTAAAGCTGCCCATACTTTGGATCCTTTGGGATGCCATTGTGGGGACCTTCAGGTTAGCCATGCATTATCTTTCTGACCAAAGATATCTCCATCATAGTACTGTGTAGAATACACCAGTTGTTGGGCATTGATAGAGCCTTCCAGTTTGATTGGACAGCCATTACTATCCTAGCAAGAGGGACATTGCAATTCCTAGAGATGATATCAACTGGTCTAAGCTTTGTGCATCCTGACAGTGGGTTCTACCTGAACAATAAGTGTCTGGGACTAGATAATGGCCTCTGGCTCTTATGCACTTTGGCATATCACTTGAGAGTGCATGCTTTCCATATCAGAAATAAAACATCAGATCAGTAGTCACATGGCGACCTTTTGGCTGGTCGCAGGCTCACCGCTTGAGGGAATTACATCCCAGTCATACACAATTCCACCCCACATTAATATGAGATAACAAAGTTGAAGATTTGGTGCAACATTTGAATCAACTACATTGCTGATATGTGGTATATGCTGTACTAGGGTTGGCAATAAACTGTAGGAATTTGTAAGAATTGACGAATCAGTTTGATTTGTTCAAACTGCATCCTTGCCAAGATTTTTGCTCAAACCCTACCATATTCAACCCCGAATTTCGAACAAAAATAACTCAGCGAGTTCTGGTCCGATCTACTCTATTTTTTTTCATCTGGTAGGTAACATCAAGCGCTACAAAATGTAAAACAATTCAAGCCAATTGGACAAGAACTCACAAATGTCTTTTTGTTCAAATTTTATTTGTTCACGCACGGGTTCAGGAAGAACTGGCGGAAATTCACAAATCTCGAATCAAACTCAAATTGAATTTCTGCTTGATTCGATCAATCACGATCTGATTTGGTTTGTTGCCCACACTATGCTGTACAGCTTACCCATACTGCAGGTGGTGAAGAAATGTTTCAATCCTCTGCAAACCATTTTATTATGGCCCAACTGGCATCAACAGCATATCCTGCAAGAAGCCTGTTGATATTCTGGCACATACGTATTCAAAATTGAATCCCTGCTTTGCTATCAGGATCAGCAATGGCAACATGTGATATCATAGTCATCGGTATGGAATGAGCCCTACTATGTCCAAACAACCCCACCCATATATCTCAATTGTACGACTATGCATGCATCATGCTTGCAATGGCCATCTACTATCAAGCCTCACTTGTATGCCTCAGAATGGGAATGGTCATTTTGGTAGCTCTTGTATAAAAGACCACCTCTGCCTCCAGAAGCAGAAAGGGCAAGCTCTAGCAGCACAATCTACAGTCAGAACAAACACCATTGACAACAAACCTGAAATATTATTAAGTTTTCTACCTTAATAATATTACCAGTCTATTACCACATGACTATTTTCAACAATAATGTGATTGTTTTTTACCCAGCAATCATCTATCACGGTTGCCATACCATTACTAGTAATCACTATCTGGCGCATTTTCTCATATGCAATGATCTCCAGAAAGAATTGTGTGACTATATTGCTACTGGGCAGTTAACCAGTCAAGCCATTCTCGATGAGTCAAATGAAGATCATGATCAAGACTCTTACAACTCATAAGGAGACGGCCATACTTAGACCTCACCCCTAGGTACCCCTATAACAGATAGATCTTATGGAATCAGGACTAGCTTGATTGTTCATTGTTGGCACATATGCTGTGGTCTCAGACAGTTATCAGCTTCTTGGCTGGCACCATTCAGCTGGTATCCAGCTGTCTGTGTATTATTGATGACTAGTTAGCTTGTTAGCCACAATGACTCAGAGATTGGTTGGCTGTTTATATGTTATTGGCAATATGGAGCAGAAGTAACTATGAACATTAACTTGACTTTGTTGTTCATTGTCAGCATGAGTGATTATTTGCTAGTGATTGGAAAAAACCAACTCAAATATCTGATATGGATGATGGCAGCTAATATTCCAATGGGAAGAGTGTCATGTGATTGTGTATGATTCTACTGTGAACTCATCAGGTGTTATAGCAAAGCCTTTGAGCAAGCATATGAGACAGTGGGAAAGTACCTACACAGATATGCCTAAGAATCTCTGAAGTATTTGGTTGGTAATCAAGTTATATTAAATCAGAAATCAAAAACTTTAAAACTATTGAAATAACTGAATTCCAGGCTGTATTGACATTTCAGGATGGTGAAGATACTCTCATCTACCAGTATTAAGTTTGAGTTACCATGTCGATGATATATTCACAATATATTCATTGTATCACTTATCCATCCATATCAACTTGCTACGAACTCTGCTAAATCTTCACCCATGCTTGTTGCACCCATCCAGCGGAATGTACTTGGCAATAATATTGACAACTATGAGTATGAGACAGGGTACAAGAATGAGGAAGTCATCAGGAACCAGTTTAACAAGAAACAGGAAGTGGTTTTATATTCTGTTACGTTGAAGCAATATCTGAAGAAAGCAAATTTGACTGAAAACCCATTTAAGAACTTTGATAACAAGAGACTGATAAAGGATATTACATATGGAATTGTCAGACTATGAAGAATATCAGAATTGAATATATGGTTGAGCTAGCTGCTTTTCCCCATAAAGGATTATTAATAGCTAGCAACATACCTAACAAAGGATTTGGCTTTTTCAGTTCAAGAAATTATATTTTTCCAAATGATGAATGAAAGATGGGACTTAGTTTTAAGGGTATATAGGGTCATGATTGTTCTAGATCAAAGAAAGAAAAAGAGATCAGAATGTCTTAGCTAAATACAAGCAATCTAATTGGTTGATTCTGCTCACTACTATATTTTACCTTTAAACAAACCAATTATTTGGTTCATGCCAGTGGGTCTGTACCAAGGCACTAACATATTGGATTTTGAAAACAATTCACTTTAGCCAGCTGAATTATATTTCGCCAAAGGCAATATGCAATTATGGTCATTCAGAGATAAACTCTCTAAGCGAGTTGGTAGAATTATATCCAGCAAGTTTACAGAAGTGTCATATACAATCACTTACAATCACTTACTTAGAATATTATCAGCCATTACTGCTCTTGGATAGCAGAGCCGAAATATTTGATTAAATAGGAAATGAACACCCACACCTTAGATAAGCAATATAAGTTAGTCAATCGTCATTGTTGCTTCTATTCCAAATTGCTAATAATAGATGAACAGCTATTATAGTGCAGAATGTTATTAACCAAGAAGCTGGTAACTGATGAAAGGGCTGAAAATCACGAAAAGCAAACAGACAGCGGACTAAAAATGGAATAGTGCCAGTGAAGATGTCAGATATTGATGGAGGCCTACGAATATATACCAACACTTAACACCCTAGTTGGTCCCTATCATATGGAATCTATTCATTCGGAGTTCCTGAGATTGAAAGAATCTCTCTGGTCCAGAAGTAGAGAACCATGAGGTTGATATCATGAAGAATATCACTGCAGTAATTATAACTCAATCGAGATACAGAAAATGATGGATAGAGAATACGAGCAATATTCGCAAAATGGCTACTCATTATTCATAACTTTCAATATATGATCTGACTTACTGTATTTTCTAGTAATTCCCATAATACAAGAAAATGTAATTGGTCCCAAGCCCATCATGGATATCTAGGATAATACAATGATCATACTCCCATAACATATCATAACTTGTAGTAGTATTTCCACCTGATTACTGATTCTTGATGCATCACTAGATGCAATAGCCAAATTCTTCAGTTTTGTTATATCTCTGATACTAAAGATATATGTTAAATCATGCTAGCATTTTAGAGTTCTAGTCTGTGATTACTATGATACTGTCAAACCATATGGTCGTTTCCCAGAGTCTATGGATACAATGGCAAAGATTGTGTCAAACTGCATAGTTGCCTATTGAAATTCATCGATAAGATACCCCTACTACTGTCAAACCTGACGGTTGCTTTTAAGAATCTGCAAATATCATGACTGTGATTTTGTCAAACCTCACTATTGCTTGACAGAGTCTACAGGTATAATCACAACAATACTGTCAGACATTACTGTCACTTTCTCAAGTCAATAAATATGATAGTCATTATTGTCACGGTTGGGTCGAGTGACAATTGACGGAGAAGTGATGATCAGTAAATAATATCAAAGATAAAGCATGATGTGAATGAAATCAGGTTTTGAACGCAGGCTAAAGCATGATGAGAATGTAATCAGATTTCGAGCAGAAGTAAAAGTAAGACGAGAATGAAATCAGGTTTCGAATCAGGTTGTACAGGAAAATGACGGAATTGTATGAAAAGCGGTGTTCAAAGAAAGCAAGAGTTGGGATACGTTATGGAACCAGTGAATTACTGAATATAAATCAGGCGTTGGGCAGAGGAGAAGTTTCTTTCTTCACTCCTTTTCTCATCTATAAAAACAATCAATTAGCTTCAGCTTTCATTCTTGCACACTTGGTGATTCTGGGTCAAGTCTTATGTATACAGTCTACGATTTTGTAGCTACAGGCTAGCCTCAGACTTTTTCGCCATCCGGCTTGCAGTTGTATAACCCATACAACCTCGAGCTCTGAATCACTGATATCGAGCCCTGAACCCTTGACAATTAATTTTTCAAATCTTATGGTTGCTTGTCAGAGTCCACAGAGATGATTATTCTGATCAAATAGAACTCAACAGACACTTCATATATAAATATGATATATACTATTTATTCATTGATATATTATATCAGTTTTCATTTTCAAGTGGCCACTCTAATACTCTTATAACCCTTATCTAATTGCTCTTACAACTCTGGACATTCTTGATACTCAGACATTCTTAAAACCCAGACATTCTTGAAACTGTGTCAGTCTCAAATTTCTAACATTTTCAAAATTCTGATATTCTAAATACTCAAATATCTTCAAAACTCTGAGATTTTTTAAACTTTGATATTCACAAAACTCTGATATTTTTGCACTCCAAAAGGATATGGTCATTCACAAGTGGGCTTGGAGTGTGTTTGAGAGTTGCACAAGATGGCTCTCAAGTATATATGAAGGGAATTCAATGGAATAGCATTCAAGCAGGCTTGGTGGGACTGACAAGTTGGTGTATGAGCAGAATGAAGAGAGATGGATGAGATGGCCCTTAAGCAGACTTAGAAAGGGATGAATAAGATGGCTCTTATACAGACTTGGAGAGATGGGATTAATGACTGATGGAATTGATAAGAGATGGGGCCAACAAAATACAGTGTTGATGAGTACTAGGGTTAATGAGGGATGGGGTTGCCATGGGATAGCTCTTAAGAAAACTGTTGAGAAATTGATCTGAAGCCATATTCAACGACCAAGGGTTGTACAGATCACGAGTTGATTTGTGTGCAACCAAGCTTGGGAGATGTCAATTAATGATTGGAATGCTGAGTGGAGTACTTGAATTGGCATAAGGGGATAGAGATAGCACAAATAGTGCTCAGCAGTACGTACAATAATGGACTGAAGGTGGTTGCTGGAGGTGGTACATTGAATCGGCTGCAGAGAACATGTGTCTGGTTGAACACATTCATGAGTGGTTGAGGACATGATGGCAAAATATTGAGTCGTGATCATAATGCTCAGTGGCATATAAGAAACCAAAGTACCCCCCATATGGTTCTTGGTTAGCGTCAGCAACAAAGGGAATTAATTTGAGTCAAATTGAACCATGCAGGGGGGAGATTCAGCTTCAATGTGTAGGTTGTTAAATTTTGCTGGTTTGTGACAAACCAATTTGCAAACTACTAGGTTTCAAACCAAAATATTTAAGCGAATTCCAGTCCAATCAGCACAATTTTTGGCTTATCTCCTAGCACTTGAGGTTCGCTACAAAATGAACAAAATCCGCGCTGATCAATCATGAACCTGTTTGCCAATTTGTGTTCGACCATTTGGTGTGGTTTGAGTAGTTACAATGCAAACTTCTCAGCAAAATTGGATCTGCCACAAACCGAATTGGTTTGCATATTCTAATAAACTCATACCATTTGTTGCCAACTGTATGCTTTGTAGCATGTATATATAAGGTCTTTGACCCAAGCCAGTGGAAATGAGGGCCACAGAATATATCTGTAATTGATTGAGCAAGAACACATAAGAGGAGGCTTGTGATACTATTTGACTGTCTACTAGCAACACTCAAGGGCGGAGGGGAACATAAATATTCATTGAATGATGTTGAGAGGGAAGAGGAATATGAATATGCAGATACAGATGCAGATGCAGATACAGATGCAGATGCAGATACAGATGCAGATGAAAATCAGCATGGATATAGACATGCACATGGATATGAAAATAGAGATAATTGATGAAATCAGTTGTATCATGAATTCATAAGCAAGAAACTGTAGATTTCCCTGAGAGAAAACCTATACTCAATTTGATATATTGTACATATGCAATTGTCTAATATACATTCTGCTAAAGTGTATACAGCTCAAATCGGCAAAATGCAACAACTAATTCGAATATTACAAGTGATTTTAGGTTACACGGTATGAAATATGATCGGATAATGTATTCAATATACATAATCTATACCTAGTTTATATATATATGTTTCTCCCCAATTTCTTTTTCATATCTCATTCGACTTCTATCCACATTTCCCTTTTGAGCATTGCCAGTCCATAGTCAGAAACCATCTAGCCCCAACCCTCATCCAGCTTTAGTCAATCAATTACACTGTTATTCTCTATAGCCTTTATCCTAGTAGGCAGATTGAAAAACAGACTGCCTCCCATAAATGCACTGGCTACGAACAACTAAATCAGCAAGCCCCTCTCTCTTCCTCCGCTTATGATGTTGATCATGGGTCAACATCTTCCAAGCCATGACTTGTATCATTTAAATTCTTTGTCAGTCCGTCTCTCACTCTCTGCAGCTGACATCAGCCACCAACATTATCCTAGGTTCAGCCTCTCATCTTTCTGATTATGGGTCAATATCTGACCATATATGACCTGTGTTTCAATATCAAGCTTTGGTAACTGACTGCCTTCCATATATGTACTGGCCACTGAGCTCCATATATACAAGCTGCCCCTCTTTCAATTCCAGGTCAAGTCATTTCTTGGGTTACCAATGGCGGGTTAATATCTGTATACTAGTTCTGTCAGACCCTCTCTCTCTGAAGTCAACTTCAATCACCAACTCAACTGTAGGTACTGCCTCTCTTCAATTTGCAGGTGAAGACCTCTACTCAGCTTCTTGAACATGAGTTGATATTACTTGCACCTTGTTCCATACAATTAACTGACATTGAGTTCAAACCTCACAATTTCTATACAGCTGTCGAATGATCCCTTCCAAGCCATTTGAAAAGCTGTCCTTCATCACCCCTATCTCCAATCAACCCCAATTCTTTTCAACCTTGCCTCTTATCAACCTGTTTTTTCATGAACCTGGTCTACCATCAATTCTTTCCATCATCAACCTCCTCTTCTATCAATTCAATTGCTTCTGGCCTACTTGTATACTATTTTGTTTATTTCTCCCCAAGTCCCCCCAGGAGCTATCTTCTTCATCTCTGTCTATACCCACTTGAGATCTATATTGTTCATTGCCATGCATACTTGAAAGGTGTCTGGTCCATCCCTTCACAAGCTGACTTTGGGGACAGTATATCAGATTTGGGACAGTAAGAATATTAGAGTTGTAAAAGTTATCAGATCAGAGTTGTGAGGGTGTCATAGTTGTACCGTATAAATAATAGCTGATGTAATATAATAATGAATAAATAGTATATTTTATAATCAAATATACAGTTTCAGTAGGGTTTGAAATAATTCCAATGATCATACCTATCAACTCTAGCATACAACTATGAGGTCTGAAATGATTATAACTAATGTTGGCAACAAACTGAATCGGTTCGTGACAGATCGAACTGCACAGGGATTTGATACGAGTTTGATTCGAGATTTGCAAGTTTCAGCCAGTTCATCACAAACTCGTTCGCAAACCAATGAATTTCGAAAGAAAAGACGTAAGCAAGTTCTTGTCCAATCAGCTCGAATATTTGTTCATTTTGTAATGCATGGAGTTATCTACATGATAAAAACAAATTCAAGCCAATCGGACAAAAACTCGCATACTTATTTTTATTTAAAATTGGGGCACGAATGAGGTGGGGTTTGAGTGATAATCTTGGAAAGGATTCAGTTCGAACGAATCAAACCGGTTTGTCAATTTTCACGAACCCATGCTGTTCGTTGCCAACACTAATTATAACAATCATAGATTTCAATTCCGATTAACAACTGTGATGTCTGCAAGTAGAATTATCATATATATCTCCAAGACTGTTTGATATATATGTCCAAAACTACCAGTTCTACAAGACAGTACTTTTAACAAAAATTGAAGAAACAATAAGAATTGCAGTCAAAAGTATATCCTTTCTTCGAAAACTGTATGCTTGTGGGTCTACCAGGTTTCCAACATAAATTAATCTCAATGAATGGCCTTATATTATTTAGCAAAACAAAAGGTAATATAAAAATAAATGGTAGCACCCTGTAAGCAATGTCAAGTCATGTTAAGTTTTGAGAATGTGCATATATTGCTGTGTAACTGCTATGACATAGTGAAACACACCTGCAATACCAATATCTAATCCATATTATAGCCTCAGGAAATATTTTGTGATAGGCCACAGTAGTTGCAAAGAATAGGGTGTTGGTTTATTGATAGTTTAGAGATGGCAAAAATGCTGAGGATCTAGAGCAAAGAGAACTGGGAAGTATTTATTAGAGTGCAGAATAAAGTGTGAAGACCTTGGGTTGTTTGAGGTTCAAAAGATGTCAACCATATCAATAGGAGGAACAAGCTTTAACGATATATGCATTGAGAAGTAATCTTTTTATATTGAATATTTTAGTGATATCAAATTCCAAGGACAGCTATCAGCCTGGCTTTGAAGTGGTACTGAATTGAGTATAGATACTACTTTCACCAGATAAACCTGGAGTGATACTCCCAGTGTTACATATTTCAATACAAATTTTGTTTCTACTTTGCTACTCCTCAATAGTGGAACTCATCTGCAGTACCTATCTTGGTAGAACT
Organism: Trichophaea hybrida; assembly: GCA_015178995.1. NCBI lineage: Eukaryota > Fungi > Ascomycota > Pezizomycetes > Pezizales > Pyronemataceae > Trichophaea > Trichophaea hybrida. Next base: position 386,459 of record WHVE01000030.1, on the reverse strand, counting down.
TCATATCGTAGAAATACAAATTGACAAATATTTGAAACAATCAATTGGAATTTGGTTTTTTTTATCAGGATGATGATTTGGTATACTCTGTCAGTCTATACAACAAGAGTTTATATACCTCTACAATCCATTTCACCTACTTCACTGGCTGCATCAATACATATTTTCACTTGAATAATTAGTCCAAGATACTTTGATAATACTCAGAGCACGATATCCAGTTTATAAGTCAAAGTAATATTCTTACTTTGGTTGGAATATATTTTGATTATTCAAGATTTGGAACTTTGCTCTGAATATAGAAAATTTTCTTTTGAAAGTTCAAAATAAAGAGAATAAACTTTTTGAATATCTAAATTGTTGAAGTTTGTTCTCCTCCCAGAGACAGTTTTTTTTCTTCGTTCAATAAATCTGCACATATTTATATTTCTTTCATCATCTTTAAATTCTTACTTGCAATTTGATATTTTTCTACAGTGTCTATATCTAAATATTATCAAATCAATGATTATTTCTTTGCCACTCCCTCAGACATCTGTTTGATGTTTCTGGTATTTTCTTTATGATTATCAGACTATACTGGAACTATTAATACACCTTATGACACTAACCCCCAAGCTTTTGCCTCCAGACTAGTACTATGACATCATTCTAGTTACTTTTACAACAATCTGTTTAATTGAATACGAATCAATTGTATAATTGAGAGTGGTATATATGTTATCTTTTTATTACAGTATTGTATTTTCTAGCTTTAATAGTTATAGAATTCAATTAGTAATCTGAAAAACATATTTACCAGCTCCAACAGTTGGAGCAGCTCAAACTGAAACTATAAATTAGCATTTATTGTTTATTAGAAGAGTTGGCACATTTTGATGAATATGTTATAGTATTTACTCTGGCTTCAGACATGAGTAATAACTAATAATATCCACATAAAATATGTTCAAAATAATCATGTATATCTTTATTTCCACATTATGATGTAATATACAATACAATCCCATCTTTTTGGAAGGTAGTATTTGAATAGCTATACTCATTTGTGGTTTGTTGTTTGGCTAAATATTATTCAGCACAACCTGCCAAAGTATTTTGAAAATATACTACGTTAGTGGATCTGTATCAATTATTTTGCAGAAACTAATCAAGATTGTGTATCTATTCAAATATGGCAGAAAGCTAAATTGACCAATCAGGTTGTATACATCTGACTAACATATCACATCAGGAAAAATTAACCAATTTTTGCTCCTACATTATTTACTTTGTTTTGTTCATGATTGTGATTAAATTGTGACCCCTCATCTACATGAATATTGAATCTATTATGTTTTTGATATGCTAGAATTGTTATCACTTGGACACTTAAAGTCCAATACTATTGAATATGTTTTAAGCAATTAAAACTATAGATGGGGGAAAAAGACTTGATTTACTGTATATTTAATTAGGTTGTCCTATACTTTGTAATGAATCCATCTATAGTATTCTTTCAATAATTTGTTATTGTAAAACTTTTCATACAATGGTTCAGTCAAATCTGCTTCTTTTGAATATTTGATTCTCTAACCAGATATAAACTATGTTTCTAATCTTTGCTATATAGGTTACCTATTATATCCTCAACTGTATAGCCAGTTGTGTATATATAGATATTCATATTATAACCAAACATATTCTGCTTACCAGCTGGTACAAGCGTGGATAAATCTCTACTGGAGTTGATAGCAAGTTGATCAATATTTAAAAGGAATACAAAAAATATATTGTAAATAGGCTATTGACTTGGGAACTTGCAAATAATGGTGGTAGATCAGAGTACCTTCAAGTCATTGGATAGTGTTAGCAATGGTTCCGAATTACAGGTCCATGTCGGTTCCGGTTCTGAATCACCAAGGAACCGGACCATCCAATCACAGGCGGTTAAAAACTGGAACCGAACCATAGCCCTCTGGGTTTTGACAGGTTTCTTCTCTAAAAATATTGCTCAAATTAAATATTTGAGTTGTGATTGGATTGCAACATGTTCTGTACGTAGATTATGCAGTTTTGACTCTCTGTTACCTCCCGCTCTCCGATTTCCAATACAATTGGTATTCGTTGAGTCACTGTAAAAAACAGTCAATTTTGGCCGCATCTTCGGCCTTGATTCACAGAGACTCAACGAATATTAATTGTATTGCAAGTCGGTGATCGGGAGGTGAAAAAGCGACAAAAACGGCATAATTTACGTATATAACATGGCACAATCCAATAAGAACTTAAACACTTAATTGCAGTGAAAGTTTCAGAGAAGAAACCCACCAAAACCCAGTGGGTTATGGTTCGGTTCCAGGTTTTAACCACCGGTGATTCAACAGTTCGCTTCCTTAGTAGTTCCAGAACCGATCCAGGGCCACAGGTCTGGTTCCAAACCGAACCACAGCCAGGAAAACCAGACCCATTGCTAACACTATCCTTGGAGGGTCCATGAAAAATCTGATCCAATTGCTTCAATAGTTATCTAGTTTTGATATTGTTTTTTTTTTAATATAACTAGATCAACAACTGAATACTTTATTAGTTTCTTGGCTTGTCAAGTATGCATATTTACAATCATCGTTCATGTATTGTTGACATAAACTCAATAGCATTCTAGATGTTTTATTTGTTGTGTAAACCTCAGTAAACCAAAAATTGAAAAACAGAATCCCAGATGAGCAAACAATTGTAATCTTCTCAAACTGGAAGGAAGAATAGTATTTGAAACATACTCTGTGATTGGTAATGTCTCAAACCGGTTATTCTGCATGCAATTGCTTTAATTCAATTGTTACTATTTCAAAATTAGGTTTACTTATTCTGTGTGTCAAACGATTTAAGTATAAAATTGTAAAGATATTCGTCGTCTAATATGAACAGATTTTACTAATAAGAACTACAATTTACTGATAAACATACAGTCCCAATGAAGAACAATATGGATAGTAGAGAATCGAATTTTGATAATTTTGTAAAGCAGAATTTTCCTTTGTGTGTATCATTCGTTCCATATTTATTTAATTTAAAAATGTAAGTCATTTTGATAATGCAGGCAATAAATATCTATACTAATATATATCAACTTGATACTGATAATATATTAATAATATACATGTTTAACCTAACATAATACCCTGGGAGTGGGGACACACACAATCACTTGCGACAGTATTGGATGTCACCAGTCTCAGAGGCCAGAGCGAAGCTTCTCAAATTGCCAATTTCTTTAACTGCAACGCATACTGAACTGTAAATTTCTTGAACAGCAAAGCCTTTCGAACAGCAATACTTTTTGACCAACAAAGTGTCTCTCTAGTGACAAATCTACGGAATGCACCGCTCTGGCCAGAGCGCAGCAAGACTACAGTCGAATCAAAACTCTCTATGCAACGAAGGTAGAGTATACATCAGTCTGAAAGACTCTATGCAACAAAAGCTAGAGAATGCACCACTCCAAACAATGAAACTAGAGCACGCTGATTTCTATGCAACAAAAGCTAGAGAAACATACTATCTATCCAATGAAAGCAAATTGCATAAGCGGTGCCATACAACCTAGCTACTCTCGATCGAACAAAGTCTACTCATTTGGAGGTGAATTGGATCGAAAGAATACCACTGGCCTGGATGACAGAAATCACGGAGTTGATGTCAGGAAAGATACCAATTGTCCAGCCAGATTCAATTCACGATAAAGATGTGAAGATATCGAGGGATTGAAGCCAGCACTAGTTGCAGGGTTGTGCATTGGTTCAAAGGTAGTTGAGGTATGGGACTTCTAGAGTACACAGTGTGTATAGTAGTTGGGAGCAAAGACGAAGGTATAAAGACATTCGGCTTCTTCGAGGGTTGAAAGGTATCAGATCATTGATCACTTTCTCAGTGAGGAACATTAGTTTTCACAATATACACATTTGGAAAGCCATTTCTGTTCATTGTGAACCTTTTAGTTATTTCCATATCCTGGGGGAAGCTCCAGACGCACCACAATTGAAGCCAGTCCCGAACCAAGTACTACTTTGACTGGTGAACCTGGAGTAACGCTCCTGGTGTTATATTATATTGTTAGCAAAGAGACGCTTTTGAGGAAGGTATTCATTTCTACATATATCGTTACACATCATGCGGTCTTGGTGCAGTTCTACATTCATGAACCTTTTTCAATCATTACACTCAGTACCCTTACGTTTCACGCCTCTGTACACCCAACTCGTTGACACCTCCGAACGCCATACTAGTCGTGCACCTCCGAACATCCAGACTACAAGCTATCGGGGCAGCTACACCAAGAAGCTAAGGCTTGTTACCTCTTTTACCTATTGAATGGTCGCTTTCTGGTACAATCATCATTTCCGAAAGTGCAGCTGGATTGCATATTCCGATGGAGTATAGCTACACCTTGGTTTGAAAATATAATGCATTGATTCTATCCACCGATAAGGATAAGCAAGTGATGCAATGACAGCCGATTACAAAGAATGATATTCCGGACGGCATTTCTCTGGTTTTGGATGTAATCGATGTTGAGTTAGGATGAATGGACGCACTCATTCAAGAAACAAGGGAGAAGAAATTCGAAATAACAATGGCCCTCCCAGAGATGGTGCAAGCTTACAATCGGCTCATCACTCGGCAGAATGCAATATAAGACACGATCTGCCTGGGAGTGGAAATGATGGACAGGGCTTAAGTTCAGAAGAATTCCAACATAGTTATTCAATCTGAAGTGTTTGCGGCTAATATTCAAACAGCTTGGGCTGTTATGAGAGCCCAATCTACAAAAGTCCACAAAGACTTTCAGAAAGATCATAGCGAACAAATCCTTTGGTTCCGTGTAGCCTGGACTACTCCCTCCGATCTGCATCATAAAAGGGAAAATCTCAACATCGCCTAGCCCTTCAAGTTGGTCACCAATTGTAGGAACTTGCTACCAACCCATTAAAAGCCAGAAAGGATGGCAAATGGATGTCCGGGATATATGCCAAAGCTCAAGCGGAGGCTAAGAAGATGCTGGATGCACAGAGGGGAGCACAGGACACAGCAGACAATGCAGAATGGGAGAGGAAGGCGGCAGACTTAAGAATGAAAAAGGGCTTTGAACGGCAATTCAAGGAGCTCACCAGGGCCTTACAGAGAAAGCTTGAAGATGAACAGACGACAAGATCAGTATACTCCGTGGTGAAGCACGTGATGATTCCAAAAAAGGCAATGTGAAGCCAGATGTTGACGGATTCCAGCTTTGATATATGGTTGGAGATTGTGCCGGTATTTCCGGCAGAGAAGCGATGTCTCTTGGGCCCAGGGCAATGGAGACCACACAGAAAGATATTGAGGAGATCCACCTCATGGCCCGGAGTCTTTCAGCTCAAGCTTGGGTAGCTCCAGCTCTTATGATACAAGAGATGATGATCTTCCACCACTTCCACCATCCAGAGAAACGGACAATAGTGAACCTTGTCCATCATCACCTCCGCAATTGCCCGCACCTCCACACCCACCATGACCCTCAAACTTGCGAATGATGTAAAAAAATGACCTTCCATACAAGTGCAATAGAGATCCTATGGACAAGAAAGAGTCCTACCGCCGGTGGATTTGAGGGGCGGATTGGTACCTCAGGTATGTCAAAGACAAGTACACCTATGACGATGATAACATTACCTTTGTCTGAACCCTCCTCCGAAAAATGACCTTTGCTTGGTACAATAATCAAGATGATCAGGTCAAGAACCTGTTTGAAGTTGATACCTGGCAAGCCTTCATCAGCAGCATGGAGGAACAAGTCATCCACATGGAAGAAGAAAAGGGAAACCTCTGGAAGATAAAAGAGTTGCAGTACAAGGGCGATATTCGAGACTACATTGTAAAGATGGAAGACTTGAACTACCAAGTCTGCTTATCTGGAAGTGCATGGTGAGAGGCTTTACACTGTGGCCTCAACAAAAACATTGAAGATTGATCATTCTTTTCGAAGCTTACACCAGACAACAATACAGAGTACACATGACTACTCAAACAAGTTGGTTACGTATACATGAGATGCCTGCAAGAAAATACCCAACACCATCAGCAAGAGCAAAAGCTCAAAGACAAGCAGAATGAATGGAAGCGTGATGATTGGTGATGGAAACAAACTGTAGGGATTTGTGAGATGTGACGAATTGGTTTGATTTGTTCAAATTGAATCCTTGCCAAAATTTTGGCACAAACTACACCAAATTCGACCTCTAATTTCGAACGACAATAAGTGAGCAAGTTCTTGTCCGATCGGCTCGAATTTTTCTTCATCAGGTATGTAACTTCAAGCGCTATAAGATAAGGACCAATTAAGGTCAATCAGACAAGAACTCGCAGACATCATTTCGTTCGAAATTGATCGGTTCACCAACCAGTTTGTGACAACCCTGAAACATTTGCAAATGTCAGATCAAACTTGAATCGAATCCCTGCTCGATTTGATCTGTCACCAAACGATTTGGTTTGTTGCCAACACTAGTGATGACTATGGTGACATTGGGGATCAAGGAAAGAAGAACTATAAAAAAGGTTCAGATTTCAACAAACTTTTAAGGGAGAAGAAGGGTCCTGAGCATGTCAATACTGTCAAGAACGTAGCTCTTGAAGGCATTCCTGAATCTCAACTGGAAGCCCAAACAGAGCATAATGAACGTAAGTACTGCAGTACATTGGAGAATCGATAGATATTCTGCAAGAATACTATCCAAGCCTCATCCAGCTAAAGAAGTACAAAAAGAAGCGTAAGGCAAAAACTTCGACACCAAATGTAACCACCTCATCTTCGAAGGTCAGGCCCAGGGAACTGGCTGAGCAAATCACCAAACCAGCCGCTGCCTCTAGCTTTGAAGTGCTTTACGAGGTTGATACTGACGTTACGGAGACTGATGGATGAAACCAATTACTTTTGTCTTTCGTTGGGAAGGAAATATGTGGTCATTTCTATGTTTTTGGGGGTATAGACACCTCCAATTTTGTGTTTAGGGGTACAGACATCCTTAATGCTTTTGGGTTATCATTTTGGGCATTACCGATGTGGTCATGGGTATCACTTTTTGATTTTCATTTTGGGCATTACTGATACGGTTATTGGTATTGCTTATGGGTTTCCGATAATAATAAACTTTTTTTTCTACTGTTTCAAACACGCTGCCAGAGGATGAGTTCAATAGTCGAAATATATTGGTCATATAACATACATGCTGGACAAGCAAATACGATTATACACATTCATTCACCTACAAATACATATATTTGTTACCATGACCCATTGCAGCCGGAGCTGTGTCGAGAGGCAGTTCATTATGGTTTGTGCTTGAAAAGATTGAAAACGTGAGGCTGCAGTCAGTGCACCTGCACCTCAACCTGAACCGAAGAAATCAAAACAATTCCCACCTGAACCCAAAACACATACAAAACCCACAGTATACATGATTGCAAGCTTTTGAAACAAGAAGAATGTTTCTGTATAGGTTCTCTTGGATACTGAGTGCGATACACCTATAATGTCAAAGCACTGGGCTCAGTCGCATGGTGTTCCATGACTGACTCAAAAGGAACCAAAGATAATCCAAAACTGCACTTGAGTGAGAGTAGAAGGAATGGGTTGGTAGTATATCTTCCCTGTAACTCAGCAGTATGAATCTCATTTTACCAAAGAGACCATTGAATATGGTCCTATGGAGAATTGGTTAAATAGCATGTTATCTTACAGGTGGATCGTCAAGCATGGAGCACTCAAAGGAATTACAGAATAACACAATAAACTCCAGCATATGTCGAAACACTGCCAGCAACATTGTACAGAGGCAGCAGTTTCTTTGTTTTCAATTGAATATGACGATTCCAATTTCAAGTCTCATCCTGGCCCTCCATGGATCAGGGTGTTTGGTTCAATGCATATCAATGTGGCGTATGAGGTTGACTTCGATTGGGTCAAGCAAATCCCATGGCAGTGGAGAGACTTTGAAAACATTTAGAACGAAGAAACTGCCAACACTGTTCTCCCTCATGGATCTTCTGACTATGCCATTGATTTCAATGATGCTCAGCATCCTTCACGGGGTCCCATCAACGCGATCTCACAGAAGCAGCTTTCGATCCTGCAAGATTAACTTAAAGAGATGCTCGATTCCGGATTGATCCGTCCTAGCAAATGATCCCTGGGAGCACCCATAATGTTGATTCCAAAGCCACACGAAAGAGGCTTACAGTTGTACAAAGATCACAGAGGCCTTCATTGTGTGATGATTCTTAACTGATACCCATTGCCACTTATGAACGACCGCAGAGACAGGGTCACTGGATCGGAAATTTTCACCAAAATTGATTTGAAGGCAGGGTACAACCTCATTTGATTCAAACCTGTTGATGAATGGATGACAGCATTTTGTATGAGATATTGACATTATGAATGTCAAGTGATGCCCATCAGATTGGGGAATGTGCCAGATACATTCCAGGATATAATGTACGAGATCCTGCATGATCTGATTGATCATACAGTAGTTGTCCTTATAGATGCCATTCTCAACTATACAGAAAACAAAGAAGAGCATGTACAATTGACCTGATATGTTCTTTGTTGATTACAGGAAAACAATGTGGCTATTGCTTCCAATAAGTGCAAATGGCACCAGAAACAAGTTGAATTCCTTGGGTTTATTATATCGGGAGAAGGTGTCAGCATGGCCGAAGACAACATTGACACTGTTCTCAAATGGGAGTTTCCCAAGTGTGTCAAACATGTCCAGTCTGTCTTCGGGTTCTCCAACATCTATCGATGTATCATCGCAGAAATTTCAAAGATATGCTCTCCCCTAACGAAGTTAACCAAGAAAACCATAAACAGTTCGATTGGCAGCCACATCAGCAGAATCTGAGAACCTTCAATACGCTAAAGAAGTTCGCTATTCAGGCACCCATATCATATGACATTTGGAGCCTGTTTGGCCTGTGGTAATGGACACTGACGCAAGTGATTTGGCAATTGGTGCAGTTCTCTTCTAAGTTATTGATGGACGGCTGCACCCTATCGCCTACCGCTCTCAAAAGATGGACAAAGCCCAGATCCACTACCAAATTCACAACAAAGAAATATTCACAGTTGTATCTGCATTCAAGGAATGGAGACGTTATCTCAAAGGGGCCACTTATCCAATCAGTTTATACACCAATTACCAAATCTCGAATATTTTTCAATGACAAAGATATTGAATCAGAGACAAGCTGAGTGGGCACAAAAACTGGCAGGTTACGAGGTCAACAGATGTTACCAGTCAGACACTTTACCTAGGAGTTCAGAGTACCACCCTAAAAGTGGGGGAGGTGGTACCAAAGAAAACAAAAATCAGCCAATCCACCATGTTCTGAGACCCTATCAGTTGATGACTTCTGAAAGAGACACAGTTCAAGTGATGAAGATATGAGGCGAATGAATTGCAATTTCTTCTGCGAATTTGAGAGCGAGTTCAGTTGTTGAGTTGACATCAGAGCTGTTAGAAGTAGTGGTCAGTGCCGCTAATGATGATGCTGCATGGCATGACGAGTACATTCGAGCAATGGAAGGCAATCCTAGCCCAGATATCTCCTCCAAAAATGCAGCCCTGAATTATAATGGCTGACTGTAAATTCTTGACAAATGGCAGTTGAAGAAAGATATACTGGAAGCGGAGCACAATTCGAAAATAGCTGGGCATATGGCACAGGATGAAACAATTGAACTGGTCAGACGAAACTTATTTTGGCCGGAAATGGAGAAATTCATTGAGGATTATGTCCATTTGTGCCCCAAATGCCAAATAAACAAAGCAGCTCGTTATACTGGGTATGGACTCCTCCAACCTCACGAATGAGAATTCCGGCAATGGGGTTCAATTTCTATTGAATTCATTCTCGCTTTACCAGTGTCAGATGGTTGCTTATTGGTACAGGTTATTGTCGATCGCTTGATGAAAATGGCTCACTTCATTCCATTGAAAGATAGTGAGTAGAAAGCTACGGATTTGGTCAGAATAGTCCTGAAAGAAGTATGGAGATGTCATGGCCTACCATCAAACATAGTGTCAGCTCGTGACTCTAGGTTCACCTCCATGGCTTTGCGAGCTGCAGTTGAAGCTCCGGATATTAGACTGAAGATGTCTTCACCGTTCCACCTTCAAACAGATAGGCCAATGGAAAGAGTCAACTAAATACTGTAATGTTGTCTGTGGAAATACTGCAATTAGAAGCAGGAGAATGTGTCCGAGATGTTCCCGATGGCAGTGTATGCCTATGATCACTCTCTCACCACCGCTACAGGAATGTTACGATTATCGACACTCTTTGGGTTCAATTGTCAAACGAATTTGGCAAGAACTCAGGGCTAGGCGTCGAGGATTCTGGGCTCGGGGTTCTAGGGGTTATAAAATCCAATAGCAGGAAAGCTCAGAGTCGAGAATAGCCTGTAGCTAAAGAAACGAGGACTGTAGGAAACAGACTCGATTCAGAATCACCGAGTGCGAAAGAAGTGAAACCCGAAGCTAATTGATTGTTTTATAGACAAGTGAACGAGTGAAGAAAGAAACTTATCCTCCGCCGAACGCCTGTTTTATATACTGTTATTCACTTGTTCCATAATATATCCGAACTTCCTGCTTTCTTGTACACCACTTTTGCACGATTCCGTCATTTCCCTAATCCGAAACTTGAATTCATTTTCGTTGTGCTTTAGCCTCCGTTTGAAATGTGATTTCATTCTCGTCGTGCTTTAGCCTCCACTCAAAACTTGATTCCGTTCTTGTCGTGCTTTAGCCTCCACTCGAAACTTGATTTCATTCTCGTCGTGCTTTGGCCTCCATTTGGAACCTGATTTCATTCTCGTCGTTCTTAACTAGCCTTTAATATTACTCACCGATCATCACTCCACCATCGATCGTCACTCAGCACAACTGCGACCGTAGCTTCCCCTCTCCAATGCTGAGTACCTACAAGGTTCATGAACCGGGGTTGCCAGGTTGTTCAGTGTGAAAATCGTTGATAGCTTTAAGTCCGTCTATGTTGGCTGTGGGCTCCCAGCGGCGCTCGTCGTAACCCCTCCATTTGACAAGATATTGCAATTTACCTCGGAACAACATGGAATCGTCTATCCATTCGACTTCGTACTCTTCTTCACCTTCAACTATCACTGGTGGTTGGGGTTTTTGCTTTTGTAGTGGAAGAGGGTCACGAGCAGCCCTTTCGAATCGAGATATCGGTTGAAAATCGTGAAAGCGTAACAGGCTTGGTAATTTGATTCGATAAGCCCAGGGGCTAATGACCTCGATGATTTCATACGGCCCTATGCGTTTCCAGTCGAGTTTCTTGCTTGGTCAGGTTGTTGATATGTTTCGTGCGTCCAGCCTAACTTTATCGCAGACTTCCAATATTGTGCCGACCCTTCGGAACTTATTGGCCTGTTCGCACTGTACGGCCTGGGCCCTTTTCATCTCGGCTCCGAGCTCGCTGGAAAGTTGCTCCATTTGTTGGGCCATCTGCTGAGCATTGACTTCGCGAATGTCGTCAGGATCTGTGATTGGATGTTGGCGGAAAGTCATTCGTGGGTGAAAGCCATAGTTACCAAAGAAAGCTGAGCAATTGGTCGTTTCCGAGGTGTAATTGATAGCCGTGAACTCTGCCAATGGTAGCCACCGGACCCAATCGTTCGGCTGATAATTAACAAAGTTCTGGAGGTACTGTTCCATTATCGTGTTGATTCTTTCAGTTTGGCCGTTGGTCCGAGGATGAAATACGGTTGACAGTCGTCATTCGATACCCAATCGTTCGCAGACGTGTTTCCAGAATTCCGAAGCAAATTGTGGCCCTCGATCAGACACTATTGTTTTGGGCAGTCTGTGCAGTCTGAACACTTCTTTGACTTACATTTCCCCTAGCTTCTTTCCATCTACTTTGTCAGTGCATGGTACCAGGTGTTGCATCTTCATTAGGCGATCGACCACTACCCATACTGCGTTGAACCCTGCGCTTTCTGGTAATCCAACTAAGAAGTCCATACTCAAGTCCTTCCATGGTTGCTCCGGAATTTCTAACGGTCATAACAAGCCATGAGTCTTTCCGTTGGTTGCCAAGCTCTACTGACAGCTGTGGCAATTTCGTACGTAGCGGTCCACGTTGTTCCTTTTCTGGTTCCAGGAATGGCTTCGGCTTAGGAGGTTGTAGGTTTTGCGTGTCCCGGGTGCCCCGTGACCGGGGAATCGTGGCCTTCCTGCATCCACGTGAGCTTTTGCTCGTCCATTGGCTGGATTTGTATTTCCGAGATTTGTAATGGCTCATTTCTGAGTGTACATAATCCTTCACTGCTATCGTACGGGCCTTCCTTACACCTGGTTTGTACCCAGTCCCAAAACTCGTCAAGGTTTGTTGAAGCGTTGTCGAGGTTAACTGTTTCCGCAAAGGCCACTTCGAGAGTTCTGCATAATTCTTTGTCCAGGTTTTCGGTTTTCAGCACAATTTGTTGGAGTTTTTCTGCCCCCCCATTCGGAGGAATGTCTCCTGGCATTATTGTGAGTGCATTGGGCTTTTGTCCCTGTTAGCCTGTGCGATAAAAGATTTTGAACTTGAAGCGGGAGAGAAATTTGGACCACCGTGTCTGCCTTCGGTTTATTAGTTTTGACGTCATGAAGTATTCCAGGTTCTTGTGATCTGTAAGAATCTTAATGTCAAGGGTTCAAGGCTCGGAGTTCTAGGGGTTATAAAAACCAAACTAAAACGTAGGTATTGTGGGTTGAGCAGTGATCGCGGGTACTGCGTAACGGGCAAGAGACTCGAATTCCGGAATCACAGAAGTGAACACAGGTTGTTGCCGAAGCTATTGATTGTTTTGTAGACTAGAGAACGAGTGAAGAACAAACCTATCCTCCGCGAATCCAGCATCCTTATATACAGTTAACGCGACCGTCGTCACCTTTGCTCACTCGTTCCGAAATACATCCTAACTCCACCCAACTATGTACGCAACCCTTTCAGCCCGTGGCCTACACCATAACCATCACGCCATATTTACAACGCAACCAACGAAACCTGATTCCAACCGACAAACCCTGATTCGTTCCAACAAAACCTGATTCCAACCAATGAAACCTGATTTCCTTCGTATTCCTGTATCCCAATCACCGATCCACATTCCTCCCTCGATCCTCACTCGACACAACCGTGACACTTAATCGGATGTGCTGAACCTTCGCACTCAGGCCTTCACTGTTCCAAACATTGAACTATCGCGCCTAATTCTTGATCGTAAATTTCGTAATTTTCTTCGGCAGGCGAATGTTTCTTGGAAAAGAAGGCCACTGCATGTAGCACTCCTTGGTTGTTGTACTGAGAGAGAACTTGTGCAGATATGTAACTTGAGGCTTCAGTTTTGAGGACTATCACGTTTTCATACTCGAAATGGGCTACCACTGATGCCGTCGTAAAAGCTTACTTGAGTTCGGCGAACGCCCTATTTTGATCTGGTCCCCAGCAGAAGGGTACTAGCTTTTTCATGAGTTTTGTTAGTGGTTGCACTACCTTGCTCTAATTTCGTATAAACCGTGGATAAAAATTGGCAAAGCCTAAGATGGCTTGGACATGCTTGAGTATCCCTGGTGCTTCCCAGTTTTCGACTGCTTGGACTTTCTCTGGGTCCATTCTGATTCCATTTACTCCAACAATTAATCCTAGATATTTGACTTCTTCCTTATGAAACTCGCACTTCTCTGCTTTTAGCTAGAGGCCGGCTTCCTTGAGTGAGGTCATGACTGCCCTGAAGTGTTCCTGATGTTCTTTCAGGTTATCATGGTGGATGAGGATGTCATCTAAAAAGGCCGTGCAGAATATGTCCAGGAACGGTCATAGAGTGTTATTGATGAACTCTTGGAAGGATGCTGGTGCGTTGGTAAGTCTGAAAGGCATAACCAGGGATTCGAAAAGTCCATAGCAGGTCCTGAACACCATTTTCCATTCATCCCGTTCTGCGATTCTAATCAAGTGGAATGTGTCGCGGACGTCTAGCTTTGTATAATAGTGAGTCTTCGAGAGTCTTAGCAGGGTTTCTTGAATCAATTGTACGGGATATTGGTTTTTTATTCTTCCTTCATTTAGGCCTCGGTAATTGACACAGAGTCTTAAGCCTCCTCCCGGCTTTGGAGGGAAAAGTACTGAGGCCCTGCCTGAAAACAGTATGGATCCCAGGGGCATCGTGGGCCTCGCCAGTCACTCGTGGAAATCCATCGAACACTGCGCTCACATCACTATGCCGTTGAATGCTATCACCACCCCTCCGACAGGTGAGAGTGATGTTGGGCGGCAATATGGCAAGCGGAGGAGAATTATTTGCTCTCCATTCGCCAGGGATAAGGAATGCCAGCATGCTTTTGATACCATCATGAAGGGACTCTGCAATGCACCTGTCCTTGCTCTACCGGACCCGCAAAGCCCAATATTGCCTGCATGATGATGCCAGCCCATATGCGCTGGTCACGGAGCTCTCCCAGGTGCAAGATGAAATAGAAATGGTATTGGAATACTTCAGCCGAAAATTGCACGATGCAGATATGCAATACCCAGCATATAACCGAGAACTGTTAGGTATCTGGGACGCAGTATCATATTGGAAATTCAACCTACATGGAGCCAAGCAGCCATTGTTGATACACACAGACAATGCAACCCTGCGTTGGATATCCACACAATCACTTCTTACTGTACATCAAATGGCTATTCTGATGGTGTTTCACAATTTTGACTTGGAGGTCAAGCATATCTCAGGTGTCGAAAACTAGCTCACAGACACATAGTCTTGCTGTCCAGATTTTCGATGGGAGGGCTGCAACCTAATGGCACTTGAAGCTATGGCGGACAGAGAATAGATTGATGATATCAAGGCAGGAATGATTGACAACGAATAGTTTGGACGTATCGCACATCCCTTGGCCAACCTGAGTCACTACCCTCAACTGCACACCACATCTGGTAAGAAGCGTAAATTATGGGTGTCAGTACAACGTTTCTATTTGGAAGAGAATTGCCTACTGTGGTAATATGGAGATTTGGAAAAGAAAGAGGGGGAAAAAAATACAGGGGCAAGGGAAAAGGGCAGAGAAGAAGAAAAAAGGGCAAATCGGAAGGAAGTGGAGCCAGAAAATCACGCAAGGGCAATGAAGATGGGCAGAGAAAAAGAATGAAGGGTAAAGGAGAAACAAGAAGTAGAGGCAGAAAATAACGTAAGGGAAAAAAAGAAGGCCAGCAAAGATGAAATAAGGGCAAAAAATATGATGGGAGAAGGAGAGGCGGAAAAGAATGCTAAGAGAGTTCGGCTGTGTATTCCAAAGATGATACAGTGACATATTCTCCACGAGGCCCTTGACACACCAGCGAGGGGACACTTCGGTGCAGATTGAACATACTTACGCATGTAGAACAGATATGGCTGGATGAAAATATGGTTCAATACCCAGCGTTATGTTGTAGGTTGTGACTTATGGCATCAAACTGACCACTGGAGCAGGAAGCCCATGCGCTTGCTGCAGGAACTTTCCATTGCCAAAGGCCGTTGGCAGTGAATTGCAATTGACTGAATTACGAATTTGCTGACCTCAGGAAACAGCCATGACTGCATCATAACTTTTATCGACCATATGACAAGGAGAGCACATTTGCAATCCTGTGAGGAAACAATTGGCACCCTGGCCTTCGCAAACATGTATATCGACAATAATGTCTGCCTGCACAGAGTGCCACAGGAGGTGGTATCATACCGCAATGTATGCTTCATTCCACTCAGAAATGGATAGTCCATCAGGGAATTCAAAAATCACAGTCGTGTATTATTTGCAAGGTTTCGCAACTCATGATCAGGCCAATTGGGACAACTACCTCCCATTAGCTGAGTATGCTTATGATTTCTCCATACATCGTTCGACAAAGCAGCCGCCTTTTGAGCTCTATCCGGGTTATGATCCTCCTTTCTCACTGGACTTAATTGCAGATCTCCAAAAGCCTCTGGCCCAAGATTGAGCAAAAACCTTGCAAGGCCACAAATTTGTTGAATGATCACAATATATTTTCGGAGTTGCCAGGAATGAGCTCCCCAATGCTTACAATCAACAGGTAGCCAAAGCCAATAAGTCACGACATCCAATCGACCCTGCCATTGCTGCCAGTGCAAAGGTATTTTTCAATACAATGATTCTGCCAATTACTTATGCCAATTTCAACCCTATGTGCCCGAAACTGTAATATTGTTACATTGGCCCATACGAGATCCTGAGAATAAGCGGGAACACCATGGAGCTAGACCTCCCAAACAACAGGACGATCCACAATACAGTTTATGGCAGCACGCTCAAGATCGATCGCCCGAATAATACTAGGATTGCCGGGTGGCCACCACCTCCTGCGGTACAGACAAGCCACACAGGCATGAGTTCTGGCATCTCATCTATCACAAATCACCGGCCAAGATCTGATGAAACCTGCTGGGAATATGAAGTGAAATGGGAAGGCTGGGACAAGAAGGATAACACAGGGGAGCCAGAGGAGAATATGGCAAAAGCAAAAGAGATGGTTAAGCAGTATTGGAAGGAAATGGATGGGTGGCAAACAGGGTAAAGGAAAGCAAGATTGAAGAAGGTGTAAGATGCAATTCTCATTATATTTTTGGAGAAAGCATTTTGTAGGTTGGATTGTTTGTTTGTTTCTCAGTTGTAGTAGCGAGATGGGAAACATCCTTTGGTTTCATTTGTTTGGAGGATTGAGAGATGTCACACAAGCAAGTCTGGTTTTTGATTAGGGCGTTTTGTTTCATTGAGAGGTTACTCGAAAATAATTGGAGAAGGTTTTCATGCTGGTGGTCAGGATCAGGGTGCGGCTCTGATGGTCGCACATGTAATTAGCTTTAGGATGACTTCGGCTGCATCACCAATACCATTCACTTCTACGTGTACGAAAGCGTCCATTTCCCCACATTAGGATACTTCAATCCAGCCTCCTCAACAATCACTAAGGTACAAGTGATAATCATATATACTCATTATATATATAGGTTTTTCACAAACCACTCCTTTGCCAGCCTGCCCAGGAGATTGTATAAAGTTGTAAATTGATACATTAGTCTAGTATCTTCAACAGTCTGTCAGATTTGAGGTGGCATATGTATCCACTCAAGAAATTTTCAAACTGCATGACTATTGATCTCCGACCAGCATACCTGGAAGTTGATATGATTCCAAGTCATACTGCAGGCATCTGTCCACCACAGTCTACAACAAACTAATTTCAGATGTGATGATTTATAAAGGTCAGGTCAAGTTATTGCGGAATTGTAATATTGGGAGCATCACTCCAGGTTTACCTGGTCAAAGAGGGTCTGTACTGAAGACATAACAGCTTCAAACATAAGTTACGAGCTTCTGTGGAATTGCAAACATTATGAAAAGAATCTGAACAAAAAGAACAGCTTTTGCAATGTGTACATTATTCAAATGTGTTTTCATTGCTGGGAGGGTTGATATTCCGTCAACTCTTGCAGAACGCAAAGTCTTTATACCTTTATCTGCACTTCAAACAAATGCTTCTATCTATGTATGTTACTGGAGCCTCAGTATCATAGCCATCTTCGAACCAATGCTTTGTTAGGGGTTCTCCCTTATTATGCATAGGAGGTACATTAGGCCTAGTCATCCAGGCTCACCGATGACAACTTGTGTCAGACGGTCAAGGATACACCCCTGAAGATGTCTACTAATGGGTAAATGGAAGGCCCAACATAGCCAGGTGAAATCCCCATAATATTCCAAGCTTCAATACCATATCTCAGCAAAGTGGGCTAGCAAACCCATGCGGAGACAATATGCACACTCAATCAGATAGTAACTGAGGAATATGTTCTTCGGTGCTGGCCAAGGCATGGGACGAACTAAACCATACTGCTGAAGCAATAGCAACTACCTTACAGGGATCTTAGGGTCAGCTGTGTGTTGAAAATCAGACCAGTATTACGTCATATCAAACTACTGGAATATAACGATATTCGGGCCTGTATGTAGCCTCCCAAGGTCGTTGGATGAACGATATTATCTTAGTATGTGCGACTTTGCTATCTCTTGAGTGAAACATTCAAAGGAGATAAGCTGACTGCACTCCGGTTGTTGATTCTACCTAAAAGATAAGTGTTTGGGTCTAGCCTGTCAAACCCCAGGTCTGTTGGGTTTGCCATGCAATGAATGAGAGAGCATACCCCCAACAGGGAAAACGGATAAGACGCAATGACAGTAGATACGTGGTCACATATGGGTTGTAGCTCATGATATCTCTGATCACAATTGCACTCATACTGAAAAAAGATTACAAAACTAAGTTTTGGTCGGATTTGTGCGTCAGCAGTGTCACTATGAATGCAGGATAACCTTTGGGATGCCTGTTGGGGGCTTACACAACCACACAATATCGAACAGAACTCTCCACAACAAACTACCATGATCGGCTCTGAAGCAACGATCGGTGGCCATACGAACACCCACTTAGTAGATCAAGTATTACTGGGATAGTACAATACACACACATTATAATTGAATGAGAAGTACTGTCATGCCTCACTGATATACCTCAGATGCCGAAATGCTAATTCAATAAATGACCACAAAGCCTCTGGGTTGGAAAAGATCAAGCTTCACCAGCAATCCACAGTCAAAACACAACAGCAAAACACAACAGCGCAACACCACCTGAAATATCATTAAGTTTTTACTTTAAAAATATGTATATATATGTCCCAATACACTTGTGAAGACATTCACATTCATAACACTTATTATCTCCACCACTATTGTCAAACGGAAACCCATTTCATAGTCTTGAAATTCTTCCTCCTACATCAAAATCTTGTATACTGCTATATCCACTTTTTGGAGTCAGGTGATTTACCCTGACAGGTACCTTTTGACGAGTCTTCTGAAGATTGCCTACCAGACTCCTGCGACTTTGATGGTAGCAGCGGTGTTCTGCGAATGCCTGTGTATCTTCACGAAAAACGACAAGTAGGATGATCTACTATCAAGATTCACTTTTTTCACTACGTCCTAGTGATCAAATGTAGGCTATATCAACAACAAGTACATCAATATCGGTCAGTATCCAGCCATGCAGGAGCACCCTAGTAACATGCTTGTTCATTCACAACTACTGCAGTCCTCCATCTGTCAATCCTCGGTTGCCATTGTCATGCATAGGCTTATCTCAGACCATTGCTATTCTTTATAACATCAAGTTTGCAGGCTTATGCCTCCAGACCAATATTATCCTTTCGATCTGATATCCTCAAGATGAAAAGGCCACTTTCCATATTGAACATCTTCACTGTTAAGTGTTGGCATATATTGTCAGGCCTCCAACAGTCGTTGGCTTCATGGCTGGCACCATTCAGTTGATTGCCAGCTGTCTGTTTGTTATCAGTAAGTATCAGCTTCTTGGCCAATACCATTAAGCTGTATTTGGGCTGTCCATTTGTAATCAGCAATTGGGAGT
Source organism: Trichophaea hybrida (assembly GCA_015178995.1). NCBI lineage: Eukaryota > Fungi > Ascomycota > Pezizomycetes > Pezizales > Pyronemataceae > Trichophaea > Trichophaea hybrida. Next base: position 366,878 of record WHVE01000030.1, on the reverse strand, counting down.
AGAAGACAATGCAAGAATAACCTAGCTGTTGTTGCTTAATGATGGTGTGAGTGTTCATTTGCTAGCCACCTGAAAAGATTGAATCTGGCATCCGAGAAGAGTGGTAACCGATCACATCTGAATGAAGAGAATCAAATGCAATTATATATGACCCCACTGCAAACTTGCTAAGTGTAACAATAGCCCCACACTTGGAGAGTTTATCTCTGAACAACCATACTAATCTGCACACCATTGCTGGTGGCCAAATTTGATCCAGTATTCTAAAGTAAATTATGTTTCAAACATATCAAGTCAGTGGTTCTACAAAGACCCCCTGGCATAAACCAATCAATGTGCTTACCTCCAGATAAGACATATGATAGTAAGCAGAATTGATCAATCAGGATGCAGCCAGCTAAAATTCTTTGCTTTTCTTTTCTTTCTTTGATTTGGAAAAATATGGACCCATGTATTCTTAAAACCAAATTCCATCATTCTTTCAAGATTTGGAAAATATAACCCCTTGTGTCAAAACCAAATCTATCTTTCTTTCGATTTGGAAAATATGACCCCTTGTTTCCAAAAACCAAATCCTTGGTCGAATATCTTGCCAGCCATTAAAAAGTCTTCCTGGAGAAAATATACTAGCTCAATGGTGTTCACTTGATTCTGTTATCCTCTTCAGCCTGAGGATTCCGTTTAGGATACTCTTTTAACAGTCGTTTGTTATGCGAGTTCTTATAAGAGTCTTCAGTTCAAACTGTTTGTTCTGAATATCTCTTCTACTTGACCATATACATCACCCATTTTAATTCCTTGCTATACTGGTTATGCAGAACCGCCTCAACTGTATCGCCTGTTTTGTACTTATAGCTGTCAACATCATTGCCAAGTTCATTCTACTCACTGGCTGAAACAAGCTTAGGTGGAGATCTGGTAGGATCAGTAGTGAGTAAATGGGTTCCAATGAGCGATTCATGAATTCATTGTGAATATGCCATCGACTTTGTAGTACAAGCTTAATATTAGTCAGTGAAAATACCTTCACGACCTTGCAGGGTCCATGAAGCTTCGCATCGAATTCCTTGGATACCCGTCGAGTTTTGAGGGTTTTCCCATTTACTATAACATGCTCACCAACCATTTACTTCAGAGGTTTCTGAATGCACCCATCAAGATAGTTACCCATTGTCTCCTACATCTGCTCCAAGCCTTTATGGTGGAGTGCATGCATGCTGGTCATTCTGTGAATGTAATTTCCAGATGCCTGATTTTTTGCTTCCACTGTGAAGGGCCAATGCATTTGATAATCAAACTCAAAGTTTGCAAACAACGGTGACATTTCCATAGTGGTGGTAAGAGAGTTATCATAGACAGACACTACCATTTGTTGTATCTCAAACCAATCATTCTGATTGTAATTGCAGTAATTCCACAAATAGGATTCCAATATATGGCTGACTCTTTTCATATGTTCATCCATTTGAGGGTGAAATGGTAAAGACATCTTTAGTCTGATATCGAGAGCTTTGACTAATGAGAACCAAAACAGGGAGATAAACCTAGAGTCCCAATCTGACACTATGTTCAAAGGTAGACCATAGATTCTCCATATTTCTTTTAAGAAGATTTTGACGTAGGCTGTAGTCTTCTTCTCACTATCATTCAATCGAATGAAATAAGCAATTTGTATATATCAGTTGCCGATTACCCATAGCGATCAGTATCCATTTAATAATGGTGTTTCAATGATAAAATCCATAGAAATCAAATCCCACTGGCTATACAATAATCGGAGTGATTGTAGGTGTCTGTAGCCCGCATGGTGTGTGGCTTTATCACTTTGGCAATCATGGCACAAGTGGACGTAATCATCAATGAATATCTCTATTTCTGGCCAAAAGATATTTTGTTTGACCAGCTTGATTGTCTTTTTCTGTCCCATGGGTCCAGCTATCTTGGAATTGTACTCCACTGCAAATATCTGTTTGTGCAATTGTAGTTCATCCAGAATCCATAATCTTGAATTAGTATCAAGGGCTACATCTTCAAACGAGATGTCTGGGCTTGGATTTCCATCCATACCTTGAATGTACTCTTCTGGCCATGAGGTATCATATTTAGCCGTGCTGACCACTGCTTCCAACAGCCATGAATTGAACATGACTATGGAAATTGCTTTCAGGTTTGCAGAAGAAATTGCAATCAATTCACCTTGTAACTTCATTGCTGTGACTTGAACTGTTTCACCATGGGAAGTTACACACTGATAAGGCTCCAAAATGTTGTGCGTGAGTGGCAAGACGCACAGCGATGTAGAGAGGATGAAACTTGTTCAGTCAATTGCGTCTAAATCTAAAACAAGAGAGCAGACAAGCCCTCTATATATGCTGTTGCCATCACAAAGGAAAACAAGCCGTGAGGCGGTGGCTTTTCCCAAAACAAAAGATCAAACTAGCAAACAAGCACACAGACAGTTCTACAACCTTCCAGATACCCGAAACAAACACTTCCGGCCCTTCCGGCCTTACACTCCTCCTGGGGCGGGTATCGATCAAAACGAACCAAACAAACAGTACAGTACAGTATACTGCCCCAAAAAGTAAATGCCCGCGATTATCCCATATCATATCCCAATCACAAGCGGGCCCAACTCAATGCTTAAACCATGTCCCATCCTTCAGTAATCAGACCCATTCCGCGACAGTGCTCCAGAAACGCCGACTTTGCGCAGGCCTTCGTAAGTGCAGCTGCGAGCATCTCCGTAGTTGCAATATACGCCATATCGAATTGGTTCTCACGTACCATGTCTGCAGCCAAGTGGAACTTTGTGGCGATATGTGCAACTTCAGTGCCGCGGGTAAATACGGTTCTTAACGCTGGCTAGCATCGATTGGGAATCATGATAAACTATGGGCCGAATATCAATGCCAATCGCTTCCATCAGATGCATTGGATGGGTGATCCTCATACAAGCGGCGCCAAATGCAGAATACTCCGCGTCTGTGGTCGACTGAGCAGTTGACTTCTGCTTCCTGGATCTCCAATCGACTGCTCCTCCGAACATGATAACCATCCCTGATGTCGACTTAAAATCGTCTTTATCTCCAGCGTAATCTGAATCCACATAGACTTGAAGTCGACCTCCTCCTGGATTTTCTCCTCCGAGACGAAGCTTCCGGTGCCTAGTGCACTCAAGATATCGGAAAACACGCTTGAGAGCCACAATATGTTCCTTGGATGGATCCGAATTGTATCGGCTGAGAACTCCAACTGCGTATGCCAAATCCGGCCTTGTGGCAGTCATCAAGTACATAAGGCTTCCAACCATCGACTGATACAGTTTCTTGTCGCAAGGATCTTCGTCAGCCTTCCGCTTATGAAGTTTCATACTTATTGGAGTTGAAACGGCTTTGGCATCATGCATTCCGTACTTATGTAACACAGCATCGAGAAATGCTTGCTGGTGGATATCGACGATTCGAAGGTTACGATTTCTTTCGATGGTCATTCCCAAATAGAACGATGCTTCTCCCATGTCGTGCATCCGGAATCTGGTTGCCAATTGCTTCTTGATATCTCCGATGTCTTTGCCGAGAATAAATCAATCGTTGACGTACAAAACGACTGCGGCGATTACTTTGGCTTTGTCGCAAAGTATATACAGACCACCATCTACTCTCGATGGTTCAAACCCAATCGAAATAATAAAATTCTTGAATTCTCTGTACCAGACATTAGATGACTGTTTCAGGCCGTAAAGCGATTTCCCAAGTCTCATCACAAGTATCCGAGATTTTCCTGCTCCGGATGTCGTTGATAACTTCCCAACGCTTCTGATCATGCGGTAATAGCCTTGAAGAGGGTGCGTATAGATTTCCTCTTCCAGATCGACTCGAAGAAATGCCGTGCAGACGTCCATCTGGTGTAACTCCAAGTCGTATGCTGCTGCGATGGCCAAGTCTTGCCATCGGAGCATAGGTTTCCTTGTAGTCTATTCCTTCCACTTGGTGATTGCAGCCAACGACGAGGCGCGCTTTGAATCTCTGTATCTTTCCATTCCTGTCTCTCTTGACTTTATAAACCCAGTGGCTTGGTAATGCCTTCCTGCCTTCTGGAAGTTCAACGAAATCAGAATCAAAAACCTTGTGATCGACGATCGCACTCAGTTCTTCTTTTATCGCGATATCCCATTCTGCTGATTGCTGGCTCTGGGTTGCGGCCTTATATGACTTTGGATCGTCAATGCTATCCTGGTTGCCGACTCCTTCGGAGACCATGATAGATGCATAAATTGGCGCAATTTCTTCCTCGTATTCTTCATCATCGCTTGCAAGTTGAGATGACTCCGCCAGTCATCCTGGAGGCGGGCGAGTCCTCCGACTTCGTTCTCGTGGTGCAGCCCAAGCAGATCCCAACGATGTGTCGAGTCCAGCCAAGGCACTAGATTTCTTCATATTCTGCGTTTGCGACGTCAAGGGCTGCGTAGGGGGTACAATTGGAGGTTCGACCTGCAGTTCTTCAATGATTTCTTCATCTCTTCCGGATTCACTAACTTCGTAGATTTGGCGTCCGGAATTGCCTTCATCGGTTAGCTTTGCTGTCTCAATTTGCTTCTTCAGGTGATCATATTTCTTTTTCCAGCGATCTTCCGAATCCTCCGCGATTACTTCTCGATAGAAGTGCTCTGATAAAATCGCTTCATCTGCAGCATTTGGAGCCGTATACCTACGATCTTCTCTGAAAATCACATCTCTTGAACGATGGAGAGCTGTCGCCAACAGATCAGAAATCAAATACTGCTTGGTGGTGATGCAGTAACCTGCGAATATTCCTGAAGTTGCACGATAATCCAATTTCTTCCGCTTCTCTTTCGGAATATGAACAAAAGCTAAACATCCAAAAACTCTCAGATACTTGATTGTGGGTTTCACACCAAGCCAGGCCTCAAACGGAGTCTTTCCAACAACAGATCTTGTGGGTGTGCGATTCTTTAAATAAACTGCAGCCTCAACTGCGAACGCCCAGTACTTCTTTGAGAGACCAGCATCTTGCAGCATACTCCGTGCACGACCAAAAATCGTCCGATTCGCTCTCTCAACTACTCCATTCGATTGTGGCGTATATGGTGTCGTTGATTCCTTGACGATGCCCTCCACCTTGAAGTACACTGCGAATTCATTGGAAGTAAACTCTCCTCCACCATCGGTTCGGAACTTGTTGATTTTGTGTCCAGCAGTAGAATCTGTCTTTTCAGCAAGCGCAACCCATTCCTTGAACTTCGCCAATGCTTCCGACTTGTGGATCAGTATGTAACACATAGTCCATCTTGTGCAATCGTCAATGAATAGAAGCATATACCGGCCTCCACCAATCGCAGTGTCGACTGGAACGCAGATGTCCAAATGGATAAGCTCGAGAGGCGTCCATGCTCTCGTTGTAACGGGCATAAACGGTTTTCTCACATTCTTACCCTTAATATAGCTGTCGCAATCACATTTCCCTGTGAGCGCCGGCATGCCTGCAACCACTTTCGGGGTGATATCCAATGCTTTCAATCCATCGTGCGCCAGTCATCTGTGCCATAGTATGCGCCGCGCGGCTGCCGATTTTGTCGGGTGCCCAATAGTCTTAAGCACGACCTTGCAACTCTCTGTGGCGACTTCCGCAACTGCTGTTCCAGCAATATCGACAGTGACAGTCTTAGACTCCTCCGAATCCATGACACGATCGAGAACAAACAAACCTCCAGCCTGTGGAGCAGTGGCAATCAACTTCCCATGTCGGTTGTACAGGTTCAAACCGTAGTGATTAACCGACTCTACTCTCACATCTTTATCCATGATTGTCGACTGTGAAATAAGGTTGAACGATCCAGGCTGGTGCATAACGTGCTGTAGGACTATCATTTCCGATTGACCATCTGGCAGGTGGCTCGTCGAAATAACTTCTCCATATCCGGCAACATCTGACCGTACTCCATTAAATCCCTTGACTTGCTTGCTACCTGAAGAATATGCTGTATATTTGGTAAAATACGATCGTTGGCCACATATATGCGAAGTGCAACCACCGTCGATGTACCAATCATAGGCCGACATTGGCACATCCAAATCTGCAGCCATCCAGAAGTTGTCAACAGTCGTCATCGTGGCCACTGCGGTATCCTTTTTCTCTTCAGGCTTCGGTGCGGCTTTCTCTCCATGCTTCTTCCGTGGACACTCTCTGATAATATGGCCCTTATTTTGGCAATGGTGACAGATCATTTCGCTAGATCCTGAAGACTTCTTATCTTTCTTGTCGTCTGACTTGCCCTTTCCTTTCTTATCCTTGCCATTGCCCTTGCCTTTGTCTTTGCCTTTCCCGTTCTTTGCAAAGAGTAGGGTATCGTGACCAAGGCCCTTTTCCTGCTTGAGCTTTTCCTCACGCTCCTGCATCTTGGTAATGACATCACTAGGCCACATTGTGTCTTCGGCTTCCTTATCCTCCATGAACTCCAGGAAGATCTTCCAATCGTAGTTGTTAGGAATGCCGTATAAGAGATAGAAGATGTGCTCGCCTTCGGGCATAACCGTGGCCTTCTTGTGCTTCCTCACAGCCATCTTGGTGTCGTCATCTGCCGCCTCTGTCTCGTCGGCGTCAACACATAAGTTCCAATCTTGAACTAGCCTGTCGATACGGAGTGTGTAAGTCTTGACGTCTCCACAATCTTGTAACTTTATCTGTAAAATTCTCTCCGAATGCGAAACTTCGACCTCTTTACTTTTGTGTTGTAGTCTACCGCGAGTTGTTCCCATGACTCCTTGGCATGCTTGACTTTCATGTACTCAAGCTGGAGTCTCTTCTCCATGGTCAGTAGGATGGTCGATCATGCAGTCTCGTGCTTGTCGATAAATGATTCCGTCAGTGTCGCATGTGCCAGTCTTTCTGTGGCAGTTGCATTTTCTCCGAGAGCATCTGGTTTCTTCAGGTCGCCTGTAACAACTCCGAGGACATGTTTGCTCTCTAACAGGAGCTCCACCTGTCCGGACCATTTGTTATAGTTGGCACCGTCAAACTTACCAATATTCATCGTAAGGTTGTTGGCTGACATATCGTTACTTTGAATGTCCAAACTTCCTCCACTCTTTGAATCTTGACTCTCCTCCAACAGTACTTCGTTGGTGGTTGTCGATGTACTTCTCGACTATCCTCCCTTCGCTTTCGATAATTTCTTTAATCAAAACGCTCGCAAGGGCTCATAACCTGTTGTGCGTGGGTGGCAAGATGCACAGCGATGTAGAGAGGATGAAACTTGTTCAGTCTATTGCGTCTAAATCTAAAACAAGAGAGCAGACAAGCCCTCTATATATGTTGTTGCCATCACAAAGGAAAACAAGCCGTGAGGCGGTGGCTTTTCCCCAAACAAAAGATCAAACTAGCAAACAAGCAAACAGACAGTTCTACAACCTTCGAGATACCCGAAACAAACACTTCCGGCCCTTCCGGCCCTACACAAAATACAGTGGATAGACTGATTTTTGATTTCTTTGCCACTACCTCCCCCTTTGACATGGCTGTAATCCGAATGCCCGAATGAAGTATCTGTTTATTTATTTGGACTGCCAGGAGGGTCGAATATTTCAAAAACATATCCTTCCAGATCTTGAGTCCAGCAGACTTGCCTCCGATTCAAGATCTTTGTCGTCATAAAATATTTTTCATTCTTGTAATCAGAAATGACACAGATTGAATAAGAAGCCCCTTGGAGATAATATCTCTATTCTTTGAAAGCAGATATAACAGCAAGCATTTCCTTGTTATGGATTTTTTAGTGAATCTCAGCTGGGTCTATCATTTGTAAGTGGTAGGCAATAGGGTGCAATCATGCATCAATAACTTGGAAGAATACTGTGTCAAATGTAAATTGGCTTCTGTCAGTCTCAATCACAATGTGTGAAACAGCCTCAAAGTACCATGAAATGGGAGCCTTGATAAAGTACTTCTTTAATCCACCGAAGGCCATTTGATTGTAGAGATATGCTTTCCCGTCAAACTTTTAATTTGTTTTCTTCATTCACTCGATTACAAGATAGAATATCATTGAAAATTCTTCAATGAAGTTTTGATAGAAGTTAGCGAATCCAAGAAAAGACTGAATATCCTTGACAGACTCCAGAATGTCCCATTCCAGAATAGTATCAATAATGACTTTTGACATACTGACACCTTCTCCTGTTATGAGTTATCTATGGAACTCACTGTGATTCTGGTGCAATTCACACTAATCAGAAGCTATAGCAAAGTTGAATTCATGTACATGATGAAGGAATTCTCTAGTCAACATCTGGAAAGTCAATCGTCTGGTCCTGGAAGCCCCAGAACCCTCCAGTGGTTGGGGAGGTTGATGTGAAATAATGCACTCTGTAGATACCCTGGGAGTCCTCTGGGACTATCAAATGCAGCCACAGTGCACTCGTTCTTCCGGAAACCTTGAAGGTGCTCCAAATCATTACTGTATTGCAATAGTAAACTCTGTAGCCACTGCTGGTGCCTCAAAGGGTTCTCGAGGTGATTTCTGAATCACAATTGTGTACTCTGTAGCGACTATTGATTCATCCAAAGGTGCTGTGGGAGATTTCTGCAGAGCAGCAAAGTTCTCTGTGGCCACTTCTGCGCTCTCTGCGGAGCTCCAGGACATACTAGGATCACTTGGGAGCACCTGGATCTATGTCATCATTTTCAGTTGGAATCATGGTATGTCACCTATTTTCAGATACTTCTGTAGAACACATACATCTTTGGCATTGATCAACTGCAGCCTGCTGCTATCAACCAAATGGCATATATGCAAGTTGTGCCACAGCAACACCTGGACATGACCTTGGCAAAAGAAACACAACCGGCAAGGAATATACTCTCATTTGAACACAGCAGCCAGGTCATCTGTTTCCTCCCCGGTAGCCCTTGGTGCTACATAACAGGTCGAATGCTCGGCAGAGCATGCAATTTTGGTGTGCATATAGCTACGTATATGTTCAATTCTGTCCACCTGGCAACCAGGACCAATCGAATTCCAGTATCTCCACCATGTTATGTACAAGAATATATCAATCATAAATAGCCATTAATTATTCAATTAAGGGGGCACACTGATAGCTGAATATCTCCCAGCAGGAGTCCTAAGAGTATTCGCTCTTCGTTGCTTTCTTGTAGTCCCTCAAGGCGCAGTTGAGTGCAGTGGCAGCCAAGCAAATCAATTGGAAAGTCAATCGCTTATTCCAAAATTTGTTGCAATGTGCTAGTCTGTCACGGTAGGTGTTGGAAGCAAAAAAGTGCGTATGGATCTGTAAAGCAGGTTCGCTTCTTGCAAACGACTGGACTTCCTTCATACTGTTCAAGCGATCATCTGATTTCCCAATCCAAGAGTCAGCATTCAGCAACGCGGCAACCTGCTGTAGACATTGAAGCTTTTCTTCTATCCTCAACAAGTACAGCGAAGTTACTATCAGCCTCAATGTAGTGACTAGTCAACCTCGCATACAACTGATTCTCCCCCGCAACTGTATTGTATAGATAATCAGTATTATCAAACTTCGAAACTTGGAGAATACTTCAGAAATGTACAATTCTACATGTCAGGGTATCGATGTACTCACTTGGTCCACCAGGGCCCAACCACACATGTTGCCAGATGTTGACGGTGCCAACAGCTTTTTGCATGAGGGTCATAGTGGCAAGGGCTGAGTTCGATAACTTATGGCTATTGTTAGCAATGGTTCTCCGTTACCCAGCCACAGACCCAGTTGGAATCGAAATTGAGGACCACGGTTCGATGCTGAAACTTCAAACAACTGCACTGCCCGATTGCAAGGGGTTCCAACTAGATCCAAACCGAAACCCAATGGGAGTTGGTGGGTTTTACCTACGGCAGAGCCTTATCTTGCGTTGGCTCCAATAATGCCATACTTTTTGCTCCAATTGACTGTTTGAGTTCTGAATAGATTGCGACATGTTATAGACATAGATTATGCAGTGTGTGATGCTCTTGCAACTCGCGCAATTCAATTTGGGACACACTTAGTATTTGTTGAGTGGCAGTGATATGAAGCCGAAAACACGACTGGAATTGGCTGTTTTTTCCAGCAACTCAACCAGTACCGATCGTATTGTAACACGGAAAGCGGGAGGTGAAAGAAAATCAAAAACTGCATAATCTACATATATATTATGTTGCAATCCAATACGAACTTAAATAGTCAATTCAATGGATAGTTTTAGGGAAGAAACGTACTATCACCTGTAAATTGGAACCATTGTTGACACTACTTATCGCAAATGTCCAATTCGTTCTGTTGAGAGGCTGGCCAGGTGTTTTAAGTATACACAACAGATCCCAAGAAGTTCTTTGCACAATCCCCAGATGCTTTGTTATGGAGTTGCACTGTGGTATTGTTGTTGCTCTTTGTCCCCAACGTATCTTTAAGAGATTGAGGGGCAGCTGAGGAATTCCGACTCCTTGCAGGCTGCCTTTTGGTATGCGTCATTGGAATCAGAGACATTGCATCTTGGCTAGAAGATTGAGGTGGAGTGCCATGAGGTGACTGTGAACGCATCAATAACTGGGAATGGTCTCCATTTGAGCATTCAAAATTTGATTTGGATTGCTTTCTTTGGAGTTTGTCAGTTGCCTGGACAGTACCTGGGCGAGCCATTTTGGGGCGTCTGTGACTATATTGCAATTGCATTCATTCTGGGTATGAGTTGACAGTAGCTTGTTATCATCACAGTCTGAACTGGTAGTGGAATAGTTGTCATGCTCTCAGTGTTAATTAGTATCTGCTTTGTCATTATTCACTTCATTCCTGTGGCCCAGAAGGTTAGCTTGATACAATTATGGGATTCCTCTGGGCTTACATGTTTGGGAACACATAGAGAACCTTTGAGACTGGCTGTCTCTGCTCAGTGCCCAAAATTTGACTTTTGACAAGTGGTAAGATTAGAACATTGTGAGGCTGTAGGTGAAAAGAATATATCAAAATGTAATTTGAGAAGAAGAGTCCCAAATACAGCTCAGGTGTACCTAGAGAACATCATTTTTCTTATGGGAATCTGAAGGAGACACAGTGGTTTGCATCAAAGAGAACACTGTGTTTATTTCCATTGATGTTCAAGTGCAACTGAGCTGAAAATCTGTACACTGAATTGAGGGATCAGTTAGAGAGACAAACAGATATTCTGGCTTGCTGACAGCATACTATTGTGTGGTGGGTAGACTCAGATTATGACATGGTTGAGCGAGATGTGGGCACATACTCTGCATCAGAGTGTTTGGGAGTGCCTGAACTGCGGATATCTTCAATATCACCTGTTGACATAGCCAATATATCACGTCTATTGGTCTGGATATACAAGAGCTACTGGTGTTCTAACCATTGGAATACTGATGCTTGGCATTCCATTATGGCTTCAACATTGCTCCACAAAATATTTTGCCTTCAATGGTCCCCGAATGTATTTAATACCCTGCCATAAGAATAGCTGCACTTGAACGATTGAAAAATTTGTTTTTGTTTTTGTTGCATGTTCAGCACTGGGTTGGGTAGAGGTGTGCTCAGTTACCAGTATCCTGACATGTTCGAGCATCAGCAGCAAAAATTCAGTAAACTTGATGCAACTAACCAAAGCATTAATAGACAAACCGGAATGAATCATCATAGTTGGTGATCAATAGTTCTCTCTATCACACTGCAAGAAGAGTTGGTTCAGGATCCCACTGCAGCCATGATCATGCTAGACAAAGTCGCATCCTGTATTCTGGGACAGCATGGGTATCTGAGATACACACCGTGGGCAGTTGCTGTTGCTCAACATTGTGAACCCACAGCAATTGAACATATGCAGTACTGCACTGCAGATATATGCAGTCTCAAGCTGAAAGTACATAGTATCTTCTCTAGTATGAATTTGGTCGATCTTGATACAGTCAGTTCACCCGCAGACAAGATCCTGTGGGGGAATGCATTCACCAACTGGTACATAGAATATTGGTTTTGGTTAATGTGAAGCTGTGATGATTCGAATGGCAGGCAGGAGGGTCATGCTGTAGTTGTGCAGAGATGATAAGCAGGAATAAGATGGAATGGACCAGAAGGGACAAAAACAACATGTTATGCTGGCTGTTGCCAGGGGGATGCTCCAGGGTGCACCTAATTCCCATCCCAAAAAATCAAGTAACTATCAGCTGATGTGATGTCAAACCGAAGCATCTATTCTCATTCGATCTTTGCATGCCCTGAAAGCATTGAGGTGTAGCTCAGTCAGTTGCGAAAGATTGGGTAGGCTGAGTGCACATATAAAATGTTGCTAGTACGGTGTTGGAAGCAGAAAGAGCTAGGTCTTGGTGTATGGTCGATCTACTGGGAACAGTGTGGAAAATTATGATTGAATATATTGCTATTTCAAGTATGATCCAAACTGTGCAGTCTGTGCCTTCACTTTCAGTATCTGGTTTTGGGAAAGTATGTTTCAACTGACAGCTTGACCACTGGGCTTGTCACCCTTGACCATCACCACAAATAATTCTTCCAAACTGTATTCTATTCCTCACTTGATATCAAGTGGATATATGCTGTAATCCAAAGCCATTGATTTTCTAACATTGAGACCCAGTAACACATGAAAGATGATAGAGATTCCGAAAAGTATCTTATTTTTAAAAAAAACCCCAATAACAGCCAAAAAACTACCCCCACCCAAATTCCATACAACCACCTAGAATACACTCAGATGCACCCCTGCATATCAAAAAAATATTCAAAACAAACCATCAATGAAATCCCAAATCCAAGTGCACCTAGACACAGCCCAACAGCTATTACAATTGTGACAACATCCTGGCATGAATAGCAGACTCCTCAATACACGTTTTAAGAACATTGTAGACATCCTCTTCACTTATCAATGGTGGATTCCTCAGTCCATGCAAACCGTGCAGCTGAGTAATACCATTGACCATGTGGAGTGCAGTTACTCTCGCAATGAAGCCGTTTGGACTAGTGTTGACAAGCCTGGTGTGAGGCTTACGCATCTGACCTAGTCGTACAATCTGTCCAAAAGCTTGCCATACCTCATTGTGTACCCAACGCTTCTGAAGAATCACCACATGCTGGGCAGCCAGAAGGTTGAACACAGTACCCCCAATCTTGGTGGTGGTAATGCAGATGGAGTGCCAGGGGGATTTGTGGAAATCACTTATGATTTGGCTGCACCTGTCAGTAGCATATTCAGAGACAATATACATGACATGGATTTCATGGTTCAAATGGCAATGACTTCACCATGCCAGATGGCAAACCTGGCCTGGCAAAGGACGAAAAGCACAGCCTTCTAAGGAAGCAGTGAAACAACAGGAGAGCCTGTACTGGGCTGGTCATCCATCTCAGAAACAGTTGCCGAACTACTGATCAACACAGGGAAGAATGATTCTCGAAGCCATCTGAGAATTGGTCCCTCCTCAAAACTGATGGTATGCCACTCTTTCTTTTCAACTGCGATTAGCAAAACCATCACCTTCTTGCTCCAATGGAAGTGAAAAGAAAGCAAGCTGCTAGCCATGAATCCACAAGGCAACCCCATGCTTGCCTTCAAACGTCTGCCTCTTGAATTGGGTAACATTATCATTTTGCTGCTTCTGTGGTTCCTGTGACCGCTGCAGAGGGACTGGATGGAAATCCTCCGATGAGATGTAAACCAGGGGTGCACCCGAACCATCTGAAACTCTGTACATTGGCAGATTATCCATGGGTGAGCGACTGCAGTCATCACAGAGGCAGCGTTCTGCTGATCATCAGAGAAACTTCCCTTGGCGATAGCAGTTTGAAGGGCAGTGATCGCTGTCAACAAAGCCTTGAGACCATGTTCTTGCACGACTCATTCATTCTCAGGTGCATTTGGAGTTGTGATCAGCCACCGAGTTGTGTTTCCCCAGTTCTTCAGTGAGAAGTAGGCAGGTGTCGCTGTAACTTGCACTTTCAAACCAATTTGGGCTTCAGATGCAATAGACCAACCCTTAGACTTCAGACCTTTGAAGCGGTGTGCCTCACCAAAGTTGCTCCAACACCACTTGAAGTTCATAACCAGGCAAACTGAGTTATTTGAATTTCTTTGCGCCCAACTGGTGAACGTATCATAGGTAATCATGTGGATATCGCACCATCTTTTGGAATGTTCTAAAAAGATGTTGAGGTGTGCATCAGTCATGTGGCCAGCATTTTCAGCCCAGAGATTGCGCACCTAAAATAGTGCCCTTTAATGATGGTAGTGATTGCACCAATGTATGTTGCTCAAACAGTTGGGAACACCCCACAGAGTACTGAACTCCATAGAAGGAGGTCAGTTGTCAGCTTATAATGAAGCAACTGGAGAAGACAACAAGGAACAGGATATGGGTGAGTGTAAGGACACCATCACTTTTGGACAGCACTGAGGATTGAGAAGCCCAATTCCACTGCCTGACACCATCCACCAATTGAAAGGTTGAAGAGCACCAATGGTTGTATCTCATGATGATTTGTCACATCCTCTGGAATTGACTTGGCTTGAAGAGCCACCACGAAGCGAGTGAATATCTTTCTAAGTCCCATTTCATCTGCGGGGAGTATGCCAGAAAGGTCCACATGGAAGATCCATCTCCACACAATGAAACAAATCACCCAGATTTGATGTGCAAGAAATTTTACTGCTGGAAATTGCTTCAAGATGTACTTTGGCTATCAAATGGCAATTGCAGGTGAATCTCTGCATGGCACAGCACCAAGTAATAAAAGTCCTTCTTCCAGACACTTGGGCTCGAAGGTATCATTGATAGTGGCCCTGAGCGAATCATCAGATACTTGCCCTAGCATATCACCATTAGGTGTAATCAGCTCTTTGGCGAATTTTGTGAATTACTGTCTAGAACTTTGGTGCCCTCAATTTTCTGCATCCAGGTGGTATGAGCTCTTGAGTCGGTTGCACAGGTGAATCAGCATAGTCATCCCAGCTGGGCTAAGGCCGTCCTTATACTGGGTGTATCAGGTGGTGCACTGGGGGTTATGGGAGACTTGCTTTTGGATGTTTGTGGGGGTACTCCCTACGAAGAATTCCAGTTAGCCCAGAACTTCATTCATCACATCAGGCGCTTCTGACTTACTTCCTCTTTATCGTTGCTTTTGCTCAGCTCCTCCAATAACTGGACGATCTCAGGTGGGTTCTCCCATTCACCATTCCACACATTCGTCTCAAGGAGTAGAGTCCCTGCTTCAGGCATAACTGCACGGATGTTCTGGACCTCCCCATTACATTTTTCCTGGTTCCAAACAACACCATGAAACTCCTCCCTTACCATAACTCCTGCATCTTGAGCCACTTCTTCACTCAACTGGCAGTATTATACAGTCTGGAGATTGAATGGGCCCTGTGGCTTTGCCTTAGCGATCCACTTTACAAGTTGGAATTATTCTTCAAGTCCTTGAAATCACCTGAATTGAGATCTAGATGTGTCATCTCTATGCACCTGCACCACAAACAACTTGATTCAGATATTGGCCACCTCAATGTTCTGCCATTTGGGTGGGCGATCATCACTGCTACCATCCGCTCTGCACTTGTCACCACCTTCCATCCCGTTGTTTCTGTTATCTTCTATGGTTGCGGTGGCTGCCTCTCTGAGGCGGTCGCAGAGATCCCAAGATAACATGGTGAATCCAGTGGTACCTGATTCTCTCAGACTCATCAATCTGGTCAAGGGATAGGAACTTTTTATAACACTGGATGAAATCTGAGATAGCTGCCATCCAAAGTTTGAACCCAGTATGCCCCTCGATCCACGGTGTCCTCAAGTAGAGTTGTTCCATCACCCACTGAAGGTGGTATGGAATCAGCCATTCGCGCCAGACATGATTCCTAAACCTAAAGATATCACTTCTTCCAGGCGTGTTGCTTTCCTTGGACCCTTTTTCAACTTGGCTCATTTTAACCATGAGTTGCCTGGTGGTGACATTTGCCCCAGCCACAGTGGGTGGCTTTTTCTATCACCAGTGCCATCAGGTGGAACAATGTTGGCTGGGGTAGTCTGACCTGGGTATTCACCAAGAGTGATCTGATACAGGCATTGACTGAAGGGGATGGCTGAAGTTGGGGTCCATGGTGACAGTTTAGCTAGCACTGTGGTCCACTTCGATTGCCCTGGGGCCATACTCCCACCGGTCACCCAAGTTTCTTCAGCAGTGGCAGATCCCGGTCTAAATGTTGGTGCTGCTGGTGCTCTTGGCTGTACTGGGAGTGGTTGAGAGAAGGTGGGCTGCATCAGAAGTGGGGCAGAGTTTGTGTACAATGAGTCTGAAGCAACTGGTGGTCTTGTTGGAGGGGACAGAGAATGTGGGGTATACCGGGGCCCTTCAGCTCCAGGAGGCGGGGGAGGAGTGTGTGGGGTGAACTTGGATCCATCCGCTCCAGGTGGACTTTGCCCCAGAGGGGGTGGCAGCAGTGTGTGCTGGTCATTGTCAGGCAGTAGAGACATTGGTAGGTTTTGGTTTGCTGAAGGTAATGGTGGTGGTAGATGTGGTGGTGGTGGTAGTTGTGGAAGTGATGGTGGTGGTTGTGGTGGTGGTGGTGGTGGTGGTGGTGGTGGTGAATGGGGTCAGGGGAGAACCCATTCATACCGAACTAAGGAATGTTGGTATTCATGCCACTTGTGCCATCAATCAGTGCCGATCGTTGGGGGTACAGCATATGGAGAACTGTTGTTCGGTGGTTGCGTTTTATATTGCAGTTTCTCGGTTGGTGGCCAGGGCTATTCATAATTGGCATTGGGATACCAGGCAATCCCATCCCACATCTGAGACACATCACTGCTGAGTTGGAAGTTAGGGTTGGGGCATTGTGCAGGTGCGCTGCCAGAATGTTGATATGTGAGTCCTGAATAGGTCACAGAGTGGATGCTGGAGGGGTTGTTGGGCGGCATCATGTGTAGAAGTAGTTATGCAGAGCCAGTCAGGAGGTTCTGAGCTTTGTACTAAAGGCTCTATGGTGCCTGGTGTAGTCGCTGAGAATGAGGTAGTGTGACAGGATGCATTTGTGAGATGCAAGGTGGGATAATGTATACTTGAAATTTTTTCGAAAATATTCCATGCGCACCGACTCTACCCACACTCCCCTTGCCACACAGTCTTGTTTAACAAACTTCTGATTCATGTTTTCATCACCCATTGTCTGCTAGAAGTAGTCAAGTTGACTACAAAATGACAAATGGGGTATCACCCCTGCCACTTGGTTGCAGTTTTTTCAAAGCCCACTCAACTAATGCTACAATGCTGAAGCTAGAATAAACAAAATAAATGAATACCAGCGATCAGCTTGCTTGTTGAAGTTTGATACTGGGAATCAACCTAGTGCCTTGCAAGAGAAGTGCTTGCTTAAGCAGGTGTCTATCACTTGAATGACAAAGCAGGCAACATGCATAAAAACCCTGACAGTGGTTGCAGATTTTGTGAATATACCGAAAATTTACAACACCTTCTAACATACAAAACTATGTTGGGATTGGCAACTCCAATTTTCGAATGCCGATCAGACTCAGGTGCCATGTGGCTGGAAGGGAGCTGCATGATTACATGTGATTTGAGCCCTACCCCCACCTACCGGTGCATCTGAACATCTGCCTAGAGGTTTCGGTGGGGTGATGGTGACCAACATCGTAGGCTTGGAAGGGGTTACAACTGAGAACTCAATCATTTCGTGGGGCACAAACAATTGGTCGGGTGAAGTATCATCTAGCTGTTTGTTTGTTTCAAGACTAGTCCTATCAAGGCTGCACTTCATATGGCACGGGGTCTGATTTTGCCTTGAGGGGTGTGCAACTGTACTCTTTGGATACTAACTTCACCTGTGAATTGGTGCTCCTCACCATTTACCATACCCTCGTTGCACCCCATCAACCATTCACCATACACTTGTTGAACCCCATCAAACATTCACCATATACTCAACAAACCATCTACCCTTTGCTCTATATACAATGCCCACTATCTACCATTCACCATACCCTTGTTGCAACCCATCATCCGTATATACAGTAACAACAGTTCCCAGTATGAGATGTCAGGCAAACCAGTTCTTCTGATTGCAATGCACACTATGTGCACAGGGGATCCATGACTCTACTGGGCTTGTTCAACATTATCGAAACGATCACCCAGAGGTATTTGATGACACAGGATAGGTTTGGAACAGAAGTAAATTGGAGATTTAGTATATAGCGAGATGAGCAAAGCAAGAAGCAAACGAATACAGGGGACCCTGACAGTGGCCAACGGCTCATACCAGCCGCCCATACCTGCGCGAGCACTCCCATATTCAAGCCATCAGGGAAACACTAAGTCATATTTGTAACCATGTGGAAACTCACCCACACAGAAGTGTATAGTGAGGCTGCAGGTGGGCAGGTGGTGGGTGAAGCTACGTGCCTCTATGACAAATACTGGAAACCAAATTGCAACCTGTAGCACCCATTTGCAAATGCATTTGCTTATCAACAAGTCCATGGTTTGGCTACACAAAGGAAAACTTGGGTAACCACCTATCCGAGGTGCAGCCTGGACAATCTCTTTACGACTTCATTCCAGACAGCATCTGAGCTCTGCGAGCTGCTGAGGTGCCTCAACATCAGACTAGGAGCCGAGTATTGCCTTCAGCAGCTGGGAAATGTGGCAACATATACTGCAGGGACATTGTCAAGTGCATCCAGTTTCATTTGGGGCATTGACCATTTGCAGAGCACCTGAATTTCCCCCCAGTGCAGCTGTATGATTTGGCTGATCATTGAATATATAGTGAATGAACACAGGAGAGTGGCTGTCAAACACTGAGGAGCAATTACCTGATGGTGCAATAATTGTGCCAGTAATTTACCCCCGAGATACAACCCATCTCACCATTTTCTCCAGTGACAGGGGTGCTTGGCTGATATATTTGAGTATTGGGAACATTCAGAAAGCTGCTCGTCATGCAGTATCATGGCACACCTGGATTCTGGTGGGATGCATTTCAGTTCCACCGAAAGGCAGAAATGATATAGATTCTTCATGGAAACACACAACCCATACCATCCTGAAACCACCCGGAGAAGTTGATATCAGTGGAACAGGTCATGAGTGGGATTGTGCCAACAGTTTCAAACATACCTTCAACCTGTTGCTAACAGCATTGATTGGTGACTGCCCAGATTTCGGAATGATCATAAAGATAGTTAGATGAGTATTCCCTGGTTGTAAAGTAGCTCAAGGACCTGAGATGGGTCATGGCAAATGATTGCGCAACTGGGAGCCTCAATGCAGGTCACACTATCATGCGCACCTGGATGAGAATTGACTTGACGAATTTGATGGGGTGCATCTGCAACCAACTTCAAATGTGTTCTGGGATTATTCTCTGTGCTACATCTATCACCTTTGGCAACTGGGTGAACTTCACCAACTCTATTTGGGGATTGTGCAAGATCACTTCAACAGGCTTTTAGAGTTTCTCACCAATTGAGGCTTGCTAGCTGAATTCAATACCTAGTTCACCTTACTTTCACACTACCTGAACATGCTGCATTTCTCTAAACCATTTGATGCTCTGAAGATGGCATCTTGGCATGGCAAAGAAATCCGGGAAATGCTCTGGTGTCTATCGGCAATATGTACTCCCCTGCTTTCCAGCAACATTGCGGTGAAAACAATCTCAAACAGTGTATCCAATATGAAGGTTATGAAAACCATTAGGGTACTGATTGAATTTGCTTTACTAGCCAGCCAGCATACGCTCTCAGATGAAATGTTGAAATGCGGCAGCCAAGCTCTTATAATCTTATACAAGTGGAAACATATCTTCACTCCTCAATGTTCTACTTAGCCTTGGACAAGCCATTTTGAAAATAACTTTCAAGTGCAGGCAGCAAAACTTGAAGAGGTGGCAAGGGAGAAGATAGAGAGAGAGCTTCATAGAAAGATTGATGGTATCACCGTGGTACAGCTCAGACCTTTTGAGGCGTGCCTGAATGAAGAGCCGCTGTATGCCAGTACCTGGAATGCAGAAGAGCAGGTGACCGCAATGGTGTGACTCATAGCAGAGCTCGACGAAGCATCCACTGTCCTGCTTTCCCGGTTTGGCCAGTTGTTTAATGATTCTCAGGACTGTCTAGAACTCAAGCTGCATCCCACAGAAAGCTGTGGACCCACGGGCAAGTATTCTTGAGAACTTGAATGAAAATGTCCGGCCATCATGGCAACATTGTCCGTAACATCAAAGGTCACTGTTGCTGCAAAGCAGGAGTTCAAGTGGTGCCTGTTGGAAGCTGAGACAGCAGCAATACATTGGTCAGATAAGCGCCAACAAGAGGTTGCCTGATGTCTGGAGATAGCGGTTTATGGGGCCAGCCAGGCAGCTCAAGCTGCTGTTCATCACGCCATGACAGAGAAGTGCTTATAATATGATCATGCATGCAACTCAAGTAAATGTCTGTATTTCATGATACAGCTAACACTGCAAGTCTATTGCTTCGGACAACCAAAAATTCACTTCCTTTGTAATTACCAAGAGTTCATGACCAGGATGGGTGCTTCTGATCATTTTTTAACCGCAATCTCAGAATTGTTGCATATTTCAAACATCAACAATGCGTACCACACTAGGAACATGGTCAACTCGATGCTACAGCTTCTGCAGCCCAATGATCACTTCACCGCGACGGACAATATGAAATGAACTTATCAGTGGCTTGCTTTGTATGGATGGTATGTTGAGGAGAGTGGAGTAGTGCTTGAAATGATATCAGGTCGAGAGAAATGGCATATGACCAGGTGCGTCCGGTAGAGAAAGATCCTTGCCAGCACATCTGAACCTTTGATTTGACCCAATACACCACCTTTGCAGCAGTTTAAACATTCAACTATTTGTACATGTTCATCATGTTTCAAGTGGATATCACTAGCTGAAGCAGCTGAAACCTTCAACATCCTGATATTGCAAACATTTGTCTGGCAGCATCTACATGAGATCTGGGGCAGTGATATGGACAGTGTGATCAGGGGCTACAGAAATCAGTTCAAGGAAGATGCAACCTTACAACCTCATAATAAGGTCATTTGAAACATGCCAGAATTTTATAACTCTCAGCAGATAAACTAGATTCTGCTCAACTGTAGGATTGATGGTATGCCAGATGGTGAGATGCACACTGGGCCACCACAGGTCATATGGGTACGGATGGGGGAACATACAGATAATGAACTCTGTAGGTGCTGCCCCAGATTGCCCATTCTATACTTCACATTTTTACTACCAACCAGGACCACGCTGTTAAGTGGGAAGATTGTGAGGACTGGCAGTCAGCTGTTGGAGCAGCACCCTTATTTTCTTTCATTTCTTCAAGCCTGGGTTAATAGGCCATCACTGCTGAAGTTGGCTGCTGTTGTTGGTATACATTTCAAACAGCATTTAGGGCATCCTCAAGAAGTGGATGGATACATCCACATGTTCAAGGAATTAACACCATATGTTATTGCTGTGGAGAAAATTGAAGGGCCATGCCTCTGGGTCCCAGAATTCTGGGCAGTGACAGGGAACTGTTCAGTATGGATTGTAAATAATCAAGTGGATTGATATTTGTACTGGAATCTATATTAAGACAAAACCAATAAGTACGAAAGGTTTGGACTCACCTCTGCCATCCATCCAAACAAGCAAGAGGAGTCTCATACTGGGGTGCGTTCAAAATCCAGTTGGTATATATAGACAATATACTCTCATGATGAAATCTACAGATGTCTATTGTAACGAATCTCTTGTGATGATGCTTGAAGTAGCAGCAATGAATTGACAGCATGATCGACAAATGGAGTCACATATGATGCAAATTGGCAGTGCGGGCTGCAGAGTATCAGGGAGGCACACAGAGCAGAGTACGTAAAGCAGTAAGTTTCAGGACCTCCCAGAAATTGGTGAGAATGGTGTGAGATGTTCCTGTATGATTGTCAAAAGTTCACAGGTGCACCAGGAGCTGCCTGGAGAGTCTTGGAGCATTGTAACATGATGCGGGAGTATTTGGGAGCCTTTGGAGCCCCATTATTCTCTCTACAAGTACCATCGTCATCACAGTTGAAAGTATGATCTTTTACATCATGATCTTTGGCATAATTATTTGTGGTGTTTTGAATGTTGAAATTCAACAATGTGCTAGATTCGGGTAATAAATTAAAATGGCTGGTAGTCCACTGCCAGCACCTGCAGAGTTTTCTTGCGATTATGAGGGTTAAAAATTCGGAATCGAGCTCTGGATAACTTATTTGAAGGAAGTGAGCTTAAAGTGGATAAATTTTCAAGTCTTTTATTTGTGTAATAACAAGTTGGAAACAAATAAATTCATGAAATGTTGTGGGCAAAAATATTTCATTTCTGAACAGTAATCCTTGTGTGAGGGTAAGTTCAACTGCATACTGAATAATATAAGTAAATATTGCTGCACATGGGAAAAAGTGATAAAGTATATTTATTTTCAAGTAAGATAAGAAGTAAGATAATTATTGGGGTACAATTGCACTTGCACGATATGACTATACACTTGGCAGGTATCTGGCCTGCACTGGTGGCCATTACTCTGCCACTGCTATTGGAGCTGATCTTATCAACATCAATATTGCATTTATCCTGTTTCAACCAGAGTTTCCGATCTATACATGCGATCTATTGGCAATCGAACTCTGTCTTGTTGGTACAATCTGTCTTGAACTTTTGAAAATGATTCATATACTGTTTCCGGCCCCAATTCAAGAGTCCTTGTAGATTTAGAGATAATACCAGTAGTGGTGGTGGTATACCATCATATTTGTCTCTAGATGGTGAAAGTTACAGGAAATTATTTGTGTAATAAACAGAGCTATAATAATTTATACTGAAGGTTGATGACTTACAGCCACTTTGTAGATCTCCTCCAATATCTCCTATAATATATTCCTTTCCTGAGACTCCAGAATCATAGTTTTTCTGAGTTCAATTCTGGCACCAATCTTAATACTTGATCAGCAGTACAAATTCTCACTATCAGGTTGGGTAGTTTTTGTGCATATTATACTTAAAAATCTGGGCAGAGAATATACCACGCTCTATAACATTTCATCTGAAAGCTATATCAATTAGGCTCCAGTTTACTCCTTGAATATAAACTCAAATTTGTTTTTTTTCATTCTTTTGCTCCCTGCCTCTGGTATTTTTCATTGTCTGCTTTTGTCTGTACTTGCTTCTGTGCTGCATGTATATTCATCATTGTTTCTTGAATCTCTATATACATTGTAGGTATCAATTTACCATTCTCTGTGAGTGTGACTGCATGGTTGCAAGTTTCTGCAAGTAAAGATAAATCTGAAGAGCTAGATATTGTTGGAATCATATCTTTTTATCAAACTGACTGGATAGATCATTCCAAGCTTGACCAGAATAAATAACTTTTTGGCTGCGATATCTATGAATATCATGGTAAGCTTTTATGGATTCCCCTTTGATTATATAGAATGCATTATTTTCAATTATAAGAAAATGTTATTATATATCATGTTCTGTCTAGTAATGAACTATTTACAAACTTGTATCAATACTGGGAGGGATATTTGAATGCAAATAATTTTCTGTTATACTTTCTGAAATAGGATATCTATTGGATCCATCATTCTGTTGATTGAATCCAAATGCAAAATTATTCAGTTCAAAATGTTATATTTCAAAATATGGTGGCATTGTATCACCTGTAAATTACTATTGGTGAATATAATCAACTCATTTTCTCATTTAACAACAGTATATATGATTTGTATCTAAATATCTGATTCCGCTCCACTGTTAAAGATTGTCTTTTTGGTAGTTGAAATAGATAACAAGCCCAGCTTCTCACAGCTGCTGCTTTGATGACTTCTTCTCTGGATGTTTCAGTCAACCACAGGTATTATTTAAAAATACAGAGCTGAAATAGTGCGATATATGTAATGAGTTGATGAAAAATCACAATATAGTGATTGGAGATGGTATATAACACCTGTGGTGTAGAGACAAACAGGTGGGTACTGATTTCAATGATTTTGAATAAAGTTTGTGCTTATAAAATATTATTAAGCTTGCTTTATATATACTGATATGGTTGAAAATATTGCTGTCCTGAAAATTGTTTTTTGACTAACAATTCAAATCATACTGTAAGTAACACTTCAGGTTTTCATGTGAAAGTATTATTTCTGCTTGGTTGCTAACTATCTTCTATAATGGTGGTTCATAAAGTATCTCCAGGAGATACTAAAATCAGTAACTATTTTCAACAAAATCAATTTGCTTTGCAATATATATATTATTAAAGATAGTTCCCCTTACTAACAATATTTATCATGTCTTTCTACTTTCAAAGATATTCAAAGTCTTAATCCATGGTCTTCACTGTTAATATTCATTTATATTTTATTCACTAGCTTGCATATCATAATAATTTTTTATTCTATGCCATTTCTTTTCAACTACTATCAGTATTTATTTCTGTATCTATTTATATTTTCATTGCTAATTGATTATACCCACACTATTGATATCATTTCTAATATCAATACCATTATTTGTGTCTTGTAGTCCGGTCACATTATTTCGATTTAATCAACCTTTTGATGAATTGACTTAATTGGACAGAGTGCAGTTTGGTTGTTGGGAATAGTGCATTGGTTAGCATTATTATGTCTAGAGTACTATCCTTTGATTTCATAAGCTTCACTACTTGAAGTGGTATATTCTGTAGCGTTATTTCATTGAGAGAAGTTTTATCATTCAAAATACTTTGCTCTTTGAATGGGTTTATTCTTGGTTTGCATTCAATGGAAAAATACTTGGCTATTTGAAAAGTTTTGCAGTGCAAAGCAGTATATTCTCTACTATTATGGCATTTAAAAATGGTTTTCAGTTGACCTGCTTTACTATTGAAAATGAGGTTTGTTCTTACTTTGTGAACAGGAAATAAGCTTGACTGTTTAAAAATTGGTACCGCTTGGAGTAATATATTCTCTAGCATCGTCAGGAAAAAAATTGTGCTGTCTTCTAACATGATGATATTTGGTCAAGTTCTAATATATAATAATTGAAGTAATTGAGTATAACTCAGCTATAGAGGTATTATGTTAGGCATAACATGAATCAAGATATTAAGTTACAAAAGTATATTTATTTGGATTATCTTTATAATGACTAGAACTATACAATTTCAAACATGACAACAGTATAAGTTACCAATCATTTCTGCAAGTTATATCAAAATATATATGTCAAAACGCTTGCCAGTTCAGCTGTAATTGCTACAACAGAATAAATAACATTTTTGATATTATATTCAATGTTACCAGTAACATCCAAAACGTATCCATAACAAAGACCAATTGCTGCACCATTGTTGGCTATTTTCTGGGAATATTCAGAATATCTACAAATCCAGATATGATTGGTAATCAGTATCAATTCAGTTGATGCTGTACAATTTGAATTGCCATAGTCTTATCAACTGCCCTGATCTTGATGAACTACATTGGCTGATTTGGGAGTGAAAAGTTTTCCACAGCTTTTTCTTCATGAAGTTTTTCCCTGAATATCAGATGAATTACCTGAGTAATAAAGTTGAACAAACAGAATACTGTATGGCCCTGGTACAGATATCCAGCTGATAGTGTAATAGACTCAGGAGGATTACCGATCAATCAATTCAGCTGATTCAAACTCCATCAATCAAAGCACATATACAAATCTCAGGACAAGAACACATATACAAGTAGGTGATGAATGTGCTGGAAACCAAGTTATTGTACCTGGTGCCCAATTCTCTGCTCAAATGATTGGTAAATATATTAGAAATTCAATGGACATTGTAAACACATTGGTTGCTTGGAAATATTACAATTGATAACTGAATTGCACTGGAAAAACAATTGTATATTCTATCTGTTAACCTGCCGAAATATCTGGTAGTTAAATAGCTTTAATCAATAATTATATCGAACTTTCAGTATTTATTGAGAATGTCATGGTGTAATAAGTACTGGTGGAATTTCAATTCGCTCCCCCAACAACATGTAAAGGAAGCAGCCACAACAATCATGGATATACTGGAATAAATTCTAGAATAACTTCTAGCCAATATGGAAAATCATATAGAATAACTAAATAAACTTTTAGCGATTGAAGGAACAACTACAGCAGTATCAATCAAGCATCAATGATTGTTGGTTGCTCAATATCTGTAGCACAATAGATTATATATAATACATGTATAGTGTTGAATTTCTGACTGCTTGTATTGATTGAATCATTTTCACTAATATACTGATACTATTTCTGAAAGTAAGTATCAGAAATTATTAAATCACAATTCATTTATATTGCAAAACATATCATAATCTTCTAGGGATGATCACCATTGTGTACCATAGAATATGCTATCAGTGCACGACTATACACATGGACTGAGGGCCCAGAGGTGAGCAACAATACAGTGTGAATTATTTTTCGTTGTACAACACCTTTAGTACAAGGAATTATATATGTTTCAATCATATTTGTAAGGTGCT
Source organism: Trichophaea hybrida (assembly GCA_015178995.1). Lineage (NCBI taxonomy): Eukaryota > Fungi > Ascomycota > Pezizomycetes > Pezizales > Pyronemataceae > Trichophaea > Trichophaea hybrida. Next base: position 340,257 of record WHVE01000030.1, on the reverse strand, counting down.
GACTGCTTTTATCAACTGCAAAGTTCTGAATAATACACTAATACTATTTCTGAAAATAAGGATCAGCACATATCAAATTTCAATGTATGAGGAATTCAAAACCCATCACAATCAAATAAGAATGTATGATATTCTTTATCATATATTGTTCTATTTGTGCGCAACTATACACGTAGGCTATAGAACGGAAAGTCAGTGTGAACGGAGACTCAACAATTATTGGTCATACAACAAATCTAGCATGAGGGATTATATGTACTATATTCGGATTGTCAAAGTTCTGACTGCTGTTATCTATCATACTGTTTTCAATAATACTCTGATACTATCTCTGAAAGTAAGTATCAGTGATTATTAAATCACAATTTATTCATATCACAAGCCATATTATAACCAAATAAGAATGAATGCCGTTCTCTATAATCAATTTTACTTTACATACAACCATACCCCCACATTACAGAACTGGAAATAAGGGCATCAACAGATTTCTGAGAAACAGTGCAGACCATATATTTAATTTCATTAATATATTCTTTGACGACATTGTGACAGTGTTTAAGGAACAAACCAATAGTTAATAACTTGTCAAGGTTATCTGTAATTGCTTTGAACGATACATACAGTTCAATAAGTAACACAAAGATCATAAGAATTTTATTAATTTTATTTAATGAAAAAATATGCAAAAAGTGTGAAATATCTTTGACCATTAAATTTATCCCTTTATAGACACATGTGCCAAGCTAGGCATTCACAAAATTCTGAACAATTGACTTTTATAATCGGCAGAGAGGGCCTGGTGGGTTTAACTATATCAGGTAAATCCTGCAGTTTAGCCAGTTAGATTCCAAGTTTGGAACTAGAAATTACCTGCAGTTCAGATTCAGTACAGTTCCAAAACGAGAACAGGAGAACAGTTTCAGTTTGGAATTGGACAGAGAGCAGATAACCTGAAACTGTTGCTAACAAAAAATATGACTGCAAGTTGTTATTCATTTATACAAATTAAATATTCTGGAAGCCAAATCTTGATAAAAGACATATGTTGGTATACATGGACTATCCAGAACTGCAAAATATTCCGAACCAGGAAATGCTTTCTAGCCACCAATGATGACCCCTGAATATAATTCAGCCAGATTAATATTTGGTCAAGTACTGCTGAAGAGCAATCTACCTCCTAGTAGAAGCATCAAACAGAATTTACCATTTGATTTCAATATCCCCTGTAGCTATCATTGCTATACTTACTAAGCATCTTCAAATCATCAGTATATTGGATTGAAAGTAAGTACTGTATCAGTTACAGGTTGAAGATATATATATCTGTCCAATTGTTAATATCTTTTATAAGTAAGCCAAAATAATATATAAACCTAAGCAATTGGAACCTCAGGATTTGCAAGATAAGTCACAGTGAAATATCTCAAGGCAGGCAGGACTATTGTAATATATATATAGCTTTCTGTTTTACAGTGACATTGATGAGGTTTTGTATATTCACAGAATTTACTGATCAAAACAGTACATTGAGTCCAGCTGTCCAATATCATCATCATGAGATTTGAATACTTGTACAAGGGTTTTCAAAATATATGCAAGAATCGCTTGAGGTTCTTGCAGCTTCCTCTATTGAAGTGAGGGCCAATATGGAACTCAATGAAATATTAGGTATAAAGCAATTTGTTATGAGAATTGAATAGATTCCAATGGTTTTGAATATTGGCATGCCAGTGGTAATGATTTGCAATATGACTAGATATTTAGATACTGTAGGGTGGTATATTGTTGGATATTTATTGTTGAAGTAATTTAAATGATCATTGATATTATTGATATCTTCTATTGATCAATGCAACTACAGAATATATGATATGGAGTTTTTCTTGCCTCTATTCTCTTCAACTTTCTTATAAATAGTGTTTTTTTCACTTTCACCTCCACTATCATTGCTAGAATAATTAGTTGCAAGGCCATTATTATATATATTGGAATACAATATTTCTGGCGAGCATAGTATTCTGTAACTATGGTTCGGTCATTACTAGAGGTATTATGGTGAGGGTTTGTGTCAATGGTATTTAAAAATATATTTAATGAAATATTTCAAGTTTGAATATAACATATTGCAAGAGATATAAGGGAATATGATATTGAATCATATATCTGAAGTTATTTTTTATTCTTGTAACAATTATCATATTAATAGTACTTTGTAGGATAGAAAATTCCCATATACATATATTGGTTGTCTTCTCGCTTCAGTATCCTGAGGAGATGTATCCCAGTCTTGTACTCAGATTGTGTCAGTAATGGTTTCAGGCTTAGTTAGACCCGGCAGGTTCAATCTCCAGTTGCATATTGGTGATTTGCATTTCTTAGTGAATCACTATTTCATTCAATTGATTGTTAATAATCGATGATAATACAATATCAGTCAAAAATTTGACTTGGGTAAATATTATAAAATTCGATTGGAAATATATATATATATCCAATAATGTTGTAGTGAATCTAACAGTATTGTTACTCTATTAGCACAAATAGCAGAATGCACAGATATGGATAAAACAAAGCAATTCGTCTTTGAAAAACTTTCATGATGACATATTTGAGATGAATCATAATGTTTAACAAATTTATTGATACAATAGACATACCATTCTCTTGTATTGCAGACGCACTACACAATGATCATTTACCAATAAAGTCATTCAAAACATCCAATTTGATTATTTCAACAAATAGAACCATGTTCAATCATATTCTACTAAACTGAAAGGGTTGATACTCTGTTGACACTCAATTTAGAGCATTTATACTGAACAATAAATTATCCTAGATTGAATATATTTTATTGAAAGGCAGCCAATACTGCTATAACAGAATTCAATTGTTTATTTGAACCATATTTTAGGCCACTGTTGATACTCCATTGACGTTTATTTTAGATCATTCAAGCACTACAGTATATACTGCATTTCTAATAGAAAGATTGGCATTATAGTTGATTCTATATGAATTGTACTATATATAGAATTTGGGAAAACAATGGTAGTAGTATGCTTTTGTATTGCAGAAGTACTGTACAATGATAATCTGCCAATAAAGTCAATCAGAACATCAGATTTGATTATTTCTACAAATGCACCCATACCCAATAATAATTTGCTGAACTGAAAAGATTTGATACTCTGTTGATACTCATTTTAGTACACTTATACTGCACAATAGATTGTTCTTGATTGAATAAATCTTGACAAAATGATGTCAATACTGCTGCAAAAGGATGCATATGCTTTTTCAGCCACATGTTAAACTGCTGTTGATACTCTGTTTACGCTCATTTCAAAGCACTGATTCTGCAAAATCGAGATGCTATATTTAATGGAAAGACTGTCAATATAATTGCTTCCACATGAATCATAATATATAACAAATTGGTTATCAGCATTGTAGTATCACTTATTTGTATATCAGAAGCACTGCCTGAGAATCACCAGCCGATACATTCAGTCAAAATATCTGATTGTCTCATTTCCACAAATGTGACCATGTCCAACAATTATCTGCTGAACTGAACATTGTTGATGTTGTATTGACGCTCATTTTAAAGACTTCATACAGCACAATGGATTGTCCTAGATTGAATATATCCTGATGAAAGGCAGTCAATATTGTTGCAAAAGGGTTCAGGTGTATTTTGAAATGCATCGTAAGCCACTGTTGATACTTTGCTGACAGTCATTTGAGAACACTCAAACTGCAAAATAGATATGCAATACCCAATAGAAAGACTGTGATTTCAATTGATTCCGCATGAATTGCAATGTATATTGAATTTGTAATAAGAATTGTAGTACGACTAATTTGTATTTCAGAAGCACTGCCCAAGAATGAACTGCTGATAAAGTCAGTCAAAATCTCCAATTTGATTATTTCCACAAATATGACTATACCCAATACTAATCTGCTGAACTGAAAAGTGTTGACGCTCTGTTCACGCTCATTTTGGAGTATTCATTCCGCATGATAGATTGGTTTGGATTGAATGTATCTTGATGAAAAGCAGTAAATACTACTATATATGAATTAATTTGCTTTTTGAGCTGCATTTTAAGCTGCCCTTGACTGTCAGTTGACACACATTTTGGGGCTCTCAAACTGCACAATAGATAAACAATATGTAATCGCAAGATTGTCGTAATATTTGATTTCAAATGAATTGTAATGTATAATAAATTTGTAATAAGAATTGTGGTAGCATTGATTTGTATCTCGGAAGTACTGTCCAAGGATTATCTGATGACAAAGTGAGTCAAAACATCTGATCTGATCATTTCCACAAATGCAGCCATACCAAATAGTAATCTACTAACTAAAAATCATTGATGCTCTATTGATGTACATTTTTGAGCATTCATACTGCACAATAGATTGTCCTAAATTGAATATATCTTGGCAAAAGGCAGTCAATATTGCTGGAAAAGAATTCATTTGGTTGTTGAGCAGCATTTTAAGCCACTGTTGACACTCTGTTGATATATATTTTGGAGTACTCAAACAGCACAATAGATACACAATGTCCAATGGAAAGACTGTCATTATAATTGTATCCACATGAATCATAATGTATGACAAGTTTGTGATAACAATTGTGGAACTAGAACTACTCATTTGTATCACAGAAACACTGCCCAAGAAACATCTGCTGATAAAGTCAGTCAAAACATCCGATTTGATGGTTTCCACAAATGTGACCATACCCAATGATAATCTGTTGAACTGAACAGTGTTGACGCTCTGTTGCCGCTCATTCTGGAGCATTCATACTGTATAATAGATTGTTCTAGATTCAATATATCTTGATGAAAGGCAGTCTATATTGCTGCCAAATGGTTCATTTGCTTTTTAAGCCACATTTGAAGCCCTGGTGAAACTCTGTTCAGGCTGAATTTAAAGCACTCAAATAGTTCAATAGATATGCAATATCTAATGGTAAGATTGCCATTATGAGTGATTCCGCATGAATCATAATATATAACAAAAATTTGAATTTGGAATTATTTTAGCACTCATTTGTATTTCAGAAGCACTCTCCAAGCATTATCTGACAATAAAGTCAGTCAAAACATCTGATTTGATTATTTCCACAAATGCAACTATATCCAATAATGCTCGGCTGAACTGAAAATTGTTGTTATTCTGATGAGGCTTATTATAGAGCATATATACTGTGCAATAAATTGTTGTAGACTCAATAAATTTTGACGACAGACATTCAATCATGCAGCAACAGGATTCATTTGCTTTGTGAGCCATATTTTATACTGCGCTATGACAGTCTGTTAACATTCATTCTAGAGCAGTCACATTGAGTATCTGCCAATAAAGTTGGTCAAAACGTTCGATTTAATTATTTCTACCAAGGCAGCCATACCTATTCATTTTCTGCTGAACTGAAAATCATGAACACACTGTTGACGTGCATTTTGGAGCATTCATACTTAGTGTTGGCAACGAAGCGGATTGGTCCGAGTCGGATCAAACCGAGGCTAGGTTCGTGAGGGGTTCGATTCGAACGAACCCTAGCCACCAATGTTTTGATTCGCTCGGCCACGAATCCAACCATGCTTCTTGGCGGTTCATAAGCGGTTCGTGCGGGATCCGAGGTGAAGTTCGTGGAGCGTGGAACGGCCAAGCTAGGTCTCGTTCAAGCACATACATGCTGTTATGCGCTTTCGTGCATTATCGTCGCCATCAACTCACAGTCAAAGTGATACTAAGAATGCGATGCGATGCGACGCAGCGACCGGTTGGATCATACAAGCTCATACAAGCTCATACAAGCTTTCTCAAGCTCATACAAGGGTCTATGTGCTTTAGCGTCGCCAACTACGAGTGCAATGCGACATCGCGACGCCATGAACTTGCAGCAGTCAATTCATTATATACTGTCACGCACTTGATTCAGAAATTTATTGATAACTATACTAAGGTAGATCTTGGATGCACTTCGAACAGCACTTGGACGCGATCGAGCCGGGCTGGTACTCGCCTGGCTGGAGATGATCGAGCTGGACTGGCTTTTGGCTGGCTGGAGATGATCGCGCTGGACAGGATCTGGCTGGCTGACGGCTGGCTAGACGCGGTCGAGCTATGCTGGCTCTCGACTGGCTGGAGATGATCGAGCTTGGCTGGCTATCGACTGGCTAGACGCGATCGAGCCGGGGCTGACTGGAGACGGTTGAGCAGGGCTGGCTCTCGACTGGCTGGACGCGATCGAGCCGTGGCTGGCTGGAGACGGTTGAGCAGGGCTGGCTCTCGACTGGCTGGACGCGATCGAGCCGGGGCTGGCTGGAGCTGATCGAGCTGGGCTGGCTTTCGACTGGCTGGGCGCGATCGAGCCGGCGCTGACTGGGGACGGTCGAGCTGGGCTGGCTGGAGACGGTCGAACTGGGATGGCTCTCGACTGGCTGGACGCGATCGATCCGGGGCTGGCTTGAGACGGTTGAGCTGGGTTGGCTCTTGGCTGGCTGGAGATGATCGAGCTAGGTTGGCATGTGGCTGGCTGGAGATGATCGAGCTGGACAGGATCTCGGCTGGCTGGACGCGACTGAGCCGGGGCTGGCTGGAGACGGTCAAGCTGGGCTGGCTGGAGACGGTCGAGCTGGGCGGGCTCTCGGCTGGTTGGATGCGATCGAGCCGGGGCTGGCTAGAGACGGTTGAGCTGGGCTGGCTCTCGGCAGGCTGGAGATGATTGAGCTGGGCTGGCTCTCGACAGGCTGGACGCAATTGAGCCGGGGCTGGCTGGAGACGGTCGAGCTGGGCTGGCTGGAGACGGTCGAACTGGGCTGGCTGGAGACGGTTGAGCTGGGCTGGCTGGTGACGGTCGAACTGGGCTGGCTCTCGACTGGCTGGACGCGATTGATCCCGGGCTGGCTGGAGACGGTCTAGCTGGGCGGGCTCTCGGCTGGTTGGACGCGATTGAGCCGGGGCTGGCTGGAGACGGTCGAGCTGGGCTGGCTGGAGACGGTCGAACTGGGCTGGCTCTCGACTGGCTGGACGCGATTGAGCCGGGGCTGGCTGGAGACGGTCCAGCTGGGCGGGCTCTTGGCTGGTTGGACGCGATCGAGCCGGGGCTGGCTGGAGACGGTCGAGCTGGGCGGGCTGGAGACGGTCGAACTGGGCTGGCTCTCGACTGGCTGGATGCGATTGAGCCGGGGCTGGCTGGAGACGGTCTCGCTGGGCGGGCTCTCGGCTGGTTGGACGCGATTGAGCCGGGGCTGGCTGGAGACGGTCTCGCTGGGCGGGCTCTCGGCTGGTTGGACGCGATTGAGCCGGGGCTGGCTGGAGACGGTCGAGCTGGGCTGGCTGGAGACGGTTGAACTGGGCTGGCTCTCGACTGGCTGGACGCGATTGCGCTGGGCTTGCTGGAGACGGTCAAACTGGGCTGGCTCTCGACTGGCTGGACGCTATTGAGCCGTGGCTGGCTGGAGACGGTCGAGCTGGGCTGGCTCTCGACTGGCTGGACGCGATTGAGACAGGGCTGGCTAGAGACGGTCGAGCTGGGCTGGCTCTCGGCGGACTGGCTGCTTACGCCTGAACGAGAAAGTCAAAACTCATACACGCAAGTAAAAGCTTCCATGAGCGATGTCGATACTTAGCATAAGGTTCGCGAACCGGTTCGCACAAACTCAAAAACTTGACGATAGTTCGTGGCAAACCACGAACCAAATTGGTTCGAATGAACCTCGGTTCGATTCGTGCCAGAATTGACAACCCTAACCCTGATCCGGTTCGAGCGAAGCAAACCGGTTCGTCAATTTTCTCGAACTAAAGTGGTTCGTTGCCAACACCAATCATACTATACAATAGATTGTCCTCGATTGAATCTATCTTGACAAAAGGCAGACAATACTGCAGTAAAAGAATTCATTTTCCTTTTGAGCCACATTTCAAGCTGCTCAATGATGCTCTGTCGATGCTCATTTTAAAGCACTCACAATCATCATTGGCCAATATAGTCAGCTGAAGCATCTGATTTGATTATTTTTACAAATTCGACCTTACCCAATAATAATCTGCTGAACTGAAAAGTGTTGACACTCTGTTGATACTCATTTTACAGTATTCATACTGCACAATATATTGTTCTATATTCAATGTAGCTTGTTGAAAAGACAGTCAATACTATGGCAAAATGATTCATTTTCTTTTTGAACTGCATTTTAAACTGCTGTTGATGCTCTGTTGATGCTCATTTTAGAGCACTTACAATCATTATCTGCAGATAAAGTCAGTTGAAACATCCAATTTGATTATTTCTACAAATGCAACAATATTCAATAATTATCTGCTCGACTGAATAGTATTGAGGCTCTGTTGACACTGATTTTAAAGCATTTATGCCGTACGATGGATTGTCATGGATTGAATATATCTTGACGAAAAGCTGTTAATACTCTGTTGACACTCATTTTAGAGCACTCACAATAATTATTATCCAATCAAGTCAGTCAAAACATTTGATTTGATTATTTCTATAAATGCAACCATACCCAATAATAATCTGCTGAACTGAAAAGCATTGACGCTCTTTTGATACTCATTTTACTGTATTTATAATATATAACAAATTGTCCCAAATTCATTCAATCTTGACAAAAGGCAGTCTATAATAGCTTAATAATATTCATATTGATATATGAGCAGCATTTTACACTGCAGTTGATACTCATTGATGCTTATTTGTAATCATTCATACAACCCGATGCAAAGTTTTTCACTGCAAGAATGTTAATCATAATAACTGATTGAGCACAAATCAACAAATGTGATTATATGGAATAATAGTCTGCTGATCTGGTAAAAGTTGACGCTCTGTTGACAATCATATTGGAGGATACATAGAGCACAATGAATTATCACAGATCGATCATTTCTGGATAAATGTCTGTCATTAATAGTATCACAGAGTTTATATTTATATTTCAGCCCCATTTTAAGCTGCTGTTGTTGTTTGTTGATACTCATTTTACATCATTCCCAAAACACAATGGAAAGACTATTGCTTGAAGACAGTCAGTTATTATGACAGACTTGGAACAAGTTAACAAATTCAATTTTATCCAATGATAATCTACTAATCTGAATTGTGTTGGTACTGTCTTGATACTTATTTAAGAATATTTATGGATTCTTATTTATTTTCCTAGAGAATATTACTTGTAGAATATCAGTCATTAATTCAAATTTGAATCTATGGTGGAATTGAACTTGAAGCTTCAGTTGTGGTAAATTCAAATATCATTATTATACCAAACGACCAATTGGTACTATATCATCTTTTCTCTAAATTGGTGATATTGATATTTATTATTACTAGTACCAATGAAAGCTGTTTCTTGATGTTCAATTGATTTGAAATATACTTGAAATACAGATGCTGACTGCAATCCAATAACTTTAATTGTACTGTTATTAAAATGACATATTTATATTAGTTGTATTTCAACTGATATGAAATAGCTAGTCATAGTTCTATTTAAAATCAATTACAGATTTGTCTTTAAATTCATTCTGATGACCACTGGTTCTTCTTGGGTAGATTGTAATCATTTTTTGCTACTTCAATAATTTCTGAATTTCCATACAGAGGTTCATGAATGCTGAAAGCATTAAGATATTTCATAGCTATTAGTCAAGTGAAGTTGTACATTAAGTGTCTGTTGATTCTAACAGTATTAAGCAACAGGTTGGCAATATCCTTACAACAACTATTATCAAGACTACAATATCTATGGTGATTGATATCTGTTATACAAGACAGGATTTCAAACTAATATCAGTTAATATTATGTTTAGATTTCCTTTGTTGCAGAAGCCAATTGAATCTACCAAATTATGGATCAATTCGACATATTTTTTTCAAAATTCTTGGTTTTATTATATTGAAATACCTGACAGACTATATAGTCAATATCAATCGATGATGTTATTGAATACTGGCCTGCAAAAGATGCATGCAGCTTATCATGAACCGATTTTGCAATCTGTTATATAACCTGGACATTTGAACGGTTCCAAATGGAAGCATAGATACAGATCGTTCTGTCTGTTTGGATCTACTGGCAACCTTGAATGTCAATGTGGAAACAGTTTGGTTTCAACCTCAACCTGGACTGGAGCCTTGGGATTGGAACCATTGCTCACACATTACTGAAGGAATTGAAAAGTTTTTAATATAGTATTTGAGGGCATAGTAACTGAAATAATAAGTTGCTACTATTTCATTACATCAAATTCTATCACTCTAATGGAAGCTGTTGCTGGTGGGTATATTGACTCTCTTGGCCTTGTTAAAATGGAGATCAACTTTTGCCATAATTGTATTGTTTAGGGCTAGATAGCCAGAAACTCTCCTGCCATCACCAGATAATTCTGCTCTGCATCCAAAATCTAAGATCGATTTGCCTCTAAGCAAGCTGGAATGGGCAATCAATTATGTTTCTGAGCCTGGTGTTCGGCACATCTTTAGTCATTATCTTCAAAAAGTATTATGTAAGTGAAATGTTCTTTTTCATATCAACATCACCAAGGTATTTCACTTCAATATCCAATTTGATATTATTAATATTTTGAATTCAACCAAATGAATTTTATTCGTATATTTCTACTATAAGGCCACAGAATATTTTATCTATACCTCACAGCACAGGGATTCAACACTGTATACCTTGTATTTGCTTTGGATATAATCTGGAAGAGAAAAAATCTTAGAAAGTTAATTTATCATACAGTTACATATATACAGAATAGAGACTGTCTTATAAATGATAAGGTCAAGACCACAGCCTGAAGTAAGGTAGACAACTATAAAGGAACTCTGACCCGATCAATTTCTTATAGTTCATATGTTATTTTGGATCTCCAATTGTTTGTTATTTAGATAATGTTATTTTTGCAATTGTTTATTCTTTCATACATTGTTGCTTTGTATTTAGTACTAATCAGCCCCGATTTTATAATAAAATTTATAGTAGTCAAAAAATAGGGAGCAGTTTGTATATTCCAATATACTATTGTTAAATATAAATTCTGTTTTGGTAACCATTGAACCTAGCCATTTTGTTGGTAGTTTACAAATACTTCCAAATAATACACTATTGCCATATTAATTCTATTCAATAGTATATTGTAATTAACAAAAAAGGCTACTGATATTTATTGTTCAATACTTAACTATTTATTTATTTTGTACTGCAATTCAAATGCAAATTATAAGTATTGATTCAATTCAATATATCAAATAACCTACTCAATCAAAATACTTTTTGAATCAAAAAGAACCACTATGTTTTTCAATTGATGTTCATATTTCAAGAGAATAAATATTTCATCTCAGTTAGTTTGCCCACTACTATTCATAAGGTATTATGTTTCTGACAGTTTGGAAGGCCAACCATAATGACTATACCCATGTTACTCTGTTATTGTTATAGCCTCCTGATGGGTTTTCACCATCCATATATATTTTGTTGTTGAAACTACTTTTTTACCAGATATAATGGTTTCGAATATAATATTCAATATTTTATTATATTTCTTTTCATCTAGATTTTGCAGATAGCAGAACAATGGTTTTGCTCATATATGGTATCCTGCGGCGACTATGTACTTATTGTTTTTTATAAGTTTTATCATTTTTGAATTCAATAATTTTTTGTTTTTCAACATTTGAATTCACATTTATTCTGTATTGTTATTTAAATATGTATTTAATATATTCTATTAATATTGGCAACTAACTATTGGAGATTGATTCAATTGATACAGCAAATCTTGCAAAGAAATTGGCTACAAACAGTACAATTTTGACTTATAACTGTAAATGAGAATAGGTAAATATGTTCATTTTCAATCAGCTGCAGTTTTGGTTCATTTTATAGCTAACTTCAAGTACTATGATTGTTAGTAACAGTTCTTGGTTACCCGCCCTCAGTCCAGTTCTGAACTTGAACTGTTCTCTGGTTCCGGTTCTTGAACTGTACTCAACCCAAACTGACCAACCTGTAGGTTTTACTGGTTGTAGTTAGACCTGCTGGGTTCTCCCTCCAGTTTCTAAAAACGGGTTCTGCTGAATTTTGTGAATGGAAAGCATTGCAGATGTATCTATAAAGGGATACATTTTATGATCGAATGACATTTCACACTTTCTGCCCAATTTTTCATAGTATAAAACGACTTACCGTATTGTAATCTTTGCATTATTTAGGAAACTGTCCACGTAGTCCAAAGCAATTACAGATAATTTTCAAAAGTCAATAACTATGCATTTGTCTTTTAAAAACTGTCAAAATAGGTTTCAAGAACATATTGGAGAAATCTAACATAAGATCTACATGGTTCCTCAGAAATCTATTAATACTTGGTTGACACTATGTTGATACCCTGTTGACGCTCACCTTCAGTATTGTAATCTAGGTTTACAGTTGTGCATAAGGAATAATCGATTGAAGAGAATGGTGTTTCTTTTTATTTGACAATGATATATTCTGCGATACAGATTAATCGTGATTTAATAAATGCTGATACTCTGTTTCACAGATAGCATCAGTGCATTTATAAAAATCATTTCGTCGATAAAAGCAGTGAGAACTTCAAAAATACCAACAAAGCACATGAAAGCCCTCGTGCTGGAGGTGTAGTACAACCAAAAATCATTGACGCTCTGTTGCAACTCACTTTCAGTTTTGTAGGCTAGGTGTATAGTCGTGTCCAAATAGTATAATCAATTCTAAAGCATGGCATTCGTTCTCATTTGACTATGATATACCTTGCGGTACGGATGAGTCGTGATTTAATTTTTGTGGATACTCCCTTTTCAAGATTGCATCGGTGCATTGTTAAAAGCTATTTTGTGAATAAAAGCAGTCATAACATTGATACTATGAACGAAGCAGATGTCAGCCCTTGTGCTCGAGGTATAGTGCCCAATTTGCTGGAAAGAATGCCAGGAGATATTGTGCTCAAGGAGAGGGCAGAAGACATCCAGAACATTGTGCTCAAAATACAAAATCATGATAAGAAAATATTGAAAAGAATGATAGTGTCATTCACAGAAGTTATGAACCTGCAAATCAAACACACATACCCTGAAAAGCAGTGGAATTGGATTTCAAACCAATGTCCAGAATGTCCACATCATATCAACAAATAATTCTGCATATATACTGGTGCAATATACTCAACCACTGTGGAAAAGATTTGTCAAATCAAAGAACATCATTATCACTGGAAAGCAGGCCAGCCAAGAAGAGTCAAAATATTCGAACTTCTGCTGGAAATTTTCAATGGAAAGAAATAAGAAACGATATCAACGAATATGGTAGAAACTGTTGTATCAGCCAATTCAGCAAACCCCAAAATCAGAACATACATGGATGCCTCAAACTGGTGGAAATAACCCAACAGCCCTGGCATAACCTGGGCATAGACTTCATTATAGAACTTCCACAGAGCAAGGGTTATAATACCATATTGAAAGTGGTAGACTGGGTATGAAGGATGAAACACTTGGTCCCATACCATGACATTACAGATAGGAAATAATTCGGGACAATGTTCATCTAAGAGGTGTTCAGACTACATAGACTACCAGATACCATTGTATTTGACTGCAGGACGCAGTTTGCTTCAGAATTCTGGAAACACATTTGCAAAAAATTAGACATAGAATAGCAGGCTCTCTACAGCTTTTCACCCTCAATCTGATGGTTAAACTGAACAAATTAATACAAAAATGGCACAGTACCTCAGACTATTGGTCAATTACCTACAAAATGAGTGGGTACAATGGCTTCCAATGGTGGAATTTGCATTCAACAATAGTTCCTCCAAATCGCCAAACTGCTCACCATTCTTTGGCAACTATGAATTCCTCACAAGAATCATCATTTGGCAATGGCCAATCCACAACGATATCAATATTCAGGAAGACAACACAGCACTGATAGCATACCAAATGCAGGCAATATTCGATCAAATGAAAGGCAAAATTGCCAGAGTCCAGGCAATTCAAACAGAGCAGGCAGACAAGAATCGCCACCATGGACAGAATATGAAGGCAGGTGATTTCATATGAATCGACCCCAGAAATATCACAACTCAAAGACCCAGCCAAAAGCTAGACTGGAAATACATAGATCCTTATGAAATCGTCAAAATAGTCAGTCCTTGGGCCTACTGAGTGCAACTACCCAATGACATTCATATCTATCCAGTCCAACTGATATCCAGATTATTGAATGCAGCAGATGACCCCATGCCCAAGCAACAAACCCAATCTCCACCAGCTGTGATTGTTAATAGAGAAGTGGAGAATGGGGTCAAAAGAATTGAGGACTTGAGGCCATTCAGGAGACAACTCGAATATGCGGTCAAATGAAAGGCATACGATGAATACAGTTGGAAACTGGCAACAAATGTGGTTGGACTTCAAGCTATCAATATATTCCACATGAAACAACCAGACTAGCCTAGATCAATAAACTTGTATGAATATGTATCTGGAAGTGGGAGCTACTGTCATGGTGGTGTAATGATCAGTGATCAGATAAGAATTAGTAAAGGATAACCACATTTGTTTGGCAAAGACAATCACGTTTATGCATTACATTCATAACACTCAGGTTTTCGAATGAGGAAATAGATTTGGAGGGAAATCAAACTGATTATGAATAATTGCTGAAGATAATAGAAAGACACCAATAGTACAATAGGTGGCATAAGTATGTCAGTTGGAGAGAAGATATACAAACTTTTGGGAGGTCGGGATTTATATTGAAGAGGTGAGCTAAGATGATCACATGTGCATTGAGTGTATAGAAGGAGGAGGATTTGGCGGAGGATTGGTTTGCTCTTCATCTGTTCCCTAGTCTTCAAAACAATCATTCGCTTTGGCATCAACTGTTGTTCACTGCTGTGATTCTGGATTTCGAGTCTCTTGTCTAGTTTGCAATTCTTGCAATTTCAAATCTTTGTTTTGTTTTTATAACCCCTAGAACTCCAAGCCTTGAAACCTTAATACCAACTTGCATGATTGTGGTAACTCTTTTTTTTTTAACCAATAATGGTGAACATAATCTATATCTACAAATAATATTTCTGTGGCTCCACAGTTGATTATTACATGAATATTAATGTATTTGATTCTGATTTTTGTTGGGCCCTTCCCAACGTGGTGCTTGCTTTCCAGCGAAGATTATTTATTTCCATTCCATTAATTGAAAACTACTAAATTCCAATACTTGACTTGAATTTGAATGGCAAAGGAAATTTGTTTTCCAGCAAAGTTGCCATCCATATTGCACTGAACTAAATTTTTTCCCATTCCTTCTTCTTTTCCTTGTCCTTCCCCACCTCCAGATTTTGTTTAAACAGATTCATTTTCAACTCACCTGATACCTTCTTTAATTTCCTTCAACAATTTGTGATACAATGCCTGGAGTGCCTACAAAACATATATAGTCCTTCTTCTCATTGATACTTATATGCCTCAGGTGTGATCTGGTTTCCTTTGACTGCTAACAGTCCATTGGAGTAAAGCTGTAGTGACCAGCTACTGTTCCTGCTGAGGCGGCCTCTGGCATGGATGTGGTGCTGTTCACAGTTTCAGGATATTCGGGCCCTGCTATCCTGCTTTCTGACCTCCTTTGGCCTGCATGGGCCCAGATTTGGGAATCATGTTTTGAACAATACTGGAAAAATTCATTGAGGACCTCTGGAATTTCAATATGTTGTAGGGAATGTTTGTGTTCATTGAGACGGCCTCCCTCTAGGTTATGTCTTTTGGCTGCATCATTCCAACTAATAGCAGGTTCTCATTTTTGGAATGCCATAATGTACAGGGACAATTCTCAGACTTTCTATCTTAATGTATCAAGTTCTCTTTCAGCTCTTTCTTGAATATTGTGATCACCGATATCTAGTTGTCACTTGTTGAGTAGTGTTTGTAGGCTGCCTAGCTTAATATTACCCATTACTTCATTGCAGTATGGCTGTTGTTGGTGATTAGTTAGTACTTCCAGTGTATTTTCCACATATTTCATCTTATCTAATTCATTATTCAATGGCTGTGAGCTGTCTTTCGACTTTGGTTTCAATTGAACTTTCTATCCTTGGACTGATACCCTGTTTGTGTCCAAGAATCAAACAATATCATTGCTCTTGTGACTGCTGCTTTCCCAACATATTTTTCCCCTATTGTTATCATTTTCCACAAGTGTAAGCAATATTTTGACCTGATCCTGATATTGGTGTCTTTCTTCCACTACCACCACTGACTGTTTCTATCCAACCTCCAGTTCTTGCCTCTGTTTCTCCAAATTGGCTGATACTCAGTTTGCCAATCATTGTTCTGTATCTGTGATTTTGGTCGGTGGATTGTCTTGCAGAGTGTTGGCAATGAATTGAATGGGTTTCAGATGAATTGAATCAAGCAGGGATTTCGTTTCAGTTTGATTCAAGATTCACGGATCTTGGCTGGTATGTCAAACTCCGATTCATAAACAACTGATTTTCAAACAAAATTCAATATATGAGTTTTTGTCCAATCAGCTTGCATGCTTTTTTATCTTGTAGCTAGTTTCAAGCGCAAGAAAATAAACAAATATTTGAGCCAATCAGACAAGAATACACATTTCTATTGTTGTCCAAACTGTTGATATAGTTTGAGCTGTTGCAATGCATTTATTCTTGGCCTATTTGAACTGCCCCAGAGTGAATTGATATGTCAATTTTCTCGAACCCCCATAATTTGGTACCAATTCTATCAGAGTATACAGGTTGGCACTTTTGCTTCCAAGTCCTTGCCTTTTTATTGTATCCATACCAGCTCTGTATCTATATTTTCCTTGTTTGTTAGAAAGTTCTTTCTATCTTCATTATGGTGGAAATTCTTTCTGCTGGTATGATGACTTGATAATTGAGTTGACCAACTAGGTTTTTTTTTCTTAACACTGATGCTCCTGCCAATTGTCCTAAATAGACTTTTATTTTTTCGGCTGCTGTGAGGGCATCCTGTTGATTGAAGTTGGAAATATCTGTTGTAATTATTTAAAACGTATTCCCATAGTCTAGCATAAAACTTTGGATACAATGGGGGCCATTGATCCTATTGCTACCCAACATGGCACTGTGAATCTTCAAACGATGATCAATACAAATAGTTGTTGATGTTACACCCTAGCACTGGTAGCAAATATACTACCTCCAAACATTTATCACAAATATGTTCCTACTGATCCAGTGGTTCCAGATAAATCCAACAATTGTTTGCACAAGGGGTATCATACCAGCAACACCTGCTGGAGTGCCATCATATTAACTCCTGCTGGTGAATCATTTGAGGTCATTTTGGTTACACAAGTATTGCACAAATCACAATTTGAACTGAAATAATTTGTTGACTATATAATACTTTTCAATTGCTTTGATATTGACCTTGATATCTTGCTGTTCAAACCTCAGATAATCTTCCAAACGATCCATGAAAGCTGTATCACTCATAATCTGAGTAACAGTAGTTCCAACATTCACAGGTACAACAAGAATTTTCAAAAATACTATTGTGTCTCCAGGTTGTTCATGTGCTGTGAAAATTATTTTTGAGGCACTGGTAAAGGTATGTAAGTTCTTCAAGGGTCAGGGTATGTACAGAAGTCGAGGGCAAAAGTGGTTTCGGAGGCTGGAAGGTACGTGCCAATATATATTCAATAATTTTTATGGGTAGCTGTAGCAAGCTTTGAGCTGTATTGCTTATTTGTAGTCACTAATAGCAGTTGTTGTCAAAAATGTCTGGATTGGTGGGTTTTCAGAAGATTCACATGAAGGATAACAGGATATGATTTCAATGCAAGTACATAATCGATCAGTTTTTGAAAATGCTTGCTGAACCAAACATTTTGCAAGATTTGTGGACAGTTTGGTAACAATAATAGTAGCCTAAACAATAATGGTATCAACACATACACTGACGATATAACTGGTTGAATTGATTGTAGACTCATCATTCTAATAGGGATCCAAGGCTTGGTGTTCAAGGGGATATTAAAACTAAACAAAGATTTGTTGACCCAACTACTCCAAACAAGACAGAAGACTTGAAACTCAGAATCACAGAAATGAACAAAGATTGGTGCTGGAGCTATTGAGTGTTTTTTTGGACTAGAGAATAAGTAAAGAGCAAACAAAGTTTTCTGCTCAACCCACATCCTTCAATTCAATGAATGTGACTATTGTCACTATAACTTACATATTGCCTATATATCCAAATCTTACTGAACTGTATAGACATTCTGTTGGCATTCCAACATTTCTCTATTTCTTACCTGCAATATCCTTTGATTATATTGGGCAATTATTGTTAACCTGTCTTCTTTTCTTTCAAACCTGCTCTGCATTTGAAATCTGTGTGTTATTTTTGCAATACGTATACCTATTGCTTGACAAACCAATGCAATGACCCATTATCGATACTTATTCAATCTCCAATCCTCACTGTGCATCACCCTAACACTTGCTAATCTAACTGTATATTCAATCCTACAACTATCTTACACCAATAATATAAATTTTGCCCATGATAAAGAACACCTCTCACTCTGAAACCACTAACTAGTTGTATCATCCATCACTGATGTTTTTCTATCATTATTGACTGTCAACATTCCCATGCTCAGGCTAAACACTTTCAAAACATGGCCGTACAGCTCATTGCAATTGACTACTGCCATGTATTCTCTCAATGTGTTCTTTCTACGACCACATGTGATGTAGTGGATGGGCATCCATCTATCCTTCTCCTGAGAATTGTTCTCATCTGAACTAGTAAGCATTCAATTTGATTGTCAGTACTCCACTTGTGGTCCGCAATTATCCAAGTTCATATTCTCAAAATTCACTCTTTGTAATCCTCATCCATATGGGCAGTTTCTGCCGGAATACATCGTCAAGTCTGGACCATATAATCCGGCTGATATTGTACACTGTATATACCTATCAGTAGTATGGAATATTAATAAGCTTGAAAATATTTATTCTGTTGTGATTTTCTGTGGTGTTCAGACCCATATACTTCAACTGTATAACCTTGCTGAGGCAGGTATTCTGACCATCATTATTAACTCCAATGAAGTTATTTGAAGTGGCAATTATATATATCAGCAGAAGATTGTCCATCTTCTGCATAAACTGACCCCCAGGGGGTAATCTATAGGGCGGTCACTTCTAAGTAGTCTTCTATACCTATGTCGTTTGAATAACTATCAGTGAATTGCTCAACTGGTAAAGAATATTATTTATCTTCATCCCAAAGTTGACTGCTATACAGTCACCTGTAGACTATGGTCTGATGGCCACCATCTAATTGAATGGAATACAAGAGTTATATTCTAGATAAACTTCAAAGGGGAACATGCCATGTGCCTGGTGAATATGGATGTTGTTACTAAACTCTGCCAGTCTGGGATGGTAGTTCCATCAGCACTGATTTCATATGGTTAAAATTCAGAGGTATCATTTGACCATGGGATTCAATGTGTTCACCACATCAGGATAGTCAATCGTCCAGTCCCGGAGGCCCCGGGACCCTCCATATGTTGCTGAGGTTGATTTTGAATGACACATTCTGCCGACCTTCTGGGAGTTCTCTGGAACCAGTGAATGCAGCCTCAGTGCACTCCCTTGTTTTGCTGGAAGTCTTGAAGCTGCTCTGGGAGATTTCTGTATCACAATAGTGTACTCTGTAGCCACTTCTGATGTCTCAAAGGGTGCTCCAGGAGATTTCTGAATCGCAAGAGTGTACTCAGTAGCCACTTCTGATGCCTCGAAGGGTGCTTCACAAGATTCCTGAAGCGCAGCAAAGTCCTCCGCGGCCACTTCAAATCTCTCTGTGGAGCTCCAGTATGTTCTAGGATCAATCAGGAGCACCACAATTTATTTCTTCATGTCCAGATGGAATCATGGTGTGTTACCAATGTACAGATGTGCCTGTAGCATCGTATACATCATTGGCATTGATCTACTGCAGCTGGCCACTATCAACTGAAACAACATATATCCATGCTGCGCCCCAGTAGCACCTCAACACATCCTTGACAAAAGAAACCCAACCTTTGTGAAACAGACTCTCAATTGAACACAGCTGCCAGGTCTTTCAGTTCTTCCCATTCTGCATCTGGTACTATATAACGCGTTGAGTGATCGGCAGAGCTTGCAATTTTGTGTCCATATAGCTGCGCATATACCCAATGATTGCTGTCTGGTGACTAGGACAAATTGAATTCCAGTGTCTCCAGATTCTGGCATACAAGGCTATATCAAATGATAGTAGCCGTTAATTATATGATTGAAGGGGCACACTGACAGCCAAATGTCTCCCTGCGGAATTCCTGGAAGAATATGCTCTTCGTTTCATTCTCGTAGTCCCTCAAGGCACAGTTGAGTGCAGTCGCAGCTGAACAAATCAATTGGGGAGTCACTCACTTGTCCCAAAATATGTTGCAATGCACATGCCTGCCAATAGAGGTGTTGGAAGCGAAGAAGTGAATACAGATCTGGGTGGCAGGCTCACTTCATACACACCACCAGACTTCCTTCGTACCATTTGAAAGATGTTTCCATTTCACAATCTAAGTGTTATCATTCAACAAAGTGGCAATCTGCTATAGTCATAGATGCTTGTCTTCTATCTTCAACGAGTACTGTGAAGTCACCATAAGCCTTGCTATAGCAACTTGTTGACCCCGCATACCACTGATTTTCCCCCACAACTGTATTGTATGGATCATTAGTATTATCATTTTTTGAAAGCTGGAGAATACTTGGGAACCTCATCATTCTATGTGTTTAGGCATCGATGTGCTCAGTGGGTCCATGGGGGCACTCCCATATGTGTTGTATGCCATTGAGTGCACCAACAGCTCTTGGCTGGATGGTCATGGCATCAAGGGCTTCTTCCCATGTCTGATCGCAAATGTGCAATTTGTCCTCATGAGAAGGCAGCCAGGGGTTTTGAATACACAAAACAGATCTTAAGAAGTTCTTTGCAAAATCAAAAGCTGCTTTGTTATGGAGTGGCACCTTGCTATCCTTGTTGCTCTTCGTCCCCAATGCACCTTCAATGGGTGGAGGGGCAGCTGAAGAATACCGACTCCTTGCTGGCCGCAATCAGTCATGGTTCACCAGAATGAGGAACATTGTATCTTGGCTAGGAGATTCAGGCTGAGTACCTGGAGGTGAGTGTGAGTGCGTCGACAATTGAGAACGGTTTCAATTGGTGCTGCCAAGATTTGATTAGCATTGCTTTGTTTGGAGTTGGTCAGTCGCCTGGACAGTATCTGAGTGTCCCCTTTTTGGGCCTTTTGAGCATGTACTGCAACTGCGTCTATTCTGTTTATGCGTTGACAGTATCTCATCATCATCAAAGTCCGAACTGGTGTTGGCTCATCATCATGGTCTCGGTATTCATTGTCTTCTTCGACATTGTCCAGTTCATTCTGGTGGCCTTGAAGTTTCGCATGATTCAAATGAGGGATTCATCTGGCCTAACATGTCCGGGAATGCATAGAGAACCGATTGGGCTGGCCGTCCTTGCTGAGCACTCAAAATCTTACTCTTGAGAAATGGTAAGAATAGAATGTTGCAAGGCCATAGGTGATGAGAATATATCGAAATGTGATTTGAGAAGATGAGGTCCAAATGAAGCTCAGGTGCACCTTGAAAACCTCTTCTTCCATATAGACAACTGAAGGTAACACAGTAGTTCGCATCGAAGAGCACAACCTATTGATTGCCTCTGAATTCGAGGAGCACCTGAGCTCATCGGGAAAAAATCCCTCCGCCTAGGTGCATTCATCGCGCCCGGGCATAGGTCCTGCGCCTGGAGCACCTGAAACGTCGGTAGGCAGGGTGATATGTAAGTCCGCGACAATACGATGTGAGGCACTGCAAAAACAACTCCAGGCGCTATATATTCACTTGGTCGCATATCACACTGCTGGGTGCCTTGTGACGTTTAATATACAGTGTTCTTTGTGTGACAGTTGCAATTGCACGGTGCTTGGTGCTCGGTGGTAACACTGCTCTGTGCATCGTACTGATGGTGCTGCGCACTACATATATCACCATACCGTCTGCCTTTCCCAAAGTAATCTTTATTAAGTCTATTGAATCTATTTACACTTCTGAACATTGTTTATACCCTGTTCACCACTGAATTCAACTCATCCTCCAGCATATATTAAACGTTGTTCCAGGTCGCTAGGTCTATATGACTATTGACTATCCATTCTTTATTCCCTGACTTTGACGAAATGGGCTCCTCTGGAATTAAGTGAGCCGCACCCACAATATTTCCTGCACTAATAACTGCATATGTGCCTCCAGAAGATAATTTCACTACCCTGACAAGCTGCGATGCATTTTCCGGCGTTCCGCTGTTGGCAGGCTTTGTCACTGCAACATATGCTAGCCAAAATGTATTCTCGCCGTGCGGATGGACGACTCGCAGCCTGAATAGACAAAGCATACAGTACGGTCCCCCCCCTGCAGTGCCTGGTGAGACAGCTCCTGCCCCTCCTTACGTTGCGAAGTCTGAACCCATACCCAGTCATGGCGGGCAGCCCCGGAATACCATAGTTGATCTCCTGTACATCTCAGCTTCTGAATGCTGTGCTCGCCATGCATGTTGTGTGATTCTACCTCCAATCCAAGGTACATTGCGGCTGTGCTGCTTAAGAGATCATCCGAATCGATGTTAACCTTCTTGGAGTGTAAGAAACGACAGGTGGCATCGTATAAACGATCTTGGAGGACATCGTCACTGATTGTTTTCAAGAGGCCTCGAAAGTCCTTGACTTGCTCTGTTTCTTTGTGCTGTTGTGGAGATATAAACCTCACTAAACGACGTCGAGTAGTTGCTTCCGTCGTCACTTCGGTCGTCACTTCTGTCGTCGCCTGTAGAGAAGCCTGTTTACGATTCCAAGTGTTGCGATTTGCCTTTCTCACCGTGAATGTATCACTCAGAAGGTAGTAGTTGATGTTCTGAGTATAGTAATCACCGGACCTATTTGAGGCATTAAATCCATCCATAATCTGCTTCCGGTGAGAGCTTCTTCCGATCTCTGTTGACCACTGCTTAAGTGATCCGTACCGTTGTATCTGCTCTCGGAAGTGCTACATGAGATGGATCTTGGGAAAGTTGAAATCGCAACCATCTTCAATGTATTCGGCTATTTCTGCATCGATAATATCTTTCCATGTGTCGTGAATACGCTGTCGAAAGGCTGCCGTTTTTTTCTTGTTTTCCACTGAATTCAACTCGGCATCCCGCTTGGCACACAATTCCATACGTCCCTCTTGGCCTCTGCTGCAAGTCGTTTGCCAGCCGTGAATTGTTGAAACACATCCTTTTAATCGTGGAAGCGACGTAGAGCATCGTCCATAAGGTCTAGCATTTCTTCATTGTGAGAATCATACTGGCAATAGAAATAGAACTCAATGAGAGAGCGAGAGCACTCAACCGCACGATCAAGAACACTACGTTGAGTGGGGCTTGGATCCGTAGAGCATTGCGTACGACACCCACAAGGAATCGTGTCATCATCTTGATTCTCCTCCGTTCCAACGCGAAACCTCCTCATATGCACATCTTGGCTTCTTCATATCAAGGTATGCAGGCACCGAGAGCCAAATATCGTTGAACTTGTCCAGCCGTTTATGCTGCTTGAGAAACTCATGAAGCCATGTCAGGAGGTGCTTCAACATCCCAATTTGCATCGTATGAGCAGATCAGGCTTGGGGAGATCGCTTGTGACGCAATCGAGATACCATAAGATATTAAAGCCTGGATTGACATCATGGATTTGAGTTCGCGATGCTCAGAGGTGTATTTGAATCCGAGAGCATACGATACATATTATGATCCGGAGGTTATGTCTCTCATGTCGGCGGGTAGATTACCCATTTCCTGCTTGGGGCATTCGCACCAGTAGCATACACCATTCTTGATGTTGTGAAGGTCACGGTGCTCGGGGTAATCGGCCATCCATGCAGCCAGTGTCGAATAACAATGCCTGAAGTTGCCATCGGCACAGCGGGCATAGAAGGTGCGAGTCTCAGAATTGAGTAGGGGTTTCAACACATGCTGGAGCACGTTCTGAGAGACCATTCGGTTATGCTCCCTCTGAGCATTTCTTCTTTTGAGGGGACATCGCGCATCTTGATGGCAATGGGCAAAAAGGCGACCAACAAGACGCTGTGCATTGTGTGCTTCATCCGTGCGGTTGCTGATAGATTGCCGATCGTCATATATATCGGCCATGCCTTCTTGTCGCCAGAGAAGTTCGTGAGGTGGGTGGCGTCAGACATGAATATCATCGGCACCAGCGTGTCACCGACGGGTAGTGTTGCCTACACAATTGTGAGCATTTTAAAGGGAATAAGAAGGAAGCTTACCTGCTTATCCCACCACCAATCTCCAGTATGCATCTCGTTGTAAACACGGTGCCCAGCATCATTGAAGCAACGTTTCGGAGTATATGTAAGATGTTCCTCATAAGCAGGCTGCCGGAGTAGCCATTTCGCACACTCTATCAGGTCACGGTGCCAAAACTCAATTGCATCCGGATGCTGCACACTCCATGCCATCGGCAACGTAGCTTTCTTCCAGGAGCCATGGCCGAGACCATCCTCCTTCGCATCGATTTTCTGTCGGAGGTGGTAATTCGATTTCAGAGAATCGCGCACACTCTCTTTAAGGCCGCAGTTGCCCTTCAGTAAGTCGTCGATGACATTGGCAGGAAGACCTTTCGATGTGACCAGCTCTGCGAAATTGTACTCCTCCTCACTGTCGAATGGATGAAATGGGTTGTCCAAGCACTGCTCGGCATCGTTCTCATCGGTGGTCGAACGTATGCGACAGGGGCACCGGCATCGGGATATGAGAAGTTTGAATTGTGTTCGAGTCTAATTCGGATGGTTCGGGAGAAGGAGACATGTGCAACGCAGGAAACGCGTCAGGATCGTCAACGTGGTTATGGTTTGCGTGAAAACCACACTGAGAATTGTGGACGGATTGCTGGGAGTTGTTTCGAACGCGTTCTTGGGGCTTCGAGTCTGTCTTTGCCTCAAGAAGTTGGGCGCGATATCGAGGATGATCATTGTCAATGTGTTTGTTGAGCCACAGGTCAGACTTGTAAGATTTCAAGCAAACAGGACAGAAACGATTCGGAGTTCGTATGGAAGCTATGGTGGACATGGTGTAGGCAATGCTGACTGCTGTATATGAAGTTGGCGGAAAGTCTTGAGCGTTGGGTCGTTGCATGCATGGGTCGTTGCCATGATGGGTCGTTGCCATGCAAGGGTAGTGGAATTAAGCATAATGCCATGGAGGCTCTTCAAGGCGGAGATATCGTCCATAAAACATGTATTTCTAAGAGCATCACCTCCATTTGGTGCACTTGCAGTTCAAAGCGGGCTTGAAAGTGCGCTTGGGCTCTAAATGCACTTGGCTGCAAGTGCATTTGGGCTGCTAGTGCACTTGACTGGCGAAACTCAGGCGAAACATGCGATATCACTCATTTTTGTGCCAAGACTCGTCTTCAGAGTTCATGACACCACGGCACCAAGTGAAACCGGTGTGCCCGGAGGTCTATTCACCGTCAGAGATGCCGGTGACACTTCTCTCACTCTAAATGGCAGGTCCCAACTGTTAATGAAACCGCACTGCGTCATTATGTTGGAACTTGACGTCACAGCGGTACAGTAGGGACTCAAACTGACAGATTTCGACCTTTGACCCAACAATCACTTGACAAGACTCCCGGAGTGTTTCAAATGGCTCTCAGGGTCGAATAAAACATGCTGAGCATGATTCAGGCTGGAAGAGAAGTGCCGATTGTGACTCACAACAGGAAAGCTCCTTTCGAGTACGATGTTTGATATCACCAACGCTTTAGACTCTCCTGCGAGCCGCTCCCACGATTCTAGCACCTTGGATGGTCCACTTTGCACTGTATATATACTGCCGTATACTCCCTCCGTTTCGATTCTTCTCCATCTTCTCTATCTACTCCATCTTTACGTATTTACTCTCATCATTGTTTTTTGACACATTAACCCTAACCCTGCCTTACCCCTCTTACCCCTCTTATATAAAGCTCAGAACATTGCGATGCCACCCAAAAAGATCCCATCCACCCCCTCCAAAACTGATGCCATTAAGGATACTCTACTCCTAGATGGTTTCACGAAGCAATTCATGGCCGAGCACATTCGGGGCCTTATTCAGATGTATGCCATTCACGGTGTCAAGGATGATGGTGCAATTGACTTGATGTATGATATCCTTTTGTGGACCCCGTGACTACAAGGCACTTTAGACAGTTTCAGGGAATGTGGAAGCAGCGGGCATCAACACAACCACGACACATCGAATGGTGGAGTGGGTTCCGGGCGTTTCTCCGGGACTGTTTCGACAAAACTCGGGTCCAGATGAATCGGTATGACAAAGGAAACCCTCCCCTACCTACCGACACCGACACTGACACCGACACCGACTCCTGTAACGACTCCAAACGTGGCAAAGCCATGCAAAAAAAGGCAGCTGGTATCCTGGAAAACCGAAGCTGAACCACCATCTCACAAATATGGAACGCCACCTACCTTTGTTGCCAATGTCCCTCAGAAGAAACGAAAACTCGATGACATTTCGACCATGCCATCCCTACCGCCCCAAACCTCACATACACCTTCAGGGTCGCATCATTGACCCTGAAAGCTACCCAGAAGAATACCTCCGTTGGGACAACGTCTTCGTGCAGCACAGCGCAAACAGATGGCATCTCTCATGAGTCGAGAATCCCACCGCAAACACTTTACAACGTGCTGTGAGTCGCCTATATCCCGCCAGGGATGTCTATTATATTCATCGGTGTCTACTCATGCCAGGCGAAACCTCTCTGCGGCCATGTGATGCAACTGGACTGTATAGCAACGACTCCGTGGCCACCTTCTTCTCTGTTACAGCTTACAACCCTCTCATCGTTGTGGCTGTTCTGAAGGCAATGGAAGTTGAACCTCCAAGTATTGCAAGGGTACTCCACAAACACCACAACCTCGACTATTTCTTCCGAGAACACCTGGTGCCTCCAAACCGACCAATAGCCGACCCCTGCTCCCAGTTTCGTCGCAATAAACCACCAAGCAAAGACACAACCAGAGGTGACTGCCACTCGCCATGTCACAGCAAAGACACAACCGGAGGTGACTGCTACTTGCCACGTCACGTTTGCCCCACTCCAAGATGTCCGCTGTGCCGCATGAAAAGGAGTCGTCACGTGTGCTGGAGGAATCAATGAATGACCCGGTAGTTGCACAATTAAGGAACGAGAGATCACAAATTGTGGAGGCTGCGTCACATGTGGTAGCGGGGCAGGAAGTGAATACGCGGGCAGAGGTGCAGTGGGAGATGAGGACGGTAATGGCCGGGGTGTTGATAGAGCGTGAGGCAATGTATGACGATGCGCCGGTGTCAGAGAGTGTTGAGCCATTGGCAATTGGCACGTACCAAGATGCCAATCCCAGTATGAGCTTTACACAGCTCGAGGCATTGCGTTCGACTCCACCGGGTGGTCTTTTTGACTCATGATTTTTGGTACGTCTAATAGTACTACAAGGGAATAGCATACTGACACACGTGTTAGGTTCATGTTTCGGGGCTAGTAATGGGTTGGGTTGGATTGGGTCTTTGCATATAGTATTTAGGTTAGGTGGGGTCGTTTTTGAATTTTACAGAGTTGTTTTTAGTCTTATTTGGGTTTTCTTCACCAGTGTTTGATTGACTCGTGTCAGTACGTCCCTGATCGTTCCTGCAATCGACTAGCAAGCTAACTATGTATTAGGGATTTAGTTCCTGTGTTTTGGCATTGGGTATGAGTTTTTTAATATTTAGCATTGTACTTAGGCTAGCCAGGGGTTGTATTTGCATCTTCAGGAGTTGCTTCTATCGAATTGTAGATGGTACGCGACACTTTCGTGACAAGCTATTACAATATGGTGTACATCTGCCCCTTTATAAGACCACTTTTTCCTTTTCCGCACTGCAATAACCTTCGTCTGCATTGTGAACTCCAAATCGCAACTCCATCTACTGCAACAGCACTCTTTTGGCACTCTTTTTGCACTTGTTTGCCTTTTAAAAATGACCCGAACAAGGCCACTGTACAAGGCCGTATCCTCAATTCCAAAAGCCACAACGGCAACTCATGGAGTTGTCTCCCCAATACCACGTTCTGCAAATGGTAAAAAGAGGAAACTCACGTTGCAAGCTGACAAGCAGAAGCGAAGACAGATGAAGGCTACAGCTTTACGTATGGAAGGCTCGACTACTGAGGTCGTCTCAGCTTCTACACCCATTGTATCTGCGCCGAATCCAGCCCTTAAGCCATCTCTGCCCCCGCCGAATCAAGCTTCCAATTCGATGTCGCCGGCACTCAGTGTCTTTTCTGTTGGTATTCGTTCAGTGACGAACCTTAGTCATCTCCAGAGTCCACACCCATCATCATCGGCTTCACAATATATCCCATCATCTCCACCGAATACACTGTCAAGTCTGTCAGTCAGCCGCAAATGATATGGCAGTCGAAGTGTCCTTGCACCAGGTGACCTTTGAGTGACTGCTGTACTGGAGACAATGCATCGCATGATGGAGAAGGAAATGCTGAGCGAGAGACCATTTCAAACAGAAGCTGAGTTATTGCTGGTAGTTTATACAATTCAGAGAGTGGTAGATACCGACTAACATATCGTTTCCACACAAAGTCAGTAGCGCAATGCTGGCCCAAGACATGTATACAGGAAGTAGTCAATATTAGCTTACCGGAACGTCAGAAGGAGTGTCTCAAGATAGTTAAGTATCTCCCAGAAATGCATTCTCATTGACTGACTGGCCATATGTCAGATCAAAAACAGTTGCAATGCGGTCAAATCGCACATGATCAAGAAGGCCCGTGATTGTATAGGGAGACTGTACAACTTACATCGTTTAGAAGACAACGAACGCTGCATATCCATTGACCAACTACTATCAGGTTTTACATTCACTGTGCGTCAATGCGATCGTGCGAATGAGCTTGAGGTGAGTCCTGTCTGCAACTGTCAGTGTCGCTAGCACTATCAGGAATGAGCTAGTTACTTTCTTGCCGAGGAGATTCCACGATTTCTGTATCTACATTGCTTCCAATGAATGCGCAATCGCGGTAGGCATTCAGAGGGCTTCCATGATAGGATTCAAGAACAAACACCCCTGGCACTGATTGTGTTAACATGTACAGCATTGCATCACGCACTGACGGAGTGGCAAAGAAATAGAGGTTTTGCTCCAACAAAGATTGAAAGTGATGACTTCAAAATCCGGCGGAAAAGGCCAGAGTGGGTGTACTACTTCAATCGAGATAATGACGGCGGTAAGTATGGCTTTCACAATGCATATAATTGCTCTAACATTTTGCAGAGACTTACACTGATCTCATGAATATTTGGAATGATCTCCCGTCTCCATTGAGACAGAAGGTAATCAAATCCATATGGGCGGCTCTCAACAACCAGATTCTACGTGAGAAAGGAGCAAATAACACACCTGCCGCTGCTATCAAACCTCATTGGGTGGTGTTAAACAAGACTGCGATGGAAGCTCTAATGATGGAGCCGGATATTGAGACTCCAATCATTTCAGCGATCAGCATCCCCATTGCTTAAGATTTGTATTTCGATTCCAAGGATGGGGTGGATGACGGCGACAATGATAATGACAACGAGCATGATGACATTCACAGTGCCAGGAGTTCTGCGCGGCGACACCGTGGCCTGCAGCTGGATAATGATGTTGAGATTGAGATGGATGAGGACAAGGATGAGAACGAGGATGAGAATGTGAATGAGGATGTGGATGAGGATGAGGATGAGGATAAGGACAAGGGTGCAGAGTTGGAGTTGGTGGATAACTGCGAAGGAGAGAGTAGTTTAGAGGATGTGCTTCAAGCTCGCTGCGACATATAGAATAGCATTTAGAATGTGAGGCATTTGGAATGGGAATCTGTATTAATTAGACTTTAATATCGAACATCATGCGAACTGCACTGTATCCGTCGGCTGAGATGTGAATGAAATTCAGGGCATCCTATAATGGTCGCATGCAGTGCATACTGTGTTTTGTCAAGGTGTGCAATGCACTCAGGCGTCATGTAATTTGGGTTGTGGATCAATTGATGTGCACACTGCATGCCTGCATCGGTAAGATATACTGCATGAGTAGGATATGAGTGCACTGCATGGCTGCGTCGGTAAGGGATACTGCGTTTGTAAGATGTGAGTGCACTGCATGGCTGTGTCAGTAAGAAATATTACGTCAGGAGGTGCGAACGCAACGCCAGGGGTTGTATATACGCACGTGCAGTGCCACACTATGACAAGGCTCCAGAGGTTTCGTCTGAAGCGACCAATGCGCCCCTGGCCTATGTACATCGTTGGCGCGACTTGGTTTTTTTCCCGATGCTGCTAATCCGTACACTGAGTTCAGGGATCTGTCACTGTGATGCACAGGTATTCAGGCTTTAGGACTTCTTATCAAAGTGAGGACGCTTGATTCAAACTCAGACGTGGTTCAGCTAAATCCGATGCAAGCCCATTATCTTAATCAGAGTTTTTGGGAGCGACTGAGCTGTTAATATCTGCTATGTCAACTGTTGTCATAGCAGACAAACTGCACGGATTGGTCTGGATATGCGAGAGCTACCAGTGTTCTTAGTGTTGGGATACCAGTGCATCGCATTCCATTTTGGCATCAACTTTGGCCCCAGAAGCCTATACCTTCAATTGTTCTTGAATGTATCTAATACCCTGCCATAAGAGTAGCTGCACTCGAACAATTAACGTATTTGTTTTTGATTTCATTGCACATTATGCACCGGATGTCATGGTGCTGTGCTCAGTTTCCAGTACCTCAACATGTTCAAGCACCAGCAGAACCCAGTCAGTACACTTGGTATGACTAACCACAGCTCATATTGGCAAACTGGAATGAGTCACCCTAGTCAGCGGTTGAACGTCCTCTGTATGGCTCTGCACGACGTGCTGCATCTGGATCCTGCTGCCACAGTGATCATACTGCACAATCTCGCATTCAATAGTATTTGACAGCATCGGAATGCGGGTTGCACCCCTAGGGCAGTTTCTGTTGCTCAATATTGGGAACCTGCAGCAATCAAACTTATGCAGGACTGTACCCCAGCTATATGCAATCTCATGCTGAATGCTCTGAGTATCATCTTTAGTGAGAATCTCGTCTATCCAGATGGAGTTGGTTGACCTGCAGACAACATCTGGTGAGGGAAAGCATTCACCGAATGATAGATAGAATAGGGGCTTTACTCCAGATAGAGCTGTGACAATTTAAATGGCAGACAGGCAGGTTAAGCTGTAGGTGTGCAGGGATGATACAAAGAGGCGAAATGGAATAGAGCAGAAGGGACAAAAACATCATGTTATGTTGGCAGTTGCCAGGGGGATGCTTCCTGGGCACACCTTGCTCCTATTTGGAAAAATCAAGTGATTGTCAGCTGGTATGAGGTTGAACCAAAGTATCTATTTTTACCTGATCGTTGCATCCTCTGGAAACTTTGGGCTTGAGCTCAGTCAGTCGCAAAAGCTTGGACGGACCAAGCGTACATATAACACATTGCTAGTACCTCATTGGAAGCTGAGAGCATCAGCAGAGCTGAGTTTTGTGGTGTGGTGGATTAACCAGTAGTATTGGCAACAAACTGTTGGGATTCATGAAAATTGAGAATCGGTTTGATTTGTGTGAACTGAATCCTTGCCATGATTTTTGCTCAAACTCCATCAAATGCCACACCAAATTTTGAACAATATTAGGTATGCGAATTCTGGTCCGATCGGCTCAATTGCTTATTGACTTTTTAGGTAACTTCCAGCGCTACAAGATGAAAATAATTTGAGCCAATCGGACAAAAACTCGCTTGTGTCCTTTCGTTTGAATTTGATTGGTTGGCAGACTGGTATGTAATGAACAGGCGGAAATTCGAAAATCTTTGATCCAAATCAAATCCAATGCCTGCTCAGTTCGATCTATCATGAACTGATTCAGTTTGTTGCTAACACTCTACAGTAAAGAAAGTGTGAGAAATTTGGATCAAATGTATTCTTATTTCGAGTACAATCTGATCTGCCTTTGCTTTCTATTTCTGATTTGTAACAAGCATATTTTATCTGACAGCTCGACCACAGGGCTCCCTCACCCTGAACCTGCACCATAGCAAATTTTTCACAACTGCTTTCTGTTTCTGATGTGATATCAAGTGGATATATACCATGACCCAAAGCCATCAATTATCCAACATCTAGACCTAGTGACACATGAGAGAGATACAGAAAATCTAGCCAATTTTGAAGAACAAACTCAGTCACAGCCAAAAAATACCCCCGCCCCAACTCCGTACAACCACCAACAATACCTCCAGATGCACCCCAGCAAATCAAAAAAACAGTCTAAATCATCCATCAATGAAATTTAAAACCCAAATGCACCTAGAAACACCCGAGCAGCTATTCCGATCGTGACAACATCCCAACCTGAATGGCAGTCTTCTCAATGTATGTTTTGAGAAAGTTGTACCCATCCTCCTTGCTTATTATCAAACGATTCATCAGTCCATTCAAAACATATAGCTGAGTAGTACTATTGACCATATGCCGTACAGTCACTCTAACATCGAAGCTGTTTGGACGAGTGTTGATAAGCCAGCTGTGAGGCTTATGTATCTGACCTAGCTGCACAGTCTATCCAAAGGCTTGCCGCTGCTCGTTGAGAACCCAAGGTTTCTGAAGAATCAGGTCATGATTGGCAGCCACGAGATTGAACCAGTACCCCCTTTTTTGCATCTGGTAATGAAGATGGAGCACCAGGGTGGGATTCTGGAAATTGTTCAGAACTTCACTGCACCTGTTGGTGGAATCCTTGGAGACCATTCAAATGACCTGGATGTCATGGTTAAGATGGTGATGAATCCACCATTCCAGATGGCAAACCATGCCTGCCAAAGGACAAAAATGTACAGCCATATGAGGAAGCAGTGAGAGGACAGGAGAGCCTGTACTAGGCTGGTCAGCCATTTCAGGAACAGTTGCTGAACTGCTGATCAACCTAGGGAGGATTGATTCATGGAGCCATTTGAAAATCGGTTCATCCACAAAGTTCCTGGCATTCCACTCTGCCTTCCAACTTCCATCAGCAAAACGATCACCATCTTGCTCCAACAGTAGCAAAAATTAAGCCAGCTGCCAGCAATGAATCCGCCAGGCAACCCCATGCCCACCTGTATGATTCTGCATATTGAGCTGGGTGACAACATCATTGAGCTCCTTCTGTTTTTTCTTGGAACCACGTCTGCATAACTGAATGGAAATCCTGCGATGACAAGTATACCAGGGGTGCACTGAAAGCCAGCTGTAACTGTGTTCAATGTTGGATTGTGCATGGGTGACTGACTTCAGGCATTACGGAAGCAGCTTCCTGTTGAGCTTCAGAGGAACTTCGCATGGTGATGGCAAATTGAAGGGCAGTGATCGCTGACATTCAAGCCTCCAGACTATGTTCTTGTACTGCTTGCTCATTCCCAGGTGCATCTGGAATTGTGATCAGCCGCCGAGTTGTGTATTCCCAGTTCTTCACTGAGTGGTATGCTAGAGTTGCTGTTACTGGCACTTTGAAACCTATTTGGGCGTCAGATGCAACGGACCAACCCTTGGACATCGGATATTTGAAGTGATAGACCTCGTCGAAGATTTGCCATGACCATAGGAGGTTCATAAGCTGGCGAACTGTGTCGTTCTCATTTCTTTGCACCAGGCTGGTGACCGTATTGTAGGTCATCATGTGGATCTCCAACTGTTATTTGGGATGTTCCACAAAGCAGTTGAGGTGTGTGTGAGTCAGCTTGCCAGCATCTGCTGCGATGAGATTGTTCGCCAAAACCGTAGACCCTTTTAAAATGGTATAGATTGCACCAATCGATATCGCTTGGATACTTGACGGTACCACATAGAGTACCAGATTCCATGGCGGGTGGTATGTTGTCTGCTTTTCATCAAGCAACTGGAGAAGACAATGAGAGACAGGGTCAGGGTGAGTGCAAGGGTACTATTGCTTCTGGTCAGTGCTGAGGGATGAGAAGACAGTTTTCACTGCCTGACACCATCTACCAAACGAGAGGTTGCAGAGTACCGGAAGTTGTGTCGCATGGGGATGTGTCACATTCTCCGTAAATAACTTCGCATGAAGAGCTGCAGCCAAAAGGCTGAATATCTTCACAAGTCCCATATAATCATCCAGGAGCACCCCAGAAAGGTGCACATCAAAGATTCATCTCCGCACAATGAACACAATGGCCCAGATTTGATGTTCAAGAAATCTTAGTTCTGGAAATTGCTTCAAAGTATACTTTGTCCTTGGAATGGCATCGACTGGTAAATCTCCACATGGCACAGCACCAAGTAATACAACTGCTTCTTGAAGGTACTTGTGCTGAAGGAAGTTGTTGATAGTAGCCATGGGAGCATCATCTGAAACATCCTCAGACTTCTCACCATAAGGCTCGATCAGCTGTTTGGTGAATTGTGAATTGCTGTCCACAACTTTGGTGCTCTGAATTTTCTTCACCATGGTGGCAAAACCTCTTGGGGTCAGTGGCACAGGGAAATTGACATAGTTATCTAGTTGGCCTGGGGCCCTCCTCTCACTGGGTGAATCAGGTGGTGTACCACGGGTTCTAGGAAACTTTCTTGTGTGTGTATCAGGTGGTGTACTGCTACACCTAGCAAGTTCGCAGTGGGGTCATGTACAATCACACTCAAATTCCCGGATCAGACATCATCGGCTATCACTCATGTCGGAAGCCAGAGCCAATCTTTTCGGATGGCTAGCAAATGAACACCCATACCATTGATAAGCAACAACGGCTAGTTATAGGCCACAGTTGCTTCTGCTCTGAATTGCTGATAACAAACGGACTACCAGCAAACAGCTCAATGGCATCGGTCAAGAAGTTGACAACAAATGGACAGCCGGCAAACAACTAAATGGTGCCAGCTGAAAGCCGTCAACTGCCAGAGGCCAAACACGTGCCGACTCAGAACAGTGAAGCTGCTGTCAATCGAAAGAGGCCGATTTGTCTGGAAGTCATCAGATCGAAAGGATACCAATGGTCTGATCATTGTCCAATGATGATAAGGACGATAGAAGATCGAGAGATGGAGGACTGCGGTAGTTGTGAATGAGCGGTCATTGGTTCGAAGGAGGTCCGAACTCGGTCACAGTGATGGAGCTATAGAAACAAGTGTAGATGAAAGTATTCATTAGAAGTGAAGACGAAGGTATACAGACCTTGGGTTCTTCGAGGGTAGAAAGGCATCATCAATCTTCTCAGCAAGGAGAAAAAGCCTTAACAATATATGCATTGCAAAGCTATTCTTTTGGTTCAAAATCTTTAGGTGATTTCACAACCTGAGCGAACCGCCTAGTGTACTTTCGAAGCAAGTCCCAAATGAAGTACAGAGACTACTTTGACTGGATATACCTGGAGTGAAGATCCCGGTGGTACATTATATTGGTAGCAAAGGAACACATCTGAGGAAGGTATTCTTTCTACCTGCATAGATGATGCCACTTTGATGCCATTCAACTCCAACTGCCACTGTCGAGTCAACTTCTTCCATTTAGCTGGAATCTCATCGCAGCTTGCAGAACAAGAACCTCTCAACTTCTTTGATAACATCGACGCTCTGCTAAAAAGAATTGAGAAGCTCTTGAAGATGACTTTTGGGATGCACCTGATACGCCGTACCCGTGGAACCTCTACTAGGCAGATGCAGCCAGACAAGGAGGAGGTCTAAGTATCGACTATCCAGTCTTAGCTGATCATTGGACTAGATACAAAGGCTTCCACGTCAATTGCTTAGATCAGGAAGTGTGTTATTGCTAGCACAACTGCGGA
Source organism: Trichophaea hybrida (assembly GCA_015178995.1). Classification (NCBI taxonomy): domain Eukaryota; kingdom Fungi; phylum Ascomycota; class Pezizomycetes; order Pezizales; family Pyronemataceae; genus Trichophaea; species Trichophaea hybrida. Next base: position 304,123 of record WHVE01000030.1, on the reverse strand, counting down.
GGAACCCACACAACAATTGGAAGAGCAGCAGCCGCTCTATTGACCATCGTCACAGCCATTTACCAATTGAAATGGTCAATGAATTCGGGCGAAATACCACCCCTATTTCATTACCAATTCCCACGTTGCTGGTCCTTGATTGCATATGCTTCCCACCCAGACAACAAGCCGTCGATACAACTACAGCAAGAATCCAGAGTGCAATTTCACTTCCGTCACACCATTTCTGTTGAGCGATTTTTCGTCATCCTATAATGGTCAAGTCAGAAATCAGCATGACCGATGCCTATACGGTGATTAGAAGGGAAAATCCGTTGATTCTATCAAGTGATAAGGATAAGTAGGTGGCACCATACCTACCCATCACAAGGCAAGACATTGCGGACTGGGTTATGGAGCTTGTGGACGGAATCAACGGAGAGCTCGGACAAATGGACGCCATTATTCAGGAAGGAGGGGAGAAAAATTTCGACATACAGATGGCCCTCCCAGGATTGGCCAAAGCATAAGAAGGTCTCATCATTGGACAAAACAAGATATACAATGCTGTTTATCTGGAAGTGGAAAAAATGGACAGGGCTCAATTTGAGAAGCATTCCAATATAGTTATCCAATCCCAATTGTTTGCGGCTAACATCCAAGCAGCCTTTGTTCTAATGAAGGCCTAATCCACCGAAGCCTACCATGAGCTACTGTTAGCCCTCAGCAAGCAAATCCAACGTTCTTGAAAAGCCTGGGGAATCCTTTCAACTCTGATCGATAATAGGGAATGAGCCCAAGAACGCCTTGCCCTCCCACTGCATACCAATCCCAGGAGCTGGCGGATGTTTGAATAAAAGCCCAAGAAGATGGTGAATGTAAATCCGGACTATATGCTAAGTCTCGTGATGAAGCTAAAAAGAAATGGAAGGAAGCACAGAAAAAGGCAGAAAACGCCGAGTGAGAAAGAAAGGCAGCAGAGCAAAGGATGAAACATGACTTTGAAGTGAAATTCAAGAAATTCACTAGAGCCTTGCAGACGAAGCTCTCAAATGAAAGAATAAAGAAATCAGTATGCTCAATGGCCCGGTCAGTATTGACACCAAAGGAAGGGGATATCAAGCCTGTTCAGCAGGGATTCCACCTTCGATACACCGTAGGTAATGGTGTTGGAATACGGATTGAAGAGACTGTGACTCCAGAACCAAATTGTAATGGAGACGGCGCAAGAGGCATTGGAGGAGACCTCCCAGGGGACTCCAAGTCTTCTAGCTCCAGCTCGAGTAGCTCCAGCTCGAGTAGCTCCAGCTCTTGTGATAGTGGAGACAATGATCTCCCACCACTTCCACCACCAGCAAGAACGGACTATAGTGAACTACCTGCACTACCACCTGCGCTATAACCCCAAGTACCACCTCACCTACCAAGAGCTGCAAATTCAGCAAAGAAGCGGAAGATTGAGTTTTCTTACAAGTTTAAGAGAGATCGAACACACAGGTCGGAATCTAACTGCCACTGGATTACAGGAGTGGATCGCTATCTCCGTTACATCAAAGATGAGTATAACGATGACGACACTCAGATCATCTTCGTGGAAAGTATTTTTCGAGAACAAGCATTGGTCTGGCACAACAACCGAGAACAACAGCTTAGGAAGCATTTCCAGATTGACACATGGTCGGCATTCACCAGCACTATGGAGGAACCACTCATGGACATGGCGGAAGAAACAGACTGCCTTGAACAAATGAAAGAATTGCAGAACAAAGGAAGATATCCGGGACTACATTGTCAAGATGGAGGACTTGAACTACCATGACTGCATATCAGAGAATGCATGGCGGCAGGCTCTGCACAGCGGACTCAAAGAAAAAATCAAGGATCGAATATCCTTTTCGAAGATTACACCAAACAACGACGCGGAATACAAATTACTGCCCAAACAAGTTGGCCACGCATATGAGAGACACCTGCAAGAAAAGCACCAACACAACGATCACAAACCCAAAGACAAAAAGAACAATAAGAGGAAGCGTGATGATGTTGGCGATGATAAGGAGAATCAATGAATGAAGAACTTTGAAACAAGTTCTGACTCGAAGAAACATCAAATTGAGAAGAAGGGTCCTGAACTAGTCAATACAGACAAAGGCGAAGCCGTAAAAGACATTCCGGAATCTTTGCTAGAAGCTCAAGCCAAGGGCAACGAATGCAAGCACTGCAGTTCTTCAGAGCACCGATATGTATTCTGTAAGAATGCCATCAAGATCTTCTCCAACAAGAAGAAGAAGAGGAACAAGAAGCCTAAGGTGGAAATGCCAGAAATAACCACCTCTTGTTCATAGGTCAACTCCAGGAGTCGGGCTGACCAAAGAACTAAACCGGCTGCAGCCTCAAGCTTTCGAGTGCTTTACGAGGTTGATTCTGACGGTATGGAGATTGATGAATAAAACATGTTTTTTTGTCTTCCCCTTGTTCTATGGGATTGCAGTCTTTCCTATGGGTTTTTGAGGTACAGATACCTCCGGTTTTGATATTTATGGGTACAGATATTGATATTTCTTTTGAATTACCTGGGTAGAGACATCTGTGTTTCATTTGAGTTTTCATTGGGGTTTAACCAATGCAGTCATTGGTATTATAGCTTTCGATATTCAATATACATTCTTTTCTGCTGTTTAAGAAAGGGTGCCTGAGGATGAGTTCAATACTCAAAATATGCTGGTCATATAGCATCCAAGCATGACTAGTGACAAAACAATTACCATTGAGCTTGATCATACTCATTCAAACCTCATTCACCTACAAATTTACGAATCCTAGCAACCTCAACCCATTGCGGCCGGAGCTGTGTCACAAGGCCGTTGATCATGGTTGCCAACTGAAAAGATCTAAAATACAAGGCTGCAGCCAGCGCACCTCAGCCTGTATCCAAGAAACCAAGGCAACAATTACCACCTGAACCAATGACAGGTTCAGGACCAACAATACACATGATTGCAAGCTTTTGAAACAAAATGAATGTGCCTGTAAGGGTTTTCTTCGATACGGAGTGTGATACACCTATGACGTCAAAGGTGTGGGACAATTCACATTGTGTTCCATTAGTGACCCGAATGGATCCAAATATCGTCGAAAACGTTAATGGCAACAGAGTAGCAGGAGCGGGTTGGCAGTACATCTTCCCTAACATTCTGCTGTATGAATCCCATTATACCAAAGAAACCTTCGAAATTGGACCAATGAAGAATTCGTCTGATATCGTGTTACCTTACCGGTTGATTGTCAAGCATGGAGCACTCAGTGGATTTAGCGAAGAAAATGATAAGCTCCAGTTTACATCGAAACACTGCCATCAACGTTGCACAAAGGCAGTGGTATCTTCATTCTCAATCCAATGTGACCATTGCATTCTGAAGTTTGAAACGGACCCGCTACGGATCGGGGTTATTGGTACAATTTATGTCAACGTGGCAAATGAAATTGAGATCGATTGGGTATAGCTAATTCCATGTCAGTACAGAGACTTCGAAACATTATACAAAGGAGAGACAGCCCATGCTCTTCCGCCTCATTGATTCAACGATCATGCCATTGACGTGAAAGATCGAGAACAATCTCCCAGGGGTTCCATCTACACGCTCTCAGAGAAGGAGCATTCGGTCCTTAAAAAATATCTGAAGGAAGCGCTTAATTCTGGAAAGATCCATCCTAGCAAGTCACCCATGGGTGCACTCAGACTCTTCATTCCAAAGACACACGGAAGAAGCTTACATTTGTTAGTGAATCACAGAGGTCCAAATTGTGTGACGATTATGAATCAATATCTATTGCTGCTTATGAACAAACTTGAAGACACGGTTGCTGGATCGAGTATTTTCACCAAGATGTATTTGACAGCAGGGTACAACCTCATTCGAACTAAACCTGGTGATGAATGGAAAACAGCGTTTTGTACAAGATATGGATATCATGATTACCTAGTTATGTCCTTCGGATTGGTGAACGCGCCTGCTACATTCCAAGATATGATTAACAAGAATCTGTGAGATCTAATTGATCATGGAGTAGTAGTCCCGATGGATTATATCCTCATCTATACAGAAAATGAAGAAGAGCATGTGCGATTGACTCGAGAAGTCAATCTTTTATTACAGAATAACAACTTCGCTATAGCACCTGATAAGTGCGAATGGCACCAGGAACAAGTTGAGTTCCTTGTGTATCTCATATTGGGAGAAGGTGTCAGAATGTGAGACGACAAAATTGATACTATTCTGAAATATGAGATTCCAAAGTCTGTCAAAGACGTCCAGCCCTTCCTCTGATTCGCCGAAATCGATCGACGCTTAATCGAAGGATTTTCAATGATATGCCATCCTCTGACGGAGTTAACCAAGAAAACAAAAATGAACGAAATGTTTGATCAGAAAGCCAATCCACGAAATCAAGCAGCCTTTGATACACTGAAGAAGCACTTCCCCAAGGCACCCATATTATGGCACTTCAAGCCTGTTTGGCAGGTGGTAATTGAGACTGACACAAACGACTTTGCAATCGGTGCAGTACCCTGCCAAGTCATTGATGGACGATCACACCCTGTGGCCTACCACTCCAGAAACAATGGATAAAGCCGACATCATCGATGAATTCCATGACAAACATATGCTGGCCATGGTATCTGCGTTCTGTAACGGCAGCCGACCAATGGCCCGGTAAGTGTTCAGGATATAGTCACTGCGTGGGAGTGCCAATTGCACTCCAGCGATTATCTTACTTACTTACTTACTTACTTACTTACTTACTTACTTACTTACTTACTTACCTACCTTATAATAATATGACTCCATCACATATTCTCCTGTGCGGCGGTATCTACTCCTACTCTCGAGTACGGAGCCATACTCTGGCGTACTCACCATGACACTATAATTGCATTTTAGAAATCGGATATGTTTTGCCCACAACATTTGTGAATGACTACTCCTTTTCAATACGTCAGATGTATACCAAAAATCATCGCTAAAATGTCGATTCAAGATAAATAATTCTCTTAGTGAGTTGATTGACGAAGGTGGACATAATTATGAAACGATTCCGAAGTCAATCAGTCACGAAAGACCCGTTGTACGCCATGATGGCCTTACCACTATTGAAGAGTCCGCGAAACCCGACCGCCAAGATCAATGTGATACGAACAGACGATATAGATGAATCGAAAGTCAATGGCGCATGAAGTAGACCATTGCGAACCATTGCGGAAGTCAATTGATCATGAGAGACACATTACTTGCCACCACAGGCATCTCCGAGAACTGGAAAAATGTCGCTATTCTCAACCTACAATGAGTATCATCAATTGATTGATATATCAGGATAAGTTTTCCTGTATCAAGTCAGTTGACTACTGCAGAGACCATTGCGAGGTGATTCGGAGGTCAATCGATTCTAAGAGTAGCATCACCGACTGCGATTGCTATACGTCGCAACACAGCACTATTCACACCTATACGGAGTATCATCGCTGCTCCAGAGCGATTACTCAGGATATGTATACACTTTAATCGAGTCAATCGACTGCAACAGAAATTATCCTGAGATAATTCAATAGGTCACTCACTTACGAGAAACGGGTTACAGGCATTGACGGCACTGCCGAGGATACCTTGAAACAAATTTAACAAGATCAACCGCATAAAGACGAAAGATCAAAACAAACAAGTCCAAATGTCATCAATGGTATCCAATCGAGTATAATTGATGATTTCCTATACATGTCGATTCATTGGGTCTACGATACCCCATTCCAACGTATTACTAATTTGAACCCACACAGATGATCATCGCTACGGTGATGATTTGAGAGACCTATTCCATCAATTGGAGTTGATTAATGTGAGCAGAGTCGATTCCGTTTCAGAGGTCAATCGATTCCGAGAGTTGCATTACTGACCGTGATTGCAACATGTCTCAATATATCTCAACAGACTGCTTAGAAGCACAAAGATTTGTTAAGTACACCTAATTCAGGTTATTGACAGTAGTAGTGACAATTCTGAAATGGATTCGGAGGTCAATCGGTACTGAGAGACGCGTGACCGGCCTGATGGTCACACCACTGAGAAGTCCTATATCCACCGAAATAGCTATTGAGCATCTCGAAGTGCTAGCAAAGCTTTGACAGACTTACTATTTACGCATTGATTCATAGATTCTACTCATGAACACATCCATTTTGGCCATCGAGCCAAATGCGAGGTGGACAACTGAGACCAGTCGATTACCAAAGACGAATCGATATGAGCTACCAGTGCATCAGCAAGCCCACTTGGCAATTATTTTCCTCCGAACTGTGCGGAAGCTCCAAAACGTATCTACAACGCATCCTACAGACCGTCAGCATTGCACGGAAGTATACTTATGGGGAAAAGACTACCGATGGGCCGAGTTCAAGACCCTGATACTAGAGCTGCGATTGCAGATCATGAAGCAGCTCAGAGTGGGAAGTGAAACCCCGAATGTTCTAAAGTATCACGCAGATCAAGTCAATACTCTGTTGTGCGATTCGACCGAACATGAACAAAATCACACCTCAATGCATCGGATCTCCAAGCGTAAATGGATGCACATTAAAGTTGTCGTATCCCATACCTGGAGTGGACACATCTTCTCTATATCTCTGATCAGCATTGGGCAAATGGTTAACCTTCTGCATATAGGAGCATACACGTCATTTAAATTTGACGTGATAGCCTTTGGTTGACAAACTGTATGAGCTGCTTCTTGGCTTGCCTAGGAAAGATATCCGGAGATCAATATATCATTTTACCTTTGGCCCTCCACACCCGAAGTGGGGGTGCCACCGTCAGCCACCATCATGACGTCGGAACTTCCACAGGAAACGCAGTTTCGGCTGCAGGAGGGCTGTAACAAGCAGAAGCCACCGGTTGAACTTACAATGACTTGGAGCCACCGCATTCGAGTCTCTCTTATCTAGCAACGAGATTCTCGAGGCTTTCGCCATATGACTTGGACATTGCACAGAATTGCTGTGAGCCCACATAGAAGGCACCACAAACAGTGGGAGAAGCCCCATGTGTTGGATGAGCGAGCAGGAGCAGTGGCGGTGGTTGCGGCAGCAGAGTGACCAACAATGCAGGGCTTGAATCACTGCTACCAGCTTGTCAAGTCACGAAGGAAGTAACTAGACAATGGGTCTTGGCCCTTTCATGGGCGAACGTTCCTTCCCAGGCTTCCGGGAATCCCTACCCTCCTCCACTTCAGTCCTCATTTGGAACACTCAGTTAACATGTACAGATGGAGAGAGGCAGACACCTGACATCGTACCTACAGACGATGGAGGCTGCCAAATTCAAAGAATTCGGGAGGTCATTAGCAAGGCCAAGGCTGAGACACTCCGCCGCAATGTCCAATTGACCATACGAGTTCTATAATCTATCGGAGGTTGAGTTTAAAAGTTTAATGGCCTGTATCGCAACAAACCTAGCCAATGTGCTTCGCCAATGAGATGAACCAGCGGTCATCATTACCGGTGGCAGCGCCGATACTCTTGCAAATCAGGAAGGTGACCTTAACACAATCACCACACATGTATGTCTGCGAACCCTTGATGAAACTAACAGAGTTATGGCAGGACCACGATATGAAGGTTGTACGAGTGTAGAGTGCAACCCGATTGCACACACTTGGAGAAGAATGGCAATAGTCCATGGGTATATTGAATCATAAGGTTCCGTTTGAACTTCTACCGTCTTCTTTAAGAAACTCTTATTTTAGATGACACGCAACGAGAATGGCAATTGCTAGTATCAAGTGACAATTGCAACCGGAAGTGCTAGAATCAACGAGAATCCATACCGTATATATTGGCATAATTACAAGTCGTCTATGGAGGACCAATCTTCAAATGAGGGGATGACTGCCCCAGAACACGAGCAACCACCATATCCTTCCAAAGAAGCATGGCGATGTGAAACTCTTAATCAAGTACCGAGATTCCGATATGCACACAATCATGAATTGATACGAAGCGGCTACAAGACTGATGGCACTTATCGAGCCGTGGGAGAGCCACCCAAGTACTGCGGAAGAGCCATGGAATACAAATTTCATGAGTGCAGAGTGCAATCATGCACACCCTGGAGAAGAACATGAGTCTCCTTGTCTATACGACTCCCCAAGTCTAAGTTTGAAACTTTACCTTTTCTTTAAGAAACACTTACTTTATGAGTGATGCTGCATAATTCGCAATGGAATGCAGATAGCGAAGCACAAAGCCTGATGGCAATCTAAACAATCATATCAATGACAAAATCAATGAGAATCATTGAAAATCAACACTTCATGCATCAGCTGCATTTAGTCGTCGATGGTGCACCGACCTCAAAACAGCAGGGGATAACCGGTCTGGAAACCAAGAACCAACTACTGCAACGAATTCCGCACCGGAAGTGCTGGAATGACTCACCTTCACCACCGCAGCGCACTAGTCATGCTGCAGATGCTTCGCGCTCAAGTCAATGAGATCAAGTGCAAGTGCACCGGGAACCTAGGAGTGAACAAAAAGTCACCAGTTACGATGCTGGTATTCATCAGGGAATTGAACGCACCACGGAATGCATCAAATGCACAATCAGCTGCGCCAATCAGCGACAACCGACGATATCAATGGAGTCAACCGCACCTGATACTAGCGGCTGAAAGCTAGCCAAATGAGCAGTCGAGATTTCAAGCTGCGCGGAATGCGAACCGACTGATCTCAATAATGGACATATGGAACTACCGGAATGGAGTGTCCAGAGTTTAAGTCGCCGAAAGAGCAAATACACCGAATTACATGGTAACTATGACCCTGTACGGAATGCTTAGGAATTGGATATATCAATGAATGATACACTCTGCGAGTGGAGCATATGAATGGCCAAGAACACCCATCGAAGTTATGACAATAACCAATTGATGTCGCCACCGATAATGGTGATCAACCGCATTGGGCTAGATTTAGGATGTCACCACTATATTTGTTGGACTGCGACAGGCATTCATCTGTCACTCCTGAGAAACAAACGACAGGCCTTACAAGTGATAGCAATTGGCCAACACTTGGCAACCCTGGCAAAGGCCTGGTCTTCCGACATGTTGGCAATCGACGTGAATGCGAAGATCGTCGACTTGCCCATCTCAAACACCTCCGAAGACAAGAACCATCGCTGGAGCTCTGACTTATCACGGGACACTATATGTTCCTGCAGATCAAACACATCGTGCTAGAGTGATAAGGACACGATTGGCCCGCGATGGACACACACATAATAACGTCATCGAGTCACCGGACCTGGCTAGGCTCGTCTTTGAGCATGTTATTTGCAAACATAGATGTGAAGCCCAAGGGCAACCAGAAGTTGAAACAGGCACACCACACCTGGATAACCGATATATGAGTTAATCCAGGGCCAATCGATGAAACACATGATCAATGCCAAGTGCGGAGGCTATTACCAATGAAGTCTACCATGAGCATGGATATAGGAAAGTACGGAGACATGGAATTGGAGAAATCATATGAATCCGAGAGCTCAAGAGCAGCAGCTGTAACCAAAAAAATTACATTATTCAATTATGCTAGTTGAATGCTGAAGAAGAATTACCAGCCACGATGGCCTTACCCTCGAGATAACGTTCACGACCACGTTCAATGGGAGAAATTGTATACGAACGAGAAATATCGATGGCATGATGTCGCCTTTGAAAAAGTCAATTCATCAGAAGCCTTTTGCAAGCATCAACAGCTGCCTGTGAATACTGTCTGAGCTCTGAAAGGAGGCCAGCGGATTCGAGTGCAAGGGAATCGGCCTTCTGCGCTCTCCAAGGAGGCCAGTGGAATTTCAGTGCTGCGGAATAAAGCTGTTTGAGCACTCCTGGGAGGCCAGCGGATTCCTGCATCGAATGATGTAATCTATAATAACAAATGAATTGCGGAAGCCAATGGCATTTACCAATTTAAGCACCACCACGCCAGCACTACGGAGATCAATTGCATTGATTTGGAGGAACTGGAGTCCACTTAGATATTCGGAACCATCGAACTACAGGTTAGAATTAGAGAGTGGGCTTAGAATGACACCTGCTGCTGGAACGGCCTTGGTTTCGGAGAGGTGGACTTGGAGGAATCAGGGTCAATTGGACGTTTCCTTCTGGCTTCTACTTTTCTTATCTTTCTCTTCTTATTAGATCTCGGCCCTGCACTAATGGCGTTGGCATGGGTTTTTACCACCTACCACTGGAGGTGCAGTTGCCCCGTACGCCGGATCCACCGAAATGTCGCCTTGGAGCGGTACGGATCAGTAGTTGGATTTATGAAGCCGTGCGATCGCATACCAGCTTGGTTTCTCTTTCTTTCTCATCTCATGTACGGGTATCACAGCCCAGAACGTCTGCAGCTAGAGAGGGGGATGATGTAACGGCAGCCAACCAATGGCCGGGAAAGTGCTCAGGATATAGTCACTGCGCGGGTGTGCTAATTGCACTCCAGCAATTATCTTACTTACTTACTTACTTACTTTCTTACTCACTGACTTACTTACTTACCTTAATATGATATGACTCCATCACGTATTCTCGTGTGCAACTGTTTCTGCTCGTACTGCTGAGTATGGAGCCATACTCTGGCGTACTCGCCCTCACACATTCAATGAATGGACACATTATCTTGCAGGTGCAGCTCACCCAATCAGTTTCTTCACTGATTACAAGAATCTCGAATACTTTACGACTACAATGATCTTGAATCAGAGACAAGCCCACTGGGCCCAAGACTTTGCAGGATATGATTTTAAAATATTCTACTTACCTGGTAGTGCAAATGGGAAACCGGATGCATTATCAAGGTGTATGGAGTACCACCCTAAAAAAGAGGGAGGTAATGCCGAAGAAAACAAAAACCAGCCTATCCACCATGTTCTGAGACCGGATCAGTTGATAAGTTCTGAAGGAGAAACAGTGCAAGTGACAGCGATGAAGTAACGAGGCAAACTGATTGCCATTTCTTCTGCCAAGTTGGGAGCCATTCTCGCAGTCAAGTTAAATTCATGGCTGTAAGAAGCAGTGGTCAGTGCCGCTTACAACAATGATGTATGGCAAGAAGTATACATCCAAGCTATAGAAGGTGGCCCAAGCTCAGACATCTCATTCGAAGATGAAGCCCTATATTACAAAGGCAGACTGTGGATTGCGGATGATCTGCAGTTGAAGAAACAGATATTGGAAGCGGAGCACCATTCGAAGATGGCTGGACACATGGGGCAGGATAAGACAATCAAACTGGTCAGACAAAACTTCTTTTGGCCAGAAATGGAGAAATTCATCGAAGATTATGTCCGCTCATGCCCTGAGTGCCAAACGAATACAGCAGCTTGTCATGCTCGCTACGGACGCCTACAGCCACTCGAACCAGCATACTGCCCACAGGATTTGGTTTCCATGGACTTTATCATTGAATTACCGGTATCGGACGGATGCTCATCGGTATGGGTAATTGTCGACCGATTCCACACAATGGCTCACGTCATTCCATTGAAAGATTAAAAGAAGAATGCTTCCGACCTGGTCAAAATCTTCTTGTAAGAAGTATTGAGATTTCATGGTCTACCATCAAACATAGCGTCAGATCAGAACTCTAGGTTCACCTCCTTGTTACGGTCCTCGTTGTTAGACGTTCTTGATATTGGATTGAAGATGTCTTTGCCATTCCACCTTCAAACGGACGGGCGAATGGACAGTGTCAATCAAACACTGAAATGCTATCTGCGGAATTACTGCAATTACAAGCAAGATAACTGGTCTGAGATATTACCAATGGCAGAGTATGCATAAAACAACTCTCTCACCACCGCTACAGGAATATCACCGTTCATTGCAAACTTTTGGTTTGATCCTCGAACGAATTGGCCCATCGAAGCAGAAGCAAAGAATCCGGCATCTAGGACTTTCATTCCCCAGATGACCAGTGTGCATGCACTGTGACATAAAGGCTTAAACCAAGCATGGGAGACAATGGGGAAGTACCGTGATGGGTGTGCTAAGGAACCTCCAAGGTATTCGGTTGGTGATTGAGTTATGCTAAATGGGAAGAACCCGAAAACTTGAAGACTATGTAGGAAACTAGATGCGAAGCTTCATGGACCATTCAAGGTCTTGAAGGTGCTCTCGCCCACCACTCTTAAGCTTGAATTACCAAATTAATGGTGTATTCACAATACATTCCATGTATCACTCATCAAACCTTATTGACAAGGCACCAACCCTACGAGACCTACACCTGAGCTCAATCATGAAGCAGATGACCATCGTTACGATGTAGATGGTCACCTGTACGAAACGGGTTACAAAGTCGAAGAGATCATGGGTAGCCAGTATTGCAAGGAATGGAATCAGGTTGTATATCTGGTCAAATGGAAGGGATATCCAGAAGAAGCAGATTGAACTGAGAAACTTCATGAGAACATCGACGACAAGAGACTGTTAATCGAGTATTACAGATGGAATCCTCAGGTTGCGAAGAATAATAGGATCAAACGGTTGAGCTAGTACCTTTTCCCCACAAAGGGTGTTCAACGGCTAGCAAGACACCGGACACAGGATTCGGTTTTTAAGGGCGCAAGAGGTCATGATTCTGCAGATCAAGAGAAAAGATAGATTTGGTTTTGGGTACATGCAGTCATGATTTTCCAAATCAAAGAAAGAAAACGAAAGCAAAGTGTTGTAGCTAGACACAACCTGATTGCTCAATTCTGCTTGCTGCCATATGTGTCATCTGGAGGTAAGCAAACGGATTGGTCGATTGTGTTTGAATGTCTCAGGCGGGTCAAAGAGCAATGGTCCGTACGGATTCACCATGTTGATGATTTTGAATAATTTACATCAGCACTCGGGATCACGTTTAACCAAACATAACGAAGCGCAGATCAGTATGGAGTATGGTCATTCAGAGCCAAACTCTCCAAGACTGGGGGTAGTGTTACACCTAGCAAGTTCGCAGTGGGGTCATGTATGATCACCCACAATTTCCCTGATTAGATGTCATTGGCTATCACTCGTCTCGGATGCCAGAGCCAATCTTTTTGGATGGCCAGGAAACGAACACCCACACCATCGAGAAGCAACAATGGCTATCAATGGTTACAGTCGGTTCTGCTCTCAATTGCCAATATCAAACTGACAGCCAGCAAAGAGCGGAATGGCATCGGCCAAGAAGCTGACGACAAATGGACAGCCGGCGAACAACTGAATGGCGCCAGCCAAAAGCCGACAACTGCTGGAGGCCAAAGAATACATACTGACTCTGAACAGCAAAGCTGCTTTCACTAGAAAGAGGACTATTCGTCTGGTGTGCATCAAATCGAAAGGATACCAATGGTCCGATTATAATCCAATGATGATATGCACGATAGAGAATCGAGAGATGGTGGACTGCGGTAGTCTAATGAGTGGGTATTGGTTTGAAGGAGGTCCGAAGGTGGTCACAGTGCTGGAGCTCTAGAGAAAAGCGTAGATAGAAGTATTTGTTACATGTGTAGACAAACGTATAAAGACCTTGGGTTCTTGAAGGGTAGAAAGGCATCATCAACCTTCTCTGCGAGGAGAACAAGCAATAACAATACACAGATTGAAATGCTATTCTTTTCGTTCAGAATGTTTTAGTGATTTCACATCTCAAGCGAACCTCCTAGCATACCTTCGAAGCAAGTTCAAATTAAGTACAGATACTACTGTGACCGGGTAAACCTGGAGCAAAGCTCCCGGTGTTACATGTACTGGAGGTTCTGGGAAACTTCCTTCTGGGTATTTGTAGGGGTGATCCGTATCAGGAATTCCAGTCAGCCCAGAACTTCATTCATCACTTCAGGCACTCCCAACTTACTCCCTTTCCATCATTGCTTTTCTTGAGCTCCTCCACTATCAGGATGTTCTCAGGTGGGTCCTTTCCATCTCCATTCCACAGGTTCGCCTCAAGGGGTAAAGTTGCATCTTCAGGTACAACTGCATGGATGTTCTGGACCTCTCCATTCCATGTTTCGTGGTTCCAAAAACCGCCACAAAACTCTTCACCCACTGTAGGTCTGGTGTCTTGAGCAGCTTCTTCACTCAACTGACAGTTATATGCTATCCGGACAGTGATTGGGCCCTGCGGCTGTGGCATAGTGATCCACTTCAGACATCAAGAATAGTTTTCAGGTCCTTGAAATGTCCAGAATAGAGACCCATATCGGGACAAAGTTTTTGCCTGCATGGGGCCCACACATACCTATGTGAGCGGCTTTTGCATAGAGTGTGTTGGGTGTGTTGGAAAGGACCCCTGCACCAGTGGGAGTGGTAGGAAGAACTTTTCAAAAAACATCTCACATGGTTGTCAGTACAGTATATATGATTGTATAATCAATCATTGATTAACCAATGCCATAGCAACACATTGCCATCACCCCTTTTCTATTTGTTTGATTTTCTCTAAGTCCCAGCGACACCCACCATCAGTCATACAACTCCTAGAGTTGCCCAACCAGTGACAAAAAAATAGTACTCCACCACCTCCTCCTTCAATGGAATTTGATCGGCACTGACTGTTGCAGTTCTCCTCCGAACGGATCGCGAATTGCTGCATTCCATTTGTCGCATTAGGTCAATCCCGCTCTGGTACTCCAGTCATCAGTCTCACTACTCTCACAGTTGCCCCACAAGTGAAACAAATGGTAGTCCTGGTTCTGCTGTACTTTGTTCTGTATTCAATCGCTTCTGAATATTTGAGTTCTCCTATGAATCAATCGTGAATAGCTTCATTGGATTGATTGTATTGGGTTGATCTAGTTCGGGTACTCCAGGCATCGGTCAAACAACTGCTATTGTTGCCCCACAAGTGAAAGTGTACTCCGCCTCCTGCACCATCTGCTCTTCCTTTTCCAGTATTTCATCGGTTCTGGCTATTGCGGTTCTTCTCTGAATGGAATGTACATTGCTACATTCAATGCATCATGTCGAGTTAATCCAGCTCAGGTACTCCAGGTATCAGTTGTTCAACTCCCACTGCTGCCCCACAAGCAAAAGAAATTGTACTGCTGCTCCTGCTTCTTTTTCCCCTGTATTTGATCGGTTCTGGATATTGCAGTTCTTCTTCAAATCAGTCGTGAATAGCTTCATTCAATTCGTCATATTGAGTTATTTCAGTTCGGGTAGTTCAGGTATCGGTCGCACAACTGCTACAGTTGCCCCACAAGCGAATGTGTACTCCTCCTCCTGCTCCTTCTGCACTGCCCTCTCCTGTATTTCATTCATTCTGACTATGGCAGTTCTTTTCCGAATCTAACGTGAATAGCTACATTCAATTTGTGATGTTTGGTTGATTCGACTCAGGTACTCCAGGCATCAGTCGCACAACTGCCACAGTTGCTCCACAGGGGAAAGTGTAGTCCTCTTCCTGTGCCTCCTGCTCTTCCTTCTCCTGTGTTTTCTTCGTTCTGACTATTGTAGTTCTTTTCCAAACTGAACGTGAATAACTACATTCAATTCGTCATGTTCGGTTGATTTAGTTCGGGTACCCCAGGTATCAGTCGCACAACTCCCATAGTTGCCCCACAAGCAACAGAAATCGTACTCCCACCACTGCTTCTCCAGCTGCTGGATTTGATTAATTCTGAGTATTGCAGTTTTTCTTTGAATCGGTTTTGAATAGCTTTATTCGATTCATTGAATTCTGTTGCTCCAGTTTGGGTACTCCAGGCTTCGGTCGCGCAACTGCTACAGTTGCCCCACAAGCAAAATAAATTGTAATTCTGCTGTTCCTCTCTCTCCACCTGTACTTCATCAGTTTTGGCCAATCTATTCAATGGATATTCAAGGTGCTGGAGCGATATGCAAGGAGATATTTGTACATAGATTAATTAAAACTATTTAAACCAAACTTATTAAATCATTGTAACAATGAAAGTATTACCTGTCTAAAATGAAAAGCCATAGCCAATATGGAAAATTGTTCTAACAACCTGGTGCATAGGACAGGAGTGTGCTGATGGTTGCCACCTACGTATGGGCCCAGTTGTGTTGGGTGTGTTGAGAACGTACGTAGGCACCCAACACAGTCAGGATTTTTGCTGATGCAGAAGTGGTATCTCCACGCACCAGCACCACAAACGACTTGTATTGAATATCGGCCAACTCATTGTTTGGCCGTTTAGTAGGGCGTTTATCACTGCTACACTCTGCCTTGCACTTTCCACCACCTGCCTTCTGTTTCTTTTGGACACCACTCAAGGTCCCAAAGGCTGTCTCTTGCAGGCAGTTGCAGAGATTTCGGATGAAATGGTGAATCCAGTTGTGCCTGATACTCTCAGAATCATCAAACTGGTCAAGGGGTAGGAACTTCTCATAATACTGAATGACATCTGACAGAGCTGCTTTCAAAAGTTCGAATCCAGTATACCCTTCGGTCTACCTTGTGCTCAAGCTGAGTGGTCCCAACACACATTCAGGGTGCTGAGGAATCAGCGATTTGTGTTGGACATGATTCTTAAACTTTGATAGGTTGCTTCTCTGAGGCATGTCACTTTTCTTGGACCCCTATATGACTTCGCCCATCTTAACCGTGAGTTACCTGGTGGTAACTTTAGCCCCAGCGACAGAGGGCAGCTTCTTTCCATCTCCAGTTCCATCAGGTGGAACAATGTTGGCCAGGGCTGTCTGACCCTGGAATTCACCGAGAGTGATCTGCCATAGGTATTGACTGAAGAGGATGTGAGAAGTTGGGGTCAATAGCGACAGTTTTAGTAGTGCTTTGATCCATCCCCATTGCCCAGGGGCCACACTCTCTTCAGTCTCACTGCACTCTTGAGAAGTGGCAGTTTCCAGTCTAGGCATCAGTGTTCCTGGTGCTTCCAGCTGTACTGGGGGTGGTTCAGTGAAGGTTGGCTGCATCACAGGTGGGGGAGGATTTGTGGACCATGAGCCTGGAGCAACTGGTGGTCTTGGTAGAGGGGCAGGAGGATTTGGGGTGTACCAGGGCCCTTCAGCTCCAGGTGGAGGGGGAGGAAGATGTGGGGTGTACCAGGGCCCTTAACCTCCAGGTGAAGCCGGAGGGGGCTGTAGGGTAAACCAGAATCCTTCCGCTCCAGGTGGACCTGGCTGCTGAGGGGGAGGCAGCGGTGTGTGCCAGTGTTTGTCAGATGGCGAAGACATTGGTGGGTTTGGGTTTGCTGAAGGTGGTGGTGGTGGTGGCAAAGGCAGTGGTGATGGAGGTGGTGCGGATGGAACCCATCCATATGGAACCCAGGTTTGTCTGTACTTATTCCACATGTGCCGTCCATCAGGGCTGATCATCAGTGGTCAAGAATACGTAAAATAGTTGTTCTGTGGTTGCGGTTCATATTGTGGATCAGCAGTCGACAGCCGGGGTACTTGATAATCTGGATTGTAATGCCAGGCAAACCCCTCCCACATCTGAGACCCATCACTGCTGAGCTGGTAGTTTGGGTTCGGTCCTTGTAGAGGTACGCCACCCTAATATTGATACGGTTGCCCTAGATTGGTCGGAGTGTGGTTGTTGAAATGGTTGTTCTGTGACATGATGTATCGAAGTAGTTACAATTTGGAGGATAGGGGGTTCAGAGCTTCATGCAAAATACTCTATGGTATCTGCAGTAGTAACTAAGAAGCGCGTAGTGTGATGGGTTGCATTCATGGGTGCCAAGGTGCATTTATATACACTCAATGTGCACCGACCTTGCCTGTACTGCTCTTACTATACTGCCTTCTTTGACATACATCTGATACATATGGTCATCACCCATTGTCCGCTAGGAGCGTTCAACTTGATCATTAGATGACGGTGGGGTATCACCCCTGCCACGCAGTTGCAGCATCTCAAAGGCCACCGATATTATGCTACGATTCTGAAGATATAACAAACGAATCATATGAATACCGGCATTCGCCTTGGATGTTGAAGTTTAACACTCGTATTCAGTCTACTGCCTTTGAAAACAGGTCATTGCTTATGCAGGTGTCCATCTCTCATATTAACAAGCAGGCAACCTGCATGAAACTGGTGTCGGTGGTGTCAGATTCAGGGAATATACTGAACATATACCACACATCCGAACATACAACACTATCTAGAGATTGGAAATTGCCATCATCCAACACTGATCAAACTCAGCCTCAGTTGCGTTGCTATTGAGAAGAGAGCTACACGATCAGATGTAATCTGAGCCCTGCCACCACCCACAGGTGTAACTGAACCGGTGCCTTCAGGTTCAAATGGGGTGCTCATAACAAAAATTGTAGACTCAGCAAGGGTTGGAAAATGGAACTCAATCGCATTGTGGGGTACAAACAATTTGTTGTAAGACGTGATGTATAGTTGTTTGTCTGTTTCAAGACTAGTCATATCAAGCCTACTTGTCATATGGCACGGAGTCTCATCTCACTGGAGTGATGTGCAATTTGAACCCTTGGTAGGTTTCTTTACCCCAGAATTGGTGCTCCTCACCATTCACCATAAACTCCTCGCACCCCTTGTAATATTCACCATACACTTGCTGCACTCCATCTACCATTGACCATACACTTGTTGTACCCAATCTACCATTCACCATATACTTGTCGCACCATCTAACATTCGCCATACACTTGTTGAACCCAATCTAGTATTCACCATATACTGGTTATACCCCATCGACCTTTCACTATATACTCATTGCACCATCGACCATTCACCATACACTCGCCGTACCCAATTCACCATTCACCACACACTTGTCGCACCATCTACCACTTGCCATATACTTGTTGTACCCCATCTGCCATTCACCATACACTCGCCATACTCCATCTACCGGAAATACTGTAACAACTGTTTCCAGTATGAGTCATTTGGCATACCAGTTCTCATATTTGCGATGCACTCTATGGTGAAAGCAGATCTGCCACTCTACTGGTCATAATAAACATATTTGAAATCATCATCCAGAGGTGTTTGACAACATGGGAGAGGTCATGGAACGACTTGGAACAGAATCAAATTGGAGATCTTGTATGCAGTGAGATGAGTAAAACATGATGAAGTTAACAAATGCAGGACTACCAGGCAGTGCCAAAGGCTGCATACCAGCCGTGCACACCTCCGAGAGCCTGAGCTATCAGAGGAATATGATGTCACATTTGTAACTACCAGGAAAGTCACCCACGCCAATGTGTACAGTTAGGCGGCAGGAGGGCAAGTAGTGGGAGAGGCTAGGAGCCTCTAAGACAAACACCGAAAACGGAATTGGAACCCATGACATCTATTTGCTAATATTTTTGATTATCAACAAGTACATGCTAGGGGTACACAAAGCAAAACTTAGATGAATAACTATCTGTGGCATGGCCTGGATGATTTTATGCAACTTTGTTCCAGACAGCATCTGAGCTCTGGAAGCTACTGAGGGGCCTCCACTTCTGACTGGGAGCAGAGAGTTGGCTACAGGCGCCTGGGAAATATGGCATCATTTACTGTAGGGACATTTTCAAGTGCATCCAGTTTCTTTTGGGGCTTTTACCATCTGAGGAGCACCAGGATACTGCTCCGGTGCAGCTGAACAATTTTGCTGATCATCGAATCTATAGTGAGATGAAGTCAGAAGGGTGGTGGTGGGAACCTCAGGAGCAATTACCCGACGGTGCGACAATTGTGCGAGTAATCTTTCCCTTGGGCAAAACCCATCTAACCAATTTCTCTAGTGACAGGAGCACCTGGCTACTATATATGAGTATCAGAAATATTCAGAAAGATATTCGTCGTGCATCATCAATGCACCACTGGGTCCTGGTGGGATTTATTGCAGTTCTACCACATAGCACAACTGATATAAACTCTTCATGGCTCCATGCGATTCTTACCATCTGGAAACCATTTCGAGAAGTTGACATTTGTGGCACTGGTTACAACTGGGATTGTGCTGATGGTTCGAAACATACCTGCTATGCATTGCAAGCAGCATTGAGTGGGGACTACGTGGAGATGGCAATGATTATGATGATCGTCACAGAAGCATACCCTGTGTGTGAAGTACTGAAGGGACCTCAGATGTGCCATACCAAAGAATTTCGAAACTGGAAGCCTCGATGTACGTCATCCTATCAGGAACACCTAAAGGAAAATCAATTTGATGAATATACTGTTACACCTGGCAAGTTTGCAGTGGGTTCACGTAAGATCACCCACGATCTCCCCAACAGGATGCCATCGGCTACTACCCACTTCGGATGCTGGGGCCAATCTTTTACGATGGCTTGCAAACCAACACCCACACCATCAATAATCATTGACAGCTCGTTATTGGCCACGGTTGCTTCTGCTCTGGTTCACCAATAACACACGGATGGCAAACAAACAGCTGAATGGAATTGGCCAGGAAGCTGACACGTGCCAACAACAAATGGACAGCAGGCAAAAAACTGAATGGCGCCAGCCCAAAGCCGACGACTACCAGACGCCTGAGAATATGTACCAACTCTGAACAGCAAAGCTGCTCTCAATCGAAAGAGGCCTATTCATCTGGAGGACTGCAGGAGTTGCCAAATGAGCAGGGGTTGGTTCGAAGGTGGTTACAGTGCTGCAGCTCTCGAGAACAGAGTAGATAGAAGTATTAGTTAGAAGCAAAGATGAAGGTATAAAGACCTTGGTTCTTCGATGGTAGTAAGACATCAACCTTCTCGGAGAGGAGAACAAGCCTTAACAATATACACATTGGAGAAAGGCTATTCTTTTCATTCAGAGTCTTTTAGTGATTTCCACATCGCAAGTGAAGCTTTCAACCTACCTTCGAAGCAGTTCCGAATGAACTTCAGATACTCTTTGCCCGGGTCAACCTGGAGAAACACTCCAGGTGTTACTTTATATTGTAAGAAAAGACACGCTTCCGAAGAATGTATTCTTTTTACCTACTTCTATATACATCAAGCAGTCCTGATGCTGTGCTATGTCTGTGGACTTCATTCTGTTATCATCAGAATCAGTACCATCTTTGTTTTTATACCAATTCCCTCGAACGCTGTTCAAGACACGCCTCTTCGACGCCCTGAAGATTCCATCTGAAACGGTCAAAGTCAGTCCAATTCTGAGAGATCCGTTAACATCTTGGGATATAGAAATGATGACTAGCTCTACTATCGAAGCAGCTGAGATTTTATCAAGATTAAGGAAACTGTGAAACCCATTAGACATGAAGGAGAGTCAGCACAAGACATTGCCATTCCACAATTCCAAATGGTCACCACGGCCCTCTCAGCCGTCGATATGGAAGAATAGCAATTACACTGCAGGCAATATACCATCGAAACAGCTTCAGCACAAGGCTAAGGCTCGGTTTTCAATTCCTCATTCAGCCAAATATTCAGCCGGGAATTTTTTGGTCATGTTATAGTGATTGGAAATGAATCTGACACCCACATGGCAGAAGGCTACACAGTGGTCGGATAATAAAATAAGTTTATTCTATCTTGCAATGAGGAAAGGGAAATGAAGTTCGAAACCCAAATCACACTAGCTGACTTGACCCAAGCTTACGATGGCCTAGGTGCCAGGCAGCACAAGATATACAATGCATGTTGCCAGAATGTAGAAATGATGCACTTGATGTGATGAAAGTCTGGACCACTGATGCCTTGTCCATTGAAGCCTACAAAGGTCTACAAGAGGCTGTTGCTGTGCATATCCTCCAGTCAAGAATGGCTTGGAACACCCTTGGCGATTCACTTGATAAGAGGGAATGAAAGGCTGCAGTATGGCAGACTTTGAAAGACTTTGAAAGAAAGTTTTGAAAATTCACCAGAGCTCAGCCAACCAAGCTCTCGAATGAATGAATGAAACGATCGGCACGCTCCCTGGCGAGGTCAGTTATTGGACCACATGAAGGAGACACAAAACAGGATGCCGAAAGATTTTGCATTTGGTATATCGTCAGGTAAAATGAAAATCTGGATCAGGGTTGCTATGACTCCTATGGCCGAAGGCAATGGATACAGTGCAGGAGGCATTGGAGGAGACCTACCTGCAGGTGGCTCCGAGTCTTCTATCTCCAGCTTGAGCAGCTCTAGTCCCCTCTGATTCTGGTGTGGGGGTTGACCATCCCCACTACCATCAGCAGAATGAACGAATCATCGATACAGATGAGGATGATGAATGCCTCCAAAATGATGAAAGTACTGGCAGTCCAGAGGAGATATCCAGCACTATATCGTGAGTATGGATGCCCTGAACTCTCAAGTCGGCTAATCAGGAATTGCATGGTGAGAAGCTCTGCACATTGTCCTCATTGGAGACGTTAAGGATCGACAATACTTTTTGAAGCTCACACCAAACGATGATGCAGAATACGAACTGATCCTTTGCCAAGTGGGCTACACTTATGTGTGATGCCTGCCGGAGATGAACAAACACCATCATAATAATCACAAACCCAAATATGAGAATAATAATAAATTGAAGCATGATCATGATAGTGACAAGGGGTATCAAGGAAAGAAAAACTTTGAGAAAGGTTCTGACTCCAAGAAAGCTCGAACAGAGAAGCCAGGCCCTACGCCTATCAGTACGGACAAGGACGTAGCCCTAAAAGGCATTCCGGATTCATGGTTAGTAACTAGAGCACAGTGTAAAAAGTATTATGCCAGGTCGTCTGGCTAATCAAATTACAAAACCAATGGCAGTCCTAGTTCCCAACTGTTCTATTAACATGATTCCGATGGTATGGAAATTGATGATTGAAATGAGTTCCTTTCATCTTTTCTTTGAGTCCATCAGTATAGGCATTAAGGCTATGGATTGCGGTCATTTCTATACTCCTTGAGATACAGACACCTTTGGCTTTTGTACATATGAATGCAGATCTACATATTTGAATTGGGACAAATGATTGCAGACAATCCTATGTTCTTTGAGGTACAGACCCTTCCGGATTTTGTGTATGTATACAAATAATCATATTGCTTGGGATTGACATTGGTATAGAAATAAATGTTTCTTTTGGATTGGCCAATGCGGTGATTAGTAGTGAATATTGGTTTTCGATAATCAATATACTTATTTTTCTGCTGTTTAAGAAAGGATTCCTGAAAATAAGTTCAATACTCGAAATATGCTGGTCATATAGCATCCAAGTATGACTATAATAAAACAATTACCATTGAGCTTGATTATATTCATTCAAACCTCATTCACCTACGAATTTATGAATCCTAGTTACCATGACCTGTCGGGGCCAACACCGTGTCATACGGTAGTTCACCATGGTTGTCAACCAAACAGATTGAATGCGCAAGGCTGCGGCCTGTGCACCTCAGCCTATACGCAAAAAGTCCAAACAATAACCACCTAAACCGAAGACCGGTTAAAGGCCCACAATGCGCATGTATGCAAGCTTTCGAGATGAGAAAAACATCTCTGTAAAGGTTCTCTTTAATACTGGGTGTTGTACACCTATGATGTCAAAGCAGAGGGCCGAGTTGCATGGTGTTCCATTAGTGACTCAAACAGAACCAAAAATAGTATAAAACTTTCATTTCAAAAGAGTAGAAGGAGTGGGTTGGCATTACACCTTCCCCATTACTCTGGGGTATGGATCTCATTATACCAAAGAAACCTTGGAAATTGGTCCAATGGCGGATTCGCCTGATATCATGTTATCTTACTGGGGGATCATCAAGCATGGAGTACTCAGTGGAGTTACCAAAGAAAACAATAAGCTCCAGTTCATGTCGAAACACTGCCATCAATATTGCACAAAGACAGTGGTATCTTTGTTCTCAATCGAATATGACCATTTCATTTGAAAGTTCGTTACTTAGCTTTGATGGATTGAGGTTATTGGTTCAATGCCTGTCAATGCGGCACATGAAATTGAGATTGATTGGGTAGAGCGAATTCGATTGCAATACAGAGACTTCGAAACATTATACAATAGTGATGCTGCCAATACTCTTCCACCTCATCAATTCTATGATCATGTCATTGACTTGAAGAATGAAGAACATCATGCATGGGGTTCCATCTACATGCTTTCAAACAAAGAGCTCTCGGTCCTTGAAGAATATCAGAAAGAAATGCTTGATTCTGGAAAGATGCGTCCAAGCAAAGCACCCACGGGTACAGTCATACTCTTCCTTCCAATGCCACATGGAAGAGGCTTACAATTGTCCATGGATTGAAGAGGTCTAAATTATGTGACAATTATGAACCGATATCCATTGCGGCATATGTATGAACATAGTGACAGGGTGGTTGGATTGAGGATTTTTACCAAAAACGATTCGAAGGCAGGTTAAAACCACATTCAAATTAAATCTTGTGATGAATGGAAAATAGAATTTCGTACAAGATATGGACATTATGAATACCTAGTCATGCCCTTTGGACTGGCAAACGTGCCAGCTACATTCCAAGATATGATGAACGAGATCCTGGGAGATCTAATCGATCATGCAGTAGTAGTCCGTATAGATGATATCCTCATCTATACAGAAAACGAAGCAGAGTATGTGTGATTGACTTGAGAAGTCCTTCATGAATAACAGGAGAACAACTTGGCTATAGCAACTTATCAATGCAAATGGTACCCAAAGCAAGTTGAGTTCCTTGGGTATCTCATATTGGGGGAAGGTTTCAGTATGTCGGAAGACACGATTGATACTATCATTAAATAAAAGATTTTGCAGTCTGTCAAAGACGTCCAGTCATGCCTCGGATTTGCCAACTTCCATCGACACTTCATCGAAAGATTTTCAAAAATATGCCATCCCTCAATGGTGTTGACCAAGAAAATGAATGAGAAGTTCAATTGGAAAGCAAATCCAAAAAATTGAATAGACTTCGATATGCTGAAGAAGCACTTTGCCAAGGCTCACATATTTCAACATTTTGTGCCTGTTTGGCTTGTTGTGATTGAAACTAATGCGAGTGATTTTGCAAGCGGTGTAGTACTCTCCCAAGTCATCTATGCACGACTATACCCCATCGCTTTTCACTTGTGAAAGATGCATAAAGCAGAAATTAACAACGAAATCCACAACCAGGAAATACTCATGATTGTATCTGAATTCAAACAGTAGAGACTATATCTCGAAGGTGCAGCCCATCCAATCAGTGTGTTCACCAATCACAAGAATCTCGAATACTGTACGACTTCAAAGATTTGGAATTGGAGACAAGCCTGCTGGACACAAGAATTGGCAGGATATAATTTCAAAATATTCTACCGACCCGGTAGTGCAAAGGGGAAACTGGATGCATTATCTAGGCGTTCAGAGAACCGCCCTAAAACAGGGCGAGGTAGTGCTGCAGAAAATAATAATCAGCCAATCCACTGCATTCTGAGACCTGATCAGTTGGTAACTTCTGAGGGAGAAACAGTACAAGGGACGGCCATGAAGTTATGAGGCGAACCCATTGTGATTTCTTCTGCAAAGTTGAGTGCGATTCCTGTAGTCAAGTTCAAGTCATGGCTGTTCAAAGCAGCGGTCAGCGCCACTAACAACGATGCTGCATGGCAAAAATATTACATTCAAGCTATGGAAGGAAACCCAAACCCAAATATCTCGTTCGAAGACGAAGCCCTGTATTACAACGACAGACTGTGGATTCCGGACGATCTGCATGTGAAGATACAGATATTGAAAGTGGAGCACAAATCAAAGATTGTTTGACACACGGGGCTGGATAAGACAATCAAGCTGGTCAGACGAAATGTCATTTGGCCAGAAATAGAAAAAATTATCAAACATTATGTCTGCTCATACCCTGAGTGCCAAAAGAACAAAGCAGTGTGCCATGCTCACTACGGACTTCAACCACCCCTCAAATCAGCACACTGCCAAAGGGATTCAATTTCCATTGACTTAATCTGCGCATTACTGGTATCAGACGGATTCTCATCGGTATGGGTAATTGTTGACCGATTCGCCACAATGGCTCGCCTCATTCCATTGACAGATGGAGAAACGGGAGCTACTGACCTGGTCAAAATGTTCCAGAAAGAAGTAAGGAGATTGCATTGTCTACCATCGAACATTATGTCAGATCGGGACTCTAGGTTCACCTCCTAATTTTGGTCCTTGTTGGTCGAAGCTCTTGATATCAGATTGATGATGTCTTCACCATTCCACCTTGAAACGGACGGGCAAATGGAAATAGTCAACCAATTGTTGGAATGTTATTTGTGGAATTACTTCAATTACAAGAAGGATAAGTGGTCTGAGATGTTACCAATGGCAGAGTATGCCTGTACTAACTCGCTAACCACTGCTACAGGAATGTCACCATTCTTCGCACACTTTTGGTTCGATCCTTGAATGAATTGGCCCATCGAAGCAGAAGCAATGAATCTGACATCTACAAATTACGTTCACTGGATCATCAGTGTACATGCACTTTGCCACAATGGCTTAGGGCAAGCATGGAACATAATGGGGAAGTACCATGAAAGGTGTGCTAAGGAACCTCCAAAGTATTCAGTTGGTGATTTAGTTATGCTAAGTGGGAAGAACCAGAAAACTCAAAGACCATCTAGGAAACTAGATGTGAAGCTCCATGGACCCATCAAAGACTGGAAGATGCTCTCCCCCACCGCTATTAAGCTTGAGTTATCGAATAGATGGCATATTCACAATGCATCCCATGTATCACTCGTTGAATCTTTTCAACTCAGCACCAACCATACTCAACCCACACCCGAGCTTGCTTCGGCCAGTGAGCAGAATGAGCTTGGTTGCAATATCAACGGCTATGAGTATGAAACAGATTACAAAGTCAAAGTGATCACAGGCAGGGCCAAGGAATGAAAACAGGTTTTATATTTGGTTAAGTGGAAGGGATATCCAGAAGAAGCAGATTGGCCTGAGAAACCTAATTGGAACTTCGACCACAAGAGACTGTTAATGAAGTATCACAGATAGAATCCTCAGGCCCCAAAGGATAACAGGATCAAGTGAAAACTGTTGAGCTAGTACTATTTCACAATGAAGGGTTGTTCATGGCTAGCAAGACACCTGATGAAGGATTTGGTTTCTGGACTCATGGGGTCCTGTTTGCCAGATCGTGAAAGAAAGATGGTTTTGGTTTTGGGCGCAAGGGGTCATATTCTCCAAACCAAGAAAAAGATCGATTTGGTTTTAAGGGCACATGGGGTCAAGATTTTTCCAAATCAAGAAAAGAAAGAAAACTGTCCGAGCTGGACGCAACCTGATTGATTGATTCTGCTTGCTGCCATATGTCCCATCTGGATGTAATCATACTGATTGGTTGATTGGGCTTGCATGTCTCAGCTGGTTGAAGCGAAATGTTCTGTGCTGATTCACTATGTCGAGGATTTCAAATATTTCACTTCAGCACACTGGATCATATTTCGCAAAAGGCAACGAGGAGCAGATTAGTATGCCTGGTAGTTGTTTAAGGCCCAACTCCATAAGAGAGAGGGTAGTGTTACACCAAGCAAGTTCGCAGCAGAATCATATACGATCACCCATGATTTCCCTGATCGGATTCCATCGGCTGTCACATGCTTTGGATGCCAGGGCCAATCTTGTTGAATGGCTAGCCAATGAACACCCCCACCATCGATCAGCATTGATGGCTAGTTAATGGCCACAGTTGTTTCTGCTCCGAATCGCCGATAATGAATGGACAGCCAACACACAGCTGAATGGCATGAGCTGAGAAGCTGACAGTCACCGATGACAAACGGACAGCCAGCAAACAACTTAATGGCACCAGCCAAAGCGGAAGACTGCCACAGGCCTAAGAATACGTACTGACTTTGAACAGCAAAGCTGCTCCCTATTGAAACAGGCTTATTGGTCTGGAGGTCATCAGATCAAAAGAATACTACTGGTCTGGAGGCACAAGCCGATGAGCTTGATGTTATGAATGATACCGATGGTCTGATTATAATCTAATGACAATCAAGACGATAGAGGATTGAGAAATCGAGGACCATGGTAGTTGCAAAATGAGCAAGCATTGGTTTGAAGGTGGTTATAGTGTTGGAGCTCTAGACAACAGAGTAGATAGAAGTATTTGTTAGATGTGAAGATGAAGGTATAAAGACCTTGGTTCTGGGAGGGTAGAAAGGCACCAACCTTCTCAGTAAGGAGAATAAGCTTTAACAATATGCATATCAGGGAAAGCCTATTCTTTTCGTTCAAAATCTTTTTGTGATTTCCACATCCCAAGTGAAGCTCCTAACCAACCTTCAAAGCAGTCCCAAATCAAATACAGATACTCTTTGACAGGGTAAACCTGGAGTGACACTCCCGGTGTTGCATTCACAAAGGTGCATCTGCAATCAACTTCGAATATCTTCTGGAATCATCCTCCGTGCCATTTCTATCACCTTCGGCAACCAGATGCACATCACCAACTCCATTTGGGTATTGTGAAAGATGTCTAAAACTGGCTTTTGGAGTACTTCACCAATCCAGGCTTGAAAGCTGAACTCTATGCTTGATTGACCTGTGTTCCACACTACCCAAACATGTTGCATTTCTCGCAACCCTTGGATGCTCTCAACAATGGGTTCTGGCATGGCGAAGACATCGGAGCAATGCCCAGGAGTCTATCTACAGTTTGAGCTTCCCTACTTTCCAGCTATGTTGCTAGGAAAACAATTTCAGAAAGTACATCTGATATGGAGGTTATGAAAAACGATTCAGGCACTGATTGAATTTTCTGTACTAGCCACCCAACAAACGCACTCGGATGTTGCATTGAAACACCCGCATCAAGCTCTCGATAGCTTTTACAAGCGCAAACACATCTTCACTCCTCAACGTACTACTGAGGCTCAGACAAGGCATTTAGAAATCAATTTCCAAGTGCGAACAGCAAAACTTCAAGAGGTTGCAATGGAGAAGAGAGAGAGAGAGAGCTTCATAGTGAGATTTATAGTATCACAACTGGGCAGCGGAGAACAGTTCAGGTGTGCCTAATAGAAGAGCCGCTGCGTACCACTATATGGAATGCAGAGAAGTGGGCGACAACAATGGTACGACTCGAAGCAGAACTCTACGGGGCATCCATAAACCAGCTTGCCCAGTTTGGCCAGTTGTTTAAAGAAACTCAGGACGACCTGGAACTCAAGCTGCATTCCGAAGCTAGCCATAGACTGACAACCCAGTGTTATCAGGAACTTGAACAAAACGAATTGCCCTGTTGACTGCCATATTTGGTGCATCGAAGGTCACTATAGCTGCAAAGCAGAAGTTCGAGTGGCATCTTTTGAAAGTTGAGCAAGCAGCAATTCATTCGTCAGAGGAGTGCCAACAAGGGGTTGCCTGGCATCTGGAGATAGAGGTTTAGGGGGCAAGCCAGATAGCTCAAGTAAATGATCGTCATGCCATAACAGAGAAGTGCCTTGAGAATGATCAGGAATGGAACTCAAGGAATAGTCCAAATTTACAGAAGCAGCTGACACTGCAATTCTATCACATCGGAAGACCAAAAATGCAGCTCTTCAGTCATTACCGTGAGCTCATCACAAGGATGGATACACCTGATGATATTTTTACTGAGGTTTCAGAACTCATGTACATTTCGAATGTCCAGGAAGTGTACTGTACCAGCAATTGGGTGAACTTCATGCTACAGCTTCTTTAGCACAATGATCGCTACACCACGATGGACTATATGGAATAGACTTTTCGGTGGCTAGCGTTGTATGCATGGTATGTGGATAAGAGTTCAGTAGTCCTTAATATGATGACGGGTCAGAAAACATCGCAAATGACCATGTGTGACTCGCCGAGAAGAATCCTGGCCAGTGAATCTGAACCTTTTATTCAACCCAGTATACAACCTCTGTGGCAGTTTAAAATTCCAATTGTTTGTGCACATTCACCATCTTTCAAGTGGATACCTCTAGCTGAAGCAGTTGAAACCTTGAACATCCTGACATTGCCATCACTAGTCAGGCAGCATCTGCATGAAATCTGGGGCCATGATGCGGTCAGTGTGACATAGGGCTATAGAAATGAGTTCAAGGATGACGAAACCTTACAACCTCACAATAAGGTTGCTTTCTATATGCTGGAAATTGATATCCCTCAGCAGATGTACAAGATTCTGCACGACTGCAGTGTTGAGGGTATGCCAGATGGTGAGATGCACAGGCAGCAAGGGCAGGTGATATGGATGCGTGTGGGCCAAGATATGGATGATGGACTCCTCGGGCACCACCCTGCATTTCCTCTTCTATACTTCACCTTTTCACCTCCGGCCAGGACCTCGCTGTTAAGTTGGATGATTACAAGAACTGGCGGCTGGCTGTTGCAGCAGCACCTTTATTTCTTTTCATCTCTTCCAGGCTGGGTTGATAGACCATCACTGCTGGAGTTGGCCATTGTTGTGGGTACACATTTCCAGCATCATTCAGAGCATGCTCAAGAAGTGGATGGGTTCTTCAGAGTGGTCAAGCAATCAACACCACATGTCATTGCTGTAGAGATAATTGAAGGGCCATGCCACTTGATCCCAGAGATGTGGTCAGTAACAAAAAACAGTTTGGTATGAATTGTACATAATCAAGTGGATTCAGATACAACCTCAGATGTATATTAAGACCAAACCCATATGGACGAAAGGTTTGGAGCCATCTCTGCCATTTATCCAAACAAATAACAGGAGTCTTATGCAGGGGTGCACTTGAAATCCAGCAGGTGTATATGAACAATATATTATCTTAATGGGATCTAGAGATGTCTATTTATACATATCTTTCATGATGATGCTTGAAGTAGCTGCGATGAATTGACAGCATAATGTATAAATGGAGTCACATATGATACCAATTGGCAGTGAGGGCTGCAGAGCATCAGGGAGCCATACGGAGCAGAGTACGCAAAGGAGCACGTTTGTGAACATCTCCGAAAGTCGAAGGAATACTGTGTCATGCTACTATGCAATCGTGGAAAGTTCACAGGTGTTCCAGCTGCTGCCTGGAGTGTGTCGGTGTATAGTAAATTGATTTGGAAGGGTTTGGGAGCCTCCTGAGCCCCAAGGATGATCCCAGAAGGTCAGTTCCAGGCCAGGGAGAAAATTGCATTTTCCTGATGAAGATAGTTAATTCGTTGCTGGAAGGCAGTTGATATCTTTATTCAGGGATACCAGAATATAGTAAGGTACAGCCTGAAATCCGAGGCATATTTCAGGATGCAGTCAGACTCTATAGTGGGTTGTAAACTGTCCGGGTGAAAGTATTCATCCCTGAAGATGTCGGCACATTGCTCTGCTTTTAAACTAGCTGCCTGTATTGCTACCCAGTGGGTTCACTTAGTTGGTGGGTCAATTAACATAATAATAATGTCATACACAACAATCCCACTACTGTGGTCAACTGTTGCAAGCAGCTTAGTAATGAAGTCTATATTGATTTATTCCCATTACATACTAGGGATGTTGAGTGGTTGGAGCAGGCCATATTGTTTCTTATATTATTACTCAGCTCTGCAGCAGGCTAAGCATTACCAGATTTATTGCTGGATATTTAGATCTAGTTCTTTCCAGTGAAACTTCCAGAATATTCATGCAGTAGTCCACTGAGTTCCAATGTGACCTTCAATAGCCAAGTGATAAGATTCCTGTAGTGCTCATTGTCTGGGCTTTTTGGATATATCAGATTTCTTCATTGCTGTATACTGAATCAGTCCATTCACTATTGCACAATGCTATGCTCTCTTCCTTCACCTTGCCAATACTTTTGTGCCTGGTTTTGCTTCCTATATCTCGTTTTGTCCTGGTACCAACAATGACTCCTTCATATAGTTACTGTTTGTAGGCCATCTGAATATCATCAAGCCTGCTGTTCACTTGGATTGCACTGGACAGCAGGGCTTCTGCATGTGCCATATGTACAGTCCAGTTGTCCATTGCCTTGGCTTCTGTTTTTCATTCTACTTGTAGTAGAGGTGGGATTTAATAGTCTACTTGGTAGCTAAGAACATCTTGGAAATAGTTGATTGCACCAGAATAGAAGTCAATATCAATGTCATACTCCTGCAGAATCATCAATAGTTGCAGTTGCCATTCCAAGAGCTTTGGTTTGCCAAGATTATAATAGAGTGATGAATAATTGGTCGGGACTCTATACTTGTTGCTGCTGTTGAGATAGAACCAGCTCTTTCAATTGCATTTTAGACACACAGTACCCCATTATTACAGGTGCTATAATATGTCTCAGCATTATAGAACTTTTCAAAATGTATGTGATAATGGAGTGCTCAGCCATCCCTTCTAGTAGCTGATGCAGTATGGCTCTGATCACAAAGTCTAAAGTGTGAGTGCACAACAGAATACAGTGATTCCATTTCTCATGCTGTGCTAGTGCTGACTGACAAATCATTGGCACTTTTACTAGTCTATGGCTTTTTTATCAGCTGTCTATGGGGTGGAATCCACATGGTATATATTGAATACCTGCTGATTAATGGTAATGATGCATAGAAATAGGGCGGAAAGTTACGTGAAGTCCAGAATACAACAGTATTGTACTTCTATCAAGCCTCTGAAACATTGTATATTGCACGGAGTTTCTGGGTCAGGCCAGTGAGTGATGGCTTTGTCCTATGTGTATATTCTTCACATGTTGTCATTTGCTCTATTGATTTAAAATCTATGACAGGGCAACTTTATCATACTGACAGTGCACTTGGTTTCTTGAAACCAGAAGCTTGCCTTGCAAATAGTGTCCAATACCACTATATTATGGTGGGAGCACATATAGTTATTTTTCAAGGAGATTTGAATATTATTTATAAATATGATACAGTAGTTATTATTGTTGTACACCAGCAGCAGGTGAATCATCAGTCATATAAACCGGGTGGGTACATTCATACAACCTGATGGCATGGCTTGCCACTCATACAGTCTGTTGCGACTGATAGTAGCTAGCTTTTTAATTGAATGGGGTGGTTGTGGTACTGGTGGTATCTGTAGAAAAAGTCAAGCATGGAGAATTATTTCATGCCTTGAGGCTTGACTGTAATATTATCAGAATGCAGAAGTGAAAATCAGTCTTTTACCATCATTTTATTTGAAGTACAAAAGTTGATTGTTATTCAGAACTTCAGTTTTGCTTCATCCTCAAAGCACATGGACAAGAATAGTAATGGGAACACATATTAAGAGTCAGACCTTAAGATCAGGAATTTTGATAGTAGCTGGCAGGTGGTAATCTAGTACTTTTCCTATTTATATGGCATAAGTTGGTATGGTAACTTGTAAGGGGGCTTAATATCCAGTATTATATCGATTTGGAAGCTGCTATCTTTGTCTGGAAAGGGATACCCATTGGTGATTGGAAAAAATTTGAGTATTGGCCATGGATATGGCATTTGAACTTCAAAATTGTTGCAGCTGCATTCTATTCCATAATTATTCCCTCCAAGCTGAAGACCTTGGCCCACAGTATTCAACAGTCTATCTTGAATATTTCTATGTCCAGAATCTTCATAACTTTTGTTTTCACTGTTTCTGGAAATGTTAATACCATTGCGGATACAAGATTGTTGTACTATGCCACATTCTCTTCAAGATCACAATTCAAGTCTTGAATATTGGGTATATTCTTTAATACTATGGGAACAGGCTTCTCCAATATAGCAATTATTATTTTCTTACTTTTCCAACCTCCTTTGTACCATGCCAATCCTGTCAACATCATACTCAAACATGCCACCTGAAGCAGTCTGTCCCAGCCATAAGATGTTCTGCTATTCATCAATATGGTTGCTGACTACCTCCATTCTATACTTGGTTCAGATTTTATTATTCTAAGTATGTGTGAGATAAAAACAAGCCAGTGTAGTGGTGCCTGCCTATGTCAAAAGTAAGTCAGACTGGTTTCAGAAACTGCATTTTGGTTTGGCCTGTCATGGTCAAAAGTATTTTGTGGCTGTGGCAAAATTGGATTTTCAATTCTGTGGTATAGACGTGATCAATGAACTTTAGTTTGACAAGTATGTGACTTGCACTACAATTCTACATAGTATAGGCTTTTCCATTAGGAAATTTCAAAATATGATATGCAAATTCAAGTAAAAATGATTATTAGTATACTGGGTAAATTTGATAAAACAAGTTGTTGCAGTTCTTTCCTGTTTGTATATCCTGTATTCCTCCTTGGTCACAGGCACTGTATACTTGTATATACCAGTTGTGTATTTTCCACCTTGCTGTTATTAGCATTGCCATCACACACATTTGTATCTCTACCCATCACAGTACCCTTACCTGTTGCTGCTTCTGCCTTGGTGTCATGATTCCGTCCACATCACCCATTGTATTTTTCTCTCTTCTCCATTGTCTTGCCTTTTTTATTGCTCTTGTCAAAGTCCATTTTCTTAGTCGGATAACACACTTTCCAGTTTTTCTGGATTGCACATAAATACCACCAGTGGCCTCTACCACTATATTGTGCACCAATATTCAGTTGGTTTATGGACTTCCATTCCATGAGACTGGGTAAGTGCATCCTGGCTGTACTGCAGCCAGTGCTGCTGGGAGAGCTGCTGTGAGCTCATCACAATCAGTTTGTCTTTTTAACAATATTCACCACATTATGATGGTAGATCACGCATTGCATCTAGTGAGCTGAGATAATAACCAAGTTCAAGATCTGATGTTACAAGGCTATTAATTTTACTTTGTAAAAGTTATAAAGTCAGCTACCAAATGTAACTGTGTACACAGTCTCTTCCATCAGTTAGGTGAGGTTGAAAAACTCACTGTGGAACTTCCATATATTTGATTCATCTTTGAGGGTTTCCAAATTGTACCAGACATGTTGGTTGTAAAGACAGACATCTAGACTGCTTGAAATATGCTTTTGAGTACTGTCCAGCAATATGGATACTATTGAGGTGGGAAAGAATCAAAGTTGTACTGTGTTTGAAGAAGGTGAGTGAACCAATTGAAAATATCTGAAGGGTAGTTCCATCATGCCATGCTGATCAGGATTACTTCATACATACCTGCAAGTCAGACATAGTGTTTAACACTCCACTAACACTTGATCATGCTATTCAGGTTCAGTTTGCCATCAAATAATGGAACTTGGTACTTTTAAACTTCTAGTATCATTTTCCACTATTCCATTCCAGGTGCTGTCAGGATGTCATGGATATGGATAAAAGAATCTATATACTGAGTATTGTAGGTCAGAGGCAGTGTGGTATGCCTTGTATAATATGGAAGTGCAGGCATAGGTATGAATATTGGTATTGGTACAAGCACTGACAAGTTCCCTCACAATGGCACAAGTATTATTTAGTTGATTTGATGGATGCACTGCTGTAAGGTGTTATTTACAGATGCAAGTTGGATCTGCTTGGGATCTGAGTTTTCTTGGCCATATCCTAGGCCCTGTATCACAGCTGCCATGTGTATATTTCAAACAATTTTGAATATCCTGGACATCATATTGCTGCTAGGTTTGAAAGGCTGCATGTTGCGGCTGTTGTTGCTAAAGGTAATCCTGTCATACACACTGCCAGTAATTATCCATGATATGTGTGAAATCATTCTATAAGACTCATATCTTGTGGCTGGAATTTCTGGGATGATAGTTTGTTTTATTATATTTTTGTAAGGTAATTTGTTTGATATAGACTCTGTATAGATTGTGATCGTTTCCATACATTGCTAGGCTGTCAACAGTTGAAATACTCTCAGATTGCTTTACTAATCTGGGCAATAGTTTAAATAGTAATATGCCATATCTACTTGATTAAAATCATAGCTACCAATCAAATGATAAATTTCTCTGATGAACAATTTGTCAGCATCCAAATAGATCGTTGCTATCAGTAAATCAAGTGTGTAATTGATATATGTTTCTGAGGTTAGTCTTGACTCCTATCTAAGGCTACAGAGCCACATTACAGAGGTATTGTCACGGTTGTGTCGAGTGAGGATCGAAGAAGGAATAAGGATCGATGAAGGGGAAAGGGAATACGAAGGAAAACAGGTTTCGATAGAAGGAATCAGGTTGTGTTGGAAGGAATCAGGTTTTGTCGATTGGAATCAGGTTTTGTTGGAAGGAATCAGGTTTTGTTGGTTGCGTTGTAAATATGGCGTGATGGTTATGATGTAGGCCGCAGGATGAAAGGGTTGCGTACATAGTTGGGTGGAGTTAGGATGTATTTTGGAACGAGTGAGCAAAGGTGACGACGGTCGCGTTAACTGTATATAAGGATGCTGGATTTGCGGAGGATAGGTTTGTTCTTCACTCGTTCTCTAGTCTACAAAACAATCAATAGCTTCGGCACCAACCTTTGTTCACTTCTGTGATTCCGGATTTCGAGTCTCTTGCTTGTTACGCAGTACCCGCGATCACTGCACCACCGTACAATACCTCTGTCTTAGTTTGGTTTTTATAACCCCTGGAACTCCGAGCCTTGAACCCTTGACAGAAGAACGAGTCTACAATCGATTCTACTGGTTATAATTTAGTATATGTGCCGCTACTTTCATCAAAGCGGTTGTTACTTTTGCCATAGACCCTGCAACTCCCTTTGCTCCGTGTTTAAATCTGTTGGAAACTTCGAAAACAAACTCACAGTACACAGCTTTTGGAGACACTCCTGCGTTGTGTGCCTGTGGAAACATCGACGAGAAGGATCCACACTGTTTTAGATGCCAGCATACGACAGTAACAAACCTCAACAATCCCGAATCAATTTCCTCGACCTAGCTGGTCGAACCCTCAACCTCTTCGAACCAGAACCCCTGAACGCTTTTGACAGCATCGACGCTATCCTCAACGAACCCAAGGAACCTTTGGAAGCATACTTCTGGGACGAACCACAAGCGGTATCTCCTTGGAATAGCTACTGGACAGAAGCAGCAAGCAACGGAGGAGGCCTCCAAATCCACGACGCAGTATTCAAAACCTTCTGGACCAAGTACAACGGTCTTCACGTCGATTGCCAAAACAAGGAACCGTGCTACTGCGAACATAACTGCGGAGGAACACATACAACAATCGGTAGAGCAGCAGAAGCTCAATCAACGACATCAGAATCTACGATCAAGGCAATACAGAAGGACATAGAAAGCCAAATCTCGTGGGCAGATTACAACGAACGAAAGGCGAACAAGGGAAAGGGAGTTGACCGCGAATTACATCCGGCTCCTTTACCAACTCCGCTAATTATCGTAACAACACCCAGTAAACACGAGGTGTTCTTCTGGTAGATGGTCAATCCATTTTTAGAAGCAGAAATCGAAGTAGCAGTCCAACAAATTCAAAACAATATAGACAAAGTCAGAGACTGTTTAACAGAACCCCGCCTCCTCACAGCCGCCTCTCTACATCATCAAAAAGATGTCTGGAGAATCCTCAAGACCAACTCGCGATGTCACGTTGACTGGAGCTTTACAAATAGAGCTAGAGATCGTGGCAACAAAGAACACGGAAGTCATGAACGAAACACAGCTCCGAAGTCACATCACGGACATCAACAAAGGGCTTACAGCAATAAGCCAATTACCGACAACCAGCAGACTGAACGAATTGCTCAAGGAACAGCAATCTGTGAAGAATGCGGAAGTACGAATATCGGAGTTGTTGGCAGAAGGAAAAAAAATAGTCCAGGAAAGGGACAATTTGAAGCAGGAACTACTGCTCACTCAACAAGCAGCGGCCACTGCAGAAACGTCGAAGAAATGCGAACATGGGGATCTGGAAGAAGAAGTCCGGATTCTAAAACAGACATTGGAAGAGGCAAATCCAGACCTGGCGGAACTGAAAAGGGATCTGGAAGATGTTCAAACTCAAATGGAGATATTTAGGAACCTGGCGGAGGAAAACCGACAACAGGTAACCAGAATCCTGAAGTTGACGGAAGGAAGAGGGGAAGAAACAGGAGAAAGGAGGGACAGAGAGGAGCGAGAAGAAAAAGTGAATGATATCACTAGTTTTTCAGGAGAAGATAGGAAGGAACTTCGAGGATGGAAGGTGCAGCTGGCATTAAAAATAGCCGGAAAACCGAAGGCATTCAACAACGAACAGAAGAAGTTGAGGTATGCAGTTGGATGTCTGAAAGGTGTAGCTCTGGCACAGTTAATGCCACACTGTGACGAAATCTCAGGGGAAGTCAAACTCAATACCCTGAAAGACCTAGTTGACCTGCTGGATGTAGCATTGGGAGATCAAGACAGAGCAGCAACAGCAAAGAGGGAACTCGAGAAACTCAGGCAACGAGACCGCGAATTCTCCCAGTACTACGCGGAATTCCAAAGATACGTAGTAGACACAAAATGGAACGAAGATGCACAATTGGACACACTACGGAAAGGTCTGTCCAACGAACTCAAGGACTCCATACAGCATATCGAGGAGCCAGAAAGCATGATCGAATTCGTTAAAATGGTGTCGAAAAGGGACTCCCAGCTGAGGAGAAGAGCCGCGGAAAAGAAATCTGGACTATGGGCAGGGTATAAAAAATCCGATACAACAACCAACACCACATCCGCCCCAGACGCAGCACCTGCAGGATCCGTTGCAGGATATCACGGCCCCGCTCCAATGGATCTCTCGGCAGTCAAAGGGAAGAAGATTACACCTGAGGAGAGGAAGAGACGAAGGGAAGGAGGACTATGTATGTACTGTGGGGATAGCAGACATTTCGCGGCATCATGCCCAAGGAAGCTTAAGGCAGCATCAGGACAAACGGAAGTGTCACCGTTTAAAAAAGCAACGAATGAAGGAGATGCAGATTCAACAACAGGGAAAGGAAAGGATGTGGAATCGGGAAAAGTTTAGTCCAGTGCAAAAAGGATGGCAATTGCGCTGGAAACGAATTTCCTTTGTCAGTCAATGCTAGTTTTGGTATTTCGCAGTTTTCTATATCAAGCGCAGAAATAAAAGAGTCTTCTATGGAAAGCAAACATCTCGTTGTGAAATGCTCGCTGAAAATAGAAGATAAGATCATTGATACCCACGCTTTGATAGACTGCGGAGCTACTGGAATAGCATTTATTGACAAAGATTTCGTCCACCATCATCAGTTACAACAGAGAGAATTAAAAGAATCAAGAGAATTGGAAGTTATAGATGGAAGGCCCATCGAATCAGGAACCATCACCACTATGGCTAAATTGAGCTTAGGCATACGCGGACATCAGGAGCAATTACCAGCATTCGTTACGAAACTCGGACACTATCCAATCGTACTTGGACTACCATGGCTACAACTCCACGATGTTACAGTCAAATTCCAAAAGAAAAGAATAGGATTCGAAAGCGATTACTGCCAGAAGCACTGTCAACATCATTCAAGCGTATGGGTATGGGGAAATCATATGGAAACAACGGAATCTGAGGGAGCAAAACTGGACATATGCGCCATAGCAGCAGCCCCATTTATGAGACGAAATAAAAAGGAGAAACTCAAGGTGTACGCGGTAACCTTATATGAAATCAACAAGGCCCTTGAAATCAAGGACCTTCAAGAAAAACTGCTGGAACAGTTAATTCCCAAGGAATATCATGAGTTTCTTCCCCTTTTTGACAAGGTTATCGCTGAAATGCTACCACCACACAGACCATACGATCATAAGATTACACTCCAAGACGGATTCACACCACCCTTTGGACCAATATACAGCCTGTCAAGAGAAGAACTGCAGGTCCTGAAAGAGTGGATTGAAAAGAATTTGTCAAAGGGATTCATCAGATCGTCATCATCACCATGCGGAGCACCGGTGTTATTCGCACCTAAACCGAATGGAGGATTACGATTATGTGTGGACTATCGAGGACTCAACGAAGGAACCATAAAAAATCGATACCCATTACCGTTAATCCAGGAAACCTTGTTGAGATTGTCAAAAGCCAAGTGGTACACCAAGTTAGATGTCCGAGATGCCTACAATATGATTCGAATAGCAGAAGGAGACGAATGGAAAACGGCGTTTAGGACCCGTTATGGCCTGTTCGAATCCCTCGTTATGCCCTTCGGACTCACCAATGCACCAGCCAGCTTTCAGGAATTTATCAACGATACTCTTCGCCCCTTTCTGGACATCTTTTGTACGGCATTCCTGGACGACATCCTAATCTACAGTGACAATTTAAAGGAACACAAGGAACACGTCAGAGCAATAATGACAACGCTTAAGGAAGCCGGTCTGTATCTGAAAGCGGAAAAATGCGAGTTTCATCAACAGGAGGTGAAGTACCTGGGATTAATAGTTGGAGTAAACGGGATTATAATGGATCCAGAAAAAGTAACAGCGGTGAAGGAATGGGAAGCACCTGGCAAGCTCAAAGAAGTTCAAGCGTTTTTAGGATTCGCCAATTTTTATCGAAGATTCATCAGAAACTACAGTAGGGTGGTCCAACCGTTAACAAAGCTAACGAAAACGCTGGTACCATTTCACTGGGGATCCGATCAGAAATGAGCCTTTGCGGAGCTAAAAGAAGCGTTTACAACAGCACCAGTTCTAGCACACTTCGACTATGAGAAAGATATCGTTTTGGAAACGGATGCCTCGAGCTATGTGTCTGCAGGAGTATTATCCCAGTACGATGATCAAGGAATCCTTCATCCGGTAGCGTTCTTTTCGAAGAAACACACACCGGCAGAAGAAAATTACGAGATTTACGATCAAGAGCTGGGAGCTATAGTTAAAAGTCTGGAACAGTGGAGACCAGAATGCGAAGGGTCAGTACATCCTATTAAGATACTGACGGACCACAAGAATCTCGAATACTTCATGACGTCAAAGTTACTCAATAGAAGACAAACCAGATGGTCCGAATTCCTGTCGAGATTCAAATTTAAGATTATATACCGCCCAGGAAAGCAAGGTCAAAAGCCCGATGCACTCACCAGAATGCCAGGAGACATTCCTCCGAAGGGGGGGGCAGAAAAAACCCAACAAATCGTGCTCAAAACGGAGAATCTCGACAAACGAATACAACAAGGACTGGTGATAGCATTCGCAGAAGTGGTGAATCAGGACGAAGTCGATCCAAAGGAATTGTGGAACTGGATTCAAAATGTATGCAAGGACTGCCCACTCGATAGCAGCGAAGGACTGTGTCTCAACGCAACGGACGTCAAAAACGATTCGGACAAGCTACAACTGATACAGGACCATCATGATACACCGGCAGCAGGACATCCAGGACGAGCAAAAACCCTTGAACTCCTCAAAAGAAATAATCAATGGCCAGGTATGAGGAAGGACGTGGACAGGTACGTACGAAACTGCCACGTGTGTCAACGCAGCAAAGAAATCCACCAGAAGGTCCACGGATGGCTCAAACCACTGGAAG
The DNA here is from genome assembly GCA_015178995.1 of Trichophaea hybrida. NCBI lineage: Eukaryota > Fungi > Ascomycota > Pezizomycetes > Pezizales > Pyronemataceae > Trichophaea > Trichophaea hybrida. Next base: position 262,766 of record WHVE01000030.1, on the reverse strand, counting down.
TACCGCAACAACCATGGAAGGATCTGAGTATGGATTTCGTGGTGGGACTACCGGAAAGCGAGGGGTACAACGCCATACGGGTAGTGGTTGACAGGTTGTCAAAAATGAAACATTTAGTGCCATGTCGGGACGATACAGACGGCAAGAAGCTGGGCGAGATGTTTCTACAAGAGGTGTTCAAGTTACATGGTTTACCGGATACCATAGTATCAGACAGAGGACCCCAATTCGCGTCAGAATTCTGGAGACACGTTTGTGAAAGACTTGGGATCGAACGAAGGCTGTCAACCGCATTTCACCCACAGACAGATGGACAAACGGAACGAATGAATGCCATTATGGAACAGTATCTCAGGGCCTTCGTCAATTATCAACAGAACGACTGGACACAGTGGCTATCAATGGCAGAATTTGCGTCGAACAATCACGCCTCGGAAACAACAGGATGCTCACCGTTCTTCGGTAATTACGGATTCCATCCAAGAATGACCTTTAGCCAACATCCGATTCACAATGGTAACGATATCAGGGAAGTAAACGCAAATACCTTCTCCCAGAAAATGAACGATATCTTTCAACAGATGAAGGCTGAAATGACTTGAGCACAAGATATTCAAGCGGAACAAGCAGACAAGCATCGACGAGAGGGAGTGCAGATGGAGGTTGGAGATCGAGTCTGGATGGACGCCAGGAATATTATAACACAACGATCCAGCAAGAAGCTTGACTGGAAACGCCTGGGACCATACGATATTACGGAAGTTATCAGCCCGTGGGCTTATCGATTACAATTACCAAAGGACCTCCACATTCATCCAGTACAACCAATCTCCCGCCTAACCAAAGTATCGGAAGATCCCTTGCCAGGACAAGTCGAATCGGCACCACCTGCGGTTATCGTGGACGGAGAAGAAGAATACGAAGTGGAACGTATCGACGACTCGAGGGTGTTTCGACGACAATTGCGGTATTTGGTCAAGTGGAAAGGCTATGATGAACAAAGCTGGGAACCGGCGGTTAACGTGGATGGGCTTCAAGCAATCGATGTTTTTCATGCGGAACAACCTGGCAAGCCCGGATCAACAGCTTCGTAGGAACTTAGCATGTGGGAGGGGGAGCTACTGTCACGGTTGTGTCGAGTGAGGATCGAAGAAGGAATAAGGATCGATGAAGGGGAAAGGGAATACGAAGGAAAACAGGTTTCGATAGAAGGAATCAGGTTGTGTTGGAAGGAATCAGGTTTTGTCGATTGGAATCAGGTTTTGTTGGAAGGAATCAGGTTTTGTTGGTTGCATTGTAAATATGGCGTGATGGTTATGATGTAGGCCGCAGGATGAAAGGGTTGCGTACATAGTTGGGTGGAGTTAGGATGTATTTTGGAACGAGTGAGCAAAGGTGACGACGGTCGCGTTAACTGTATATAAGGATGCTGGATTTGCGGAGGATAGGTTTGTTCTTCACTCGTTCTCTAGTCTACAAAACAATCAATAGCTTCGGCACCAACCTTTGTTCACTTCTGTGATTCCGGATTTCGAGTCTCTTGCTTGTTACGCAGTACCCGCGATCACTGCACCACCGTACAATACCTCTGTCTTAGTTTGGTTTTTATAACCCCTGGAACTCCGAGCCTTGAACCCTTGACAGGTATACTCCAATTTAATTGTATATACAACCCTACAAGTACTGCACAAAAATAATTCAAATTCAATACAATTGGTAAATATTTTGGATTCAAATAAAATTCATTTCTGCTATGTATATAAACTATTATTACAAAATATTTTAAATTGATATGTTTTCATCAATTCATATTCAATTTGAATGGGTTTAAAAGTTCCATTTCATCTTTACAATCAGTATTGAAATCAATACTAATAAAATAAAATCTTTTAAATCTATATTTTGTCTAAATCAATTTATTTGTTAAGCAGTTTATAAAAAGTTTTTTGTAATTACTAATAATAAATCAAATGAACTTTAAATTAGAGAAAAATTCAGTTTGATTTGAATTGATTGAAATTTTTGTTATTACTAGTTTGAATTGCAAAACAATATAAAAATTATCAATATAACAATATTGGAATTATTAATAAATTGGAAGATTGTGAAACAAGTTATATTAGTATGAACCAATAAAGTCCATATAACATAGAAAAACATATGATATATTAAATATTTTTATATATGATAAATATAGAACCAGTATATAATATATGTACTACAAGTATATTTTAAAGATATTATTTATATTAATATGGAAAATAGATATATTGTATTATTGAAATTTGGAATTATTTAGAATTATTTGTATTATATTAAATGATTCTATAACAGATAGTTTATGGTATATTATACATAACAAATTTTAAATAAATATATTGCAGTACAAATAACTATCAATATAATTGTATCCCATGATATATAACTGTTATAATATATTCTTTAAAATAAAGATATTAGAATATTATTATTATTTATATTCAGTTATATATAAAAATATTTTGTTATTTTCTTATAGCTATATATATATTATACAAAAATATGAATTTGTATATATTGAAAATATATGAATAATATAAATAGTTGGTTTTTTCAAAGTAATTGCATTGTAATGATTTAACTTTAATATATATATACAGTTATAAATCAAAAAACTTGGTAATCTTGACTTTTCCCATCAAAATCAAGGGAAAAATACTAGATTTTTGGGTCTGTTTCTATTACAACCATGGCTTTTCAGGTCAGCAGATATTAACTTGGGTTTTTGTATATATTGGATTTACTGTATATTGATATTTGAAAATCTAACTATATATTACTTTTACAAGAGGTACTAAAAATATATAAACTTGATTATTTGCATTCAATTTGTATTCAAACCTATCACCTTTGTAAAGTATTTTATATTCCCAATTCAAAATATATCAAAATTCTAACAGATTATATTAATAAATTCTTATATTTACAAAATGACATTGAATACTATTTTGAGAAATATTCCAATTCTAGTATTTGATCTAAGATATTTATTGGATAATAGAATGTATAAAGATACAGTATATAATACATGAGTCTCTTGAAACCTTAAATCCACAGATATGGCTGGTCATTTTGGGAAAACACTCTTTGATTATTATTGAAAAAGCATACCATATTCAATTTTTATTCAATGACAGTGGTACACATGCAGTTATATTTGAATATAACTGTTCAAATAAATTTCTAGCAATAATTAATCCCCCTTGTGTAATTGAGGATTGACATTATATGTGTTTAGTTGTGGCTACATTCCTAATCGATTAGAACATATTGTACTATAAATTCCATGGAGTGAGCTTTATGGTACCAACAGTGGAATACATTATATCACTTCATTCGAAGTGTATTAATGGCCGTTCAATATCATTTCTGCATTCCATCACCATCCCTACCTCCAACAACCATAACAACAAAAACAATAACAATGTTTGATACTGTTGGGCACCGATGTAACTCACGAGCTGCGTTGATCTCCGTCATCTCGGATGTACAATGTCCAAACATGGAACATAATATTCACAATATCAAACACGAATCAAATGATCTATTGTTCCGCCATTACGAAGAAGCCCAAGACCAAATCGTTGACACGGATGAGGAAGATTTCGATCAGAAACAGATTGTGGGTGTCATGTTGAACGGGAATTCTCCGAAGGAGAAATTCATCAAGCGGATGACGCAAAGTCGCCTGGCTCGTAATCAAGTATTTTCAAGCTGGTAGTTGCCAAACCTCTATTATCGTTATAGGATCAACTGATATTAGTCAGGCTCGACAAAAAAGTTGAGCATTGGAAGGACGAATTCAATGGCAATGAATTTGGTGCCGTAGCGGACGAGAAACTTTCTACGAACCTTCTAATTCATCATGCAACAAAAATTATCTCCGAACCAAGAGAGTACCAGTTGGAGCTATTCGAGATTGCCAAACAAAGGAACTGTCTTGCTGTGCTTGATACTGGTATAGTTCTCAGGGCATCTCTACTCATACTCACCATTGTACTAACTGATTTGAAGGTTCGGGAAAGACATTGATCGCTTGCCTACTGATCCGGCACATGATAACTCAAGAGCTTGAAGCCCGAACTAGAGGAGCACGTCGTCGTGTTAGCTTCTTCTTGGTCGATTCTGTCACCTTAGTTTTCCAACAGGCCGCCGTTCTTGACTGTAATATTGATGCCAAAGTAGGCAAGTACTATGGCGACATGTGTGAAAGTGCAAAAATGTGGAAGCAACAGGTATGGACAAATATTCTTGATCAAGATCAGGTCATCGTCATGACAGGTAGGAAAAAAAGCCAACATAACATAGGGAGAACAGTGATTGACCAATGCTAATAGCGGATATATTATATAACCTCTTAACCCATGCCTTTGTTAAATTGGCGGATATCAATCTTCTGTGTTTCGATGAAGCCCACCATGCGAAGAAAAATCATGTGTATGCACGTATTGTTCGGGAATTTTATCTCCAAGAACCTGAGAAGTCACGCCCAAAGATATTTGGACTTACAGCTTCACCCGTTGATGCACGAGTCGACGTTGTTAGAGCCGCTATGTAAGTTTTTTCTGCCACGGTCTTCAGAGGTACTGATTTACTTACTTCTCTCAGGGAGCTTGAGATGCTCTTGCATAGCCGTATTGTTACCACCAGCGATCTTTCTCTCCTTCAAAGCTCTCTCAAGCATCCCGAAGAGCAGATTATGAAATATCCGAAATTGAAAAATCCGTTCGAGACTACATTATGCCAATACATCCGTAACAAATATGGAGATATTCCTGCATTGAGAAAGATTTTTTTATTTGCAAAGGAGGCTACAGCTGAGCTTGGTTCGTTCAACTGCTAGAGATGATACGATCTGTACTGACATTTTACCTTCACAGGTTCCTGGTGCGCGGATCATGTATGGAGTTTCGCTTTGTCGGAAACAGAAACGCACAAAATTGCGCGAAAAATGGAGAAACTATGGCATAAACAAGACGTGAAAACCGATATCGAGAAAATACAAACTGAGGTTGGACGGATCCGTGAAGCTCGCCAAATGGTTGAATCGTACCGTTTTTTGAAACCCAAATTTAGCCAGGAGGACACGAGTACCAAGGTTCTTCTTCTGAGAAAGTTTCTTCAGAAAATTTACTGTAACAGCGACACCCAGAAATGCATTATCTTCGTCAGGAGGCGATATACCGCAAGGTGTTTATATGATATACTAGTGGGGAATGTGTCTCCGAACACAAGATTGGCAGTTCTTGTTGGATCCCGCAAAGGGGACACTGGCGATGAGACCTTTACTTTTCGCCAGCAAATGCTCAACGTGAGTCGATTCAGGCGTGGAAAATTGAATTGTTTAATTGCTACTTCAGTTGCGGAGGAAGGACTGGACGTTCCCGACTGTAATGTTGTTATTCGTTTTGACCTGTACTCGACCATGATCCAGTATATTCAGTCCCGTGGGAGAGCGCGACATTCAACCTCCCGCTATCTTCACATGTATGAGATCGGCAACAGTGATCAGTTGAAGATCATAAAGGATTGTCTCAATGCAGAATCGGTCATGCGCAAGTTCTGTCAAAGCCTTCCAGAGGATCGTGTTTTGGATGAAAAGCAACCAGCTCACATCGCAGATGGCAGTGCTGAACCATTTTATATCGAGTCGACTACTGGAGCCAAGTTAACATTCTCGTCTGCACAGCAAATCATCTCTCATTATGTTGGAAACTTCGTAAGTCCAATCAATCTTGAGCTTAAAATACAGCTAACTATTATCAGTCACAACAGGGGGAAGATATTTTCCAGCCAACATACATTGTGCGACCTGCTGGGTCAAACCAGTTCATCTGCGAACTCATTATGCCCTCAAATTCCGCTCTGGCTGCCTTCGATGGCCCCCGGATGCCGAGCAAATCCGCTGCCAAAAGAGCAGCAGCATTCGGCGCCTGCCTAGAGCTTCGAAGAGGCGGTTACTTGAATGAGTATCTACTTCCGAAGTTTCGTTTGAAAGAGATCCCTAAATACGCCAACGCCCGTCTTGCCGTAGACGTAAAGAAATCTAATACATATACCTACCGCAGAAAGCCTACCTTCTGGGATATAGATGAGGACACGCCACCTGCGCAGCTCTGGATAAATGTTATCCGGTTGCCCGAATCAGGTGAATTATTTCTTGGGAACTCTATGAAGCCCATATGCATTGCAACTCGTAAAAAGATGCCTTGTATGCCAAAGTTTCCAATTTTTGGTACTAAGGGTGGGCAGTCAAACGTTCATCTTATTCGACTGGAAAAACCTCTCGTGCTCACAGCAGGGGAGCTTAAACTTTTGGAAACTTTTACAGATAGAGCATTTTTCGATGTCTTCAATAAGCATTTTGAGTTCACCTATACCACACTTCGCTACTTGATTGCACCCCTCAAGGAGAAACGATTTTATGTGAGCTCTATTGCTAAAGATATCATTGATTGGGGAACGCTGGAAGAAGTCGCCTCTGCGCGCGAACTGGCGTGGAACCTGGGGGATTCCCCATATGACTTGGCAGGTCGGTTCTTAATCGATCGTGTCGATAGGTCCCGACGTTTCATAGTCGAAGATTACGCTCCTGAATTCAAGCCCACAGACCCAGTCCCCAGAAATATCTCAAAAGGTGGAGAATTTAAAAATATCCAGGATTACAGTTACAATGCAGGAAAGCGAAAGAAATGGATGCAAATCAAATGGGAAATTCCAAACGATGAGCCAGTTTTTCGCGCGGAACGAATTTTGCATCGCCTCAACTTCCTCGAGCCTCCCGCGGAGAGAGATGTGGATTCAATATTTGCTGCTCTCGTCTGTGCTTCCAACTTCAGCGTTTCAATGGTTAGTGTCTATCTCTACATTTGAGTTTACGATGCTGACTCCTTTACAGTTTCCTGCCTCCTGTGTCCGATCTATTATTGTATTCGCTTCCATCAGTTCACGAGTTGATGCTTATCTTCATGCTTGGGATCTGTGTAAAATCTTAGGAGCAGATGATCTTGATTTGGGTCTAGCTCTGGAGGCTATCACCAAGAATTCAGACAGCAGCGAACAATCCCTTGAGAAAGTGAACAAACAGCGTGGAATGGGTAATAATTACGAGCGTCTCGAGTTCCTCGGGGATTGCTATCTTAAACTGGTACGTTTTATATCGTTGAATCGCGCTGGCCCTCTAATGGTGTTAGGGTACCTCTGTCAGTTTGTTTTGCGAATCGCACTCCAGTGACGAGTACAAACTTCACGTCGAGAGGATGGTTTTGATATGTAACCAGAACCTCTTTGAGAAAGCTAAGATAATTGGCATACCGGACTTTATCCAAACCCAAGGTTTCTCTAGACGCACATGGTATCCGGAGATGAAACTTCTGCATGGCAAGAAAACCGGAAAACTCGCAGTCAAGAATAATGTGCATATGCTCGGCGACAAGTCCGTTGGTAAGCTCATGTCCTATTTCGCTGAGAGTATTTATAAAATGTTGCTAATATGATGAAGCTGATGTTTGCGAAGCAATGATCGGCGCGGCTTTGCTAGACAAGGGACTTGATGGAGCTACCAACATGGTTAGCTCAATTCTAATGACTCATCATCACACGCAACAACGGTGGACAGACTATTACAAATCCTATTCCAAACCTACTTACGAATTGACTATTCCAACTGCTTCTCAACAAAAGCTCGCGGACGATATTGAATATCAATTTGGGTATAAGTTCAATTCACCAAAACTTTTGATGTCAGCCTTTACCCACTCGTCAAATCCGTTTTCGTGGGAGAAGGTTCCTTCGTACCAGAGATTGGAATTTTTGGGTATATGACCGTGGCCCGTCGACGTTTTCCGCGGCGTACTGATATGCTGAGCATGAATAGGCGACTCACTACTTGAACTGGCATGTGTACAACATATCTTTAATGCTTATCCGGAGGCAGATCCCCAGTGGCTTACAGAGCACAAGATGGCTATGGTCTCAAATAGATTCCTTGGAGCTGTCAGCGTTGTTCTTGGCTTCCACAAGAGGCTCAGAAAGGTTGGAAGTCAATTAGATATCGCTATCAACGAATATGCATCGGACATTTTGGAGGCAAAGGAGCGTTCAACCTTGCCCAACTTTTGGAACGATCTGTCTATCCAAATTCCACCCAGTAAGTTTCCCGATCTGTCTTGCCGATACCTCACCAACATAATAATAGAGGTTCTTCCGGATATTCTTGAAGCGTTCATTGGGGCTATTTTCGTCGACACGGAGTTTGATTATGGAACTGTTGAAACCTTTTTCAATGCTCATATCAGGCCATATTTCGTGGATATGACATTATATGATGGTAAGCTTGCAAACTCAAAATATATACAATTTCTCTGATAAAAAAACTACAGATTTCGCCGGACAGCATCCTACCACTTTTTTGACCAAGAAACTTACTAACCTTGGATGCAAAAATTGGGGTTGGGAGAGCGATCAGTACATAACGGAGGAGGATAATTACATGATCGCAGCAATTATGATTCATGGCGAGGTATTCAGCTGGGGAAAGGGGGTATCTGTAAAAACTGCTCGTGTGCAGGCCAGTGAGGAAGCATTGACGAAAATGTGTTCAATGAATTCCGACCAGCTTCAGTGTCTTTGCAATTGCACGGGCAGCGAATTGGTGTAACGTGCATCATTTTTTAATTCTGTTTAGATAAGGTATTGATTACTTTGTTTTAATCACTGCCAGACATATTGCTTGGACTGGAGTAATGTGGAATTGTGTTTATAAGTCGATATGAGTATTCTTGAGGCTGCTGATATTAATTGACATTATAATACGATGATGGGGAATTTTTACTATTCAAGTATGTTTGAAAGTAATTGATATGTTTATGTGATTGAAGTTTGCTTAAATATTAGAAACCCTGAAATGTTTTGGTGATAATTTTTGAGTATATTTGGTAGCCAACCACAGTTTCTAGGTATTTTCACCAACTATAGATTCCAGAATTGTTTATGCAATTATATATATAATACTTCCACAACAAATTCCAGAATAAAATTACTTTACAAAGAATTAAAGCTATTGAATAACTGCTGGACTACTACATCAAATTTAAGTTATGTTTTTATATCTATAAATACAATAATATTTCCAGTCTTAAAAAACAAAAGTATGTTATTATTTCTATTAAATATGTACTTAAAGTTCACAAAACCATAGATAAAAAGCAGTTTAGCTTCTAAATACAGCAGATATTCAAATTCAAATACAGCAGAATATAAAAATATTTATAGCATATTTTAATGCTAAAGAAAAATATTATGACCAGAACAAAAGAGAAGGTGGAGGTCCAAGCAGCAGTTCAAAGAAGAGCTAGTAGCTATTTGTATTACCTATAGTGAAGTTTACAGATCTTTTCATTATTCAAAATTAATTTTCCCCAACTTTTTAAATTTTCTATTACTGTATTGCTTTATAATTTACTGATATATTGGAAAATACTATTTTCATTTACACATGATTTAAAGGCTACTGCAGACTATCTTCCAATCATTTAAATGGAAAATAATTTAACCATTTGCCAAGTAGTATAATAGGTATTATAGCATATAACAAGAAATTCAATTTAAAATATTTTAATAAACTTCCTACTCACTATATTTCAACCAGATGACATATTACTGGAATTTATTACAGAAATGATTATTTATAATAATGTATTGGAGCAATTGCATTAACTGTATTTCATGCAAAAGTTTATTATATTCAACTTCAATTCAACTCTACAATTGCCTAATATGTTTGAAATATATTTATACTAGATTTGATTAATAATTGCTAGCCAGACTTTTAAAATAAATGTAAACAAAAACCTAAATATTTATAGTACAACAATTATAATTGATTAAAAGAATGTACAAAAAATAAATCTAAAAATATATTAAGTATATTAATTATTATTGCAAACAACTATTAAACAATTAGGCATTCTTATTTTTATATATAGAGCATCTATTATTATACTTATTTTCAAGTACTTGATAGTTATTGAAATATATAGAGTCCTGTAATAAATTCTTTTGTTCAAATAGCAAATATATTAAAGATCATTAATACTAATTATTTGTATACAATGTGAACTTTTAAACAATATAAAAATATTGTTCTTGTGAATATAATATTAATTTTAAAGCTAATATTTAAGATCAACTGAAGAATAATTACTATATTGAAATTAATATTGAACTCCAAATATTAACATATTTTAATATTCTGAGTAGTAAATAATGAATAAATGAAAAAATTTCTATTAAAATAATAGTGATAGTTTATATCATACAACTGGTATCTGTTGCAATATAAAATTTGAATTAACTTACAATATATTTAATTATATCAAAATAAATATTTCTGATAGGTAAGCAAAAATTGAACTAGAAATATACTATATGATGGTGGTATTGCATTGAGAAAATAAAAGTGCTAATGTTGTAACAGTATTGAATATTGATATAGATAGAGAAAAAACTATTGATATAATCGAATTTATATAGATTTTTTTTGAGTGTATATTAAGCAATTATTTGACTCTTGTAAATCAATTGATTGTTGAATATATTTTGTTCAATCAAATGTTCTTTGAATAATATCCATATTTGGATGCAATATATTTACCACATTCTTCACACTGAATATAAATGATATGTATATTGATATATATAGAATATATTGTTTCCAAAACTGTTTTCAAATAATTTTTATATATAAAATTCAACGATTTTGAATTCTATATTTGGTTTCTTGGGGTAAAATATATATTGCATAAGGTTTAGAACTATAGTTTGTAGTATATATATTTAATTATGTATTGTATAGAATGTTGATTATTATTTATCACAGAGAAATATATTAAGATCAAAAGTTATGTTCCATCAAAATAACAATTATCTATATTTTCATTAGTAACAAGCTAATAGTTAAAAATATCTGTTATATTGAATATTGTTTAACAATTATCAAGATACTTGAATTTGTTTATAAGATAAAATATAAGTATATAAGAACTTTATACTTTGAAATATATTTATTTTGTTCAATATTTTAATATTTCAATTTATTATCCAATTTCATTTATTTTATTCTTTATTTTTGAACATTAATACTTTAAATTGTTTATCATTAAAAATACTAATTGAGTACTAATATATCTTGGCTATATTATTTTCAAAATTGTATTTAGTGCCTTATTTTTTTATGTTTTTAATAGTATTTCAATTTTGTACATTGAACAATTCCAACAGCTATTTGAATACGAATTTGAATTGATATAACATATTTATTGGAGTTCAAATAAAGAAATGAAAATAAATCATTTTTCAAAGTTGCAGCTTCGTTCTTATAGCTATTTCAATCATTTGTATTGGTGAAAATATTCCACATGATAAATAAGTTGAAAAATATATAATTCAACAGTAATATAATACTAAATATATGTAGAAATATTTTCATTAATTATACTATTTTGTAAATATTATATAGAATTGATATTTATGTCCCATGGATATATTACCAAATTAGTTCATAATTTCTTTTACTGTATCAATAAAAAACTTTTGAAATAGCAATAAATTGAATATTTCGTTTAATTTTTCAATATTTCTATATATGATCAATATTATAATTATTCAAATATCTATTCCAAAAGCTTATCAATTTCATCATGAAATACAATTATATTATTACATCATTGAACTTTCTGAGTTGAATATAGTAATAATTTTCCTCTTTTGAAATAACTTTGTGAATTTATTTTGATTTTTAAAAAAAAATTATATTTTCAAATTTGATTTTTACTATATTTCCAAATATTTATTTTATGATATCAATAAGTTTTTGCAATTCTATTGGTTTAATTCCATTTTTGAAATATTTAAACAAGTACATAATATATTTCTTTTGACAGTTCAATTTATGTTATGATATAAATAAGGTTAATTCAATAGATTTGACAATTAAAACAAATTATCCAGTTGAAAATGATAATCACTAGTATTATAGATGTTTTTGATATATCCAATTTACCAAGAAATTCATATTGCAACATCTTAAACAATAACAAATTCTAGAACTAACACAAGCAAGCTAGTTTTTGTCCAATGAACATAAACCCACTTATCTATTGTAATTTGACAATCTGAGATTTGTAAATTAGTTGATAACAAACAAATTAAATTTGGCAAATTCCTGATGAAATGGGAATTAAACTCCTGTTCAGTTCAATCTGACATGAATTAAACATTTTTATTGTTTATACTAAAAATCAGTTGTCAATATATATTCCCCTTCTTGAATTATAAGATATACCAATTCTGGAATATATAAATATATTCAAATCAATTGTGTTATTTATAATGAATATATCATTTATTTAGCAAATTTTATATCAAAAACAGCAGATTGCCAATTCAAGTGATTGATGAGAAAAATCATGTAATGTAATTCAATACCATACTCAGAAAGTTATCAAGTGAAACTATTTCATTTCTATTGTTTATATACAATTAATTGATTTTACAGTTCTCACATTATATCAAATTTTCAACAATATTCAAAACATTCTGTTATAGAATTTTAAATGTATTTTTTTTCAATAATGGTTAAATTATTCAAATATATTAGTATTTATTACTCAGTAGATACAAAACTTCTATTTATAATCCAATTGCACTAAAAAAATATATAGTTCTATCTTTATTATTAACAAACTTCTCCAAAAAGTTATTAGTTGAATATTATTCAATGTATATATATATTCTATGTGTTTTGAACATAATTGTATCCTATTGAGTAATAATATAATGGTCAATATAAATTGCTTTCCTTGGGCAAATAAGTCCTGTACAATTGTAAACAAAGTTGACAATATTGTGAAAGTTTTGAAATTCCATGACGAAACAATTTCAAGTAATTGTTGAAATATTCAATTTCACAAAGTACTATTAGCTAAAGAGCTGATATTTAGATTAATATTTATCAGTTGCACAATTGTAGAATAATAATTTGAAGCTGTATTGCAATGGTGAAAAAGTTATTGTTTATTATCATCAAGGTTTCAGAATATGCAGAAATTTCTTCGCATATTAGTATACAGATTTAGTTTGATTATGTTGTTGTAATTGAATACACTATATACAGCCGTTATATGCATAAATATATATAATGCAAATTTTATGTTAATTTGTAATAGTTGGCAATACTGGAAAATTGATATATCAAAATTATCATACCAGGTTTAGCAGTAAAGTAGTATCTTTAGCGACTTCAGAACTTACTTTTAACATATATTCAGTGTATTATTTAATATGTGGCAAATCAGTTGAATACCCTCAATATGCATCATTGGCTATCCAATATATACTTATATGCCCCACTGCCTAGCTCACCATATGACGTCTCAAAGTCAATTGGAATAATTAATCCTGTACATACTGACAAAAGTATAGTTACAACAATAATGAGTGGCCACCATGGCCACTATATATCCCTTGACCAATAGACAGCCATATTTGTACTACACTGGTATACAAAGAAAACTTGGAATGAAATCTCACTTTGTTTGTTTTTATACCCAGATGCAACAAGGTTTATGATTGGCAGAGTGAAGGTATTATGGCTACAGAATCAAAGTAGCAGTCATTTAAAGGTTGAACTAACAAATACAATGGATTAGGCAAGTGACAAGTGTGCAGAAATCAAAGCAGCGTATGCATACTTGCATGGTACAGAGGAGAAGTCACACTTCAATAGTGCTGAAAAATGAAAAACTATATATAATTCCACTACACAAGATCTAATTGACCACTCAATCAGTCATCCGGGATATTGAGATATGACTTCAGTTGATGTTACTAAAGAGATTGAAATTACAAGTGTACAGTCGATGCTAGAGGGCATTTTCATACATATGATATATTTTGGTATAAAGCACGCATTGAGCCTCCCTGCACTATATAAGTACTACAGAATCGTATGTGTATTGGAAAGCTCAGCCTCACAATCGATATCAGCCATATAATATTGATTGATAAAATGTGGGTGCAGTTCAAATCATCAAGACGGCAATCACATCATATATGGTCAAAAGAAGATAATTGGCATGAGGTAGCCAGGCCACCCAAAGACGATGCAGCAACTATATGCACAATGTTTTGGAGTACAATCAACTCTTTACTTAGTGATGGTGCTGACTATATCTATCCAAAGTCTACTAGTGATGATAAGAAGCAACAACATGAAGTACCAAAGGAGGTCAATGATCCACATCAAGAACAATCACACAAATATAGTCATCTTGCTGAGCTTCCAGGAACCAAAGAAAACAAATAAGTTTCACAGGTGAACACTGGTATTGATCAACAAAATGTAGATGAAGGACATACAGGCCATCACAAGAAGCATCATAAAAGGCTTGAACAAGTATTTGAGGAAACTGAAATAAAAGTTCACATGAAATGTGGTATTAATTGGGTTGCATACCAGGGACACTTATATTTCTTTATTTACAAAGTTACCCACCCATACTAACTGAACCACCATAGGCACTGGAACCACTTCTATATCCTTAAATTACAGATGTGCTCCAGTCATGTCTGTTGGATGAAACTGGAGATGATCCAGTATGGCTGGTAGAAAACAATACACCATGCCACCATACTGCACAGAGGGTTGATAAAGAGAAATGCAAAGAAATACACATTATGACCTTTGACTGGCCCTCCCACTCACCAGATCTACATAAGATCAAACAGTCTTGGGACTATGAAGAGGACACAATCACTATGTATCAATCGACCAGTGCAAGTCAAGCTACTGTTGAAAGTGCAAACGTTTGTACCACTGCTACTCATCAGGAACCCCACAGACAGTATATATAGACAATGCTAATGGAGAGCTGGAAGGAGTATTCGAAAGAGCTTGTAGAGTGGTAGTGCAAGAATTTTCGCCCAATGTGTGACCTTGGGATTAAAAGTAGTAGTAGAATTATTTTCAATGGATAGTACTGAATTTCTCTATACAGTATAATTTGTATCCACTCCGGTGATGCACTTCTAGAATTCTCCATTTGCCCCTCTTAAACCAACTGACTTTGTGATGTCACATGGCCAGCTTGGCAGTTGGTGACATGTGTCTATTGCTAAATATTAATCTTCTTCCTGAGAATATTGATACCTTACAACTCTCACAGAAATTCAAAAACTTTATATTACTTGTCTTCACTTAAACAAAATACTTTTATTTATACTTTTTTCTATAGCTCTCATACTTTCTTGAATCCTATATTTTATTCTTTGCAATTACTACCAGTATCATTCTCCCAGTCCTTGTATTGTCTTTACTATAATCAGATTATACTCAGATCCATGCTTAATTTTATGGTATTAACCCTATTGCTTCAATCTCTAGACCAGTGGTATATATTCTTTCCAATAATCCATTGGCCAATGGACTGCATTTGATAAAGCATTGCTTTGTGGTTAGAAATGATATAATATCTTGTTTTGGTAGCATGTAGCTTTGCAGTTTGAAACAGCATATTTGATGGTTTTATTGTTCAGAGCAGTGTATTTTCTGCCTGTATATGGTGGATAGTAGCTTCATTATTTAGAGTAGTGCATTGTCAAAATTTGTTGTCGAAAGTGGTATATTCTCTAGCTTTGTTTGGCATGGAGTAGGTTTACAATTTTGAGCAGTATATTATTCAGCATGAATAGAAAGTGCCTTTGCCATTGAGAGTGATGAATACTCGAGGATTACATTGTTCTCCAAGATAAGTTACAGCTGATACATGATTCATTGGATATATTGCAAGTGATTGTATGTATCTCCACTCCAAGGGTATTATATTGAATATAATACTTTCCCCTACCATAAAAAGGTTATCTCTGAATAATCATACCAATCTGTTTGTTGTCTTGCAAAATATCATTTTGTTTGCTAAAGTAAATTATATTTGCAATCAACTAACATAGTAGTTCTGAATGTGCTATTTTGCATGTACCAGTTGAGTTGCTTGAATTAAACTAAAATATGGCCGCAAGCATGATTAGGCAATATAGATATATGTGTCTAGCTGAGACATATAATCAAAGTTCATCAATCAATTTGCTTATATTCTCTTCCATTCTATTCTAATTTCTTTCTTTGATTTGAAAATCATCTTGATCCTGTATTTTCTTAAAAACCAAATTCCATACTTTATAATTTTGGTAAAACATGACCCCCTGTACCAAAAACCCAAATACTTGATAAGGTATTTTGCTAGCCATTAAAATTTCTATATAGAGAAAACGTACTCATTCAATTGTTTGATTTTATTATTTATTGCTATCTAAGGATTTCCTCTATAGTATATCTTTAATACTATCTTGTTATTCAAATTTCTGTAACATTTTTCAATCCAATCTATTTCATCTGGAAATCACTTCCATTTAAGCAAGTAAGAAATCAATTTCCAATCTTTGCCATATTGATGGCCTTTAATAGTCATCACTTTGTAATCTATTTTGAATTGATAGCTATCTATATCATATCTGACCTTATTCTGCTCTCTGGCTAAAGAAAGATCAGACACATATCCATTTGAGTTAGTAGCAAATCTATAAAATTCTCTGAAAGACATATGACAAGTATCCAAAATATACGATTGACTTGGTAACTCAAGTTAAATAACAGTGGGCAAGAGTATTTTTGAAACCTTGGAGGATTCATGAAGCATCATCTTTAATTTCTTGGATGATCCTTTAGTTCTGAAGGTCTTCTCTTTTAGTATAACTAGATTGCCAACAGAATATTGGGAATGTTTCTTGATATGCTGTTGATAATTCATCTGCATTGTTTTCCCTGGTTTATTTAAGCTCCTATGGAAAACAATATATATACCAATTATCCAATCAAAATAGTTCCTAGATACAAGATTCTTTAATTTTGATTTAATGGGCCAATTCATCAAAGAATCAAATACAAAGTTTGAAAAAAGTGGTAATATTTGTATAGTGGTGGTAAGAAAGTAATCACAGGGGTGCTCTGCTATTGATAACATCTCAGACCAATTATCTGGCTACTGAATGCAGTAATTTGGCAGATAACTTTCCCATCTTGCATTAACACTTTCTGTTCGCCTATCTGTTTGAGGATGCAATTGTAAAGGTATCTTTAGCCTGATATTACAAGCTTTCACTTATGAGAACCACAATATGGAGGTGAACCAAGTATAACAATTTGATACTATATTTCATAGCAGGCCATGAAATTATGATATCACTTTTGAGTAGATTATAACCCAGTCTGCTATATTCTTCTCACTATTGGTCAATAGAATGAAGTGTCCAGATGTATAAAGTTGTAGACAATCATCCTTACTACCAAGCATCCATCAGATATCAATCATGTGTAATTTGAATCCATGACAATTGAATCCTGTGAATGGTATATTACTACATATGGTTGCAAAAAACCAAGGTAAGAATAGTAAGTCATTTGCCATTCTGGGCATAAGCAGACATATTGTGCAACAAATGATTCTATAGCATGTCAAAAGAAGTTTTACCTAACCAATTGAATCGTTGTGTCTTGCTCCCTATCTTCTCACACTTTCAATTAGTACTACACTTACAATATCTGTTTCTGTAATTTTAGATTGTTCTGAATCCTCAATCTGACTTGATACTACAGAGCTGTATTTTCAAAAGAAATTTTTGACCAGGATTGTCTTCCATCACTCAAATACTGATTATTCAACTCAGTTTCATCATTAGTAGTACTGGCCACTGATTCCAACAGCTATGAATTTTGCTTGACTATAACAATTGCTTTAGATTGGCCAGAAATTATTGCAAAACATTCACTTTGCATCTTTATTGCTGTTATATGTTCTGGTTCCCCTTGGGAGGTCAGCAACATATTTGGTATCAGAGAATAGTGGATTGGCTGATATTGGTTTTCTTCAACACTCTCTCTCCTCTTTGATGAGCAGTATGCCAAATACCTGGATAATATATCCAGTTTTCTGTTTGCACTGTTTGATTCATAGAATATTATAAAATTATATTCTGCCAACTCTTGAGCCTAGCAGACATGTCTCCAATTCAATAGCTTTGTGGCTGTGAAATATTTGGGATTCCTCTAATAGGTGGATACAGTGATTTAATACGCAGCCACTTTGGCATCATGTGTCTATTCTTTGAATCTATATACAATCACTGGCATTTTGTTGTCATAGATTAAGTATGTAATTTCTGTCTTACCCATCTTTCAAGAAAAATAAGCAAAGGAATATAGTCATCTATCATTAACTTGAGAGAGTACTTTACTAGTTGCCAAATTACTTGTATCAGTTTCCAGTACTATGGGTTGAACTGACTCAGAATACTGTTATACAAGTACCTTGATAAAGTATATCTTTAGTGTATACAAAGCTATTTGATTTTGCAAACTTGCTTTCACATCAATCATTATATTTGTTTTCTTGGTCAACATCATTGGAGAACAATATCTCTTTGAAAATCCTTTGATAAAGTGTTCATTCCAGTTGGCAAATCCCAAGAAAGATAAGATATTCTTAACAGACTTCAAAATCTGCCATATTGGAATACTATCCATTCATTCTGAATCATATAGACATCTTCTTCAATTATAATATATCTGAGTCATTTGACCTATATTTGGTACCATCTTCACTTGTCAGATGCTATAGCCAAGTTGTTTTCTGATACATAATAAAAAACCTTTCTGGTCAATCTTTCATGGTCTTTTTCATTTCGCATACAAATCAGGTCATCATTAATATCAACTGATTATACTTGATGTATTATAGATCCCACCATTTTGATCATCCTATTGTACAATCCAGCTCGTATATATATCAATTTCAAGGGCATAACTATATATTCATAATGACTATATTTGGTATAAAATACTGTTGTTTATTGACCACCAGATTTGATTGGAATAATATTGTACCATATATTCAAATCAATCTTGGTGAAAATTCCTAATCTAGCAACCTGATTCCTAAGGTCATTGATAAGTGGCAAGGAATATTGGTTTATATATATGATATAAATAGGACAGCTGTAATCCACACACACATGTCAGCCTCTTTTATGTGGATTTTAAACAATGAATATGTATATACCTGCAAGTAACTTGGTCAATTCTTTCTAAAATCAAGCATTTTTATAGGATTATCTTTTGGGACTGAAAGCTTCCTCAGAGAGTACATGTAGATATGACTCTATAGTAGATAATTTCCAGTATTTTCATCAATTAGATAGTTATAGAATCAAAGTAGCAAAACAGTATTAGCAGTTTTTCAATTGTATAATGTTTGGAAATCTCTATATTGCTATTGTATTTGCTCTGCCCAATCAATGTCAATTTCCTGTACTATACTAACATCTATTAAATCAATAACTCCAATTCACTGAAGTTTTGTTCCAAACTTGACCATCAAATTCTCATATTCAACTGAAAATATCAATACTGCTGCCTTTGGATAATATTGATGGCAGTATTTCATCATGAACAGGAGATTATGATTTTCTTTCGCAATTCGACTAGGTGTTATATACTTGGCAATCTACCAGTAAGCTAACATAGTATCAAATGAACCCTTCATTGAACACAATTTAAATGTTTCCTTCATATTATGGGATTCATACTTCAAAGTATTGGGGAATATTTTTTACTATCTATCTCGAAATTGGCAACTTGTTATCCATAACTAACAATATATTATATAACTTAACATATGGGACTGGGTAACTGCCAAAGACAGGGTGTCCGACCGGACTCGGCAGATTACTCTGCCACAGGCTATTGTTAGTTTATTAACATTCAAACCCCAAAGTGTATATACAACTTCAATAATGGGTCAAGTGAAACCCTGGTCAGACTGTGAGTGTGAGAAATCAATCATTCTTGCAAACACAGATATTCATTCTGGTGTTGAGCCTTCAAATGGATCCGCTGCAGCCACTTATGGTTTGCCCTGCTCTACTCTGCGAGATTACCTGCAGGGTATACAGGCAGCCTGCACTGCACACCATGATCAACAACTCCTTACACCACAGGAGGAGAAATCAATTGTCTGCATATGCAATAAGTTGGATGATCTTGGCCATCCAATTGATTCGCGAATTTTGAAGGATTTTGCAAAAGGATTACTATCAATTTCAAAGTAGTGAGAAATTGGAAAGTCCTGGGCTACCTGCTTTTTGAACTGTCACTCAGAGGTATGTGCCAGATTTAGTTAGCGTCTCGACTGCCAAAGAGCCAATGCAAGTAACTATGTTCTAGTAAAGAATTATATTTGGAAACTAGGAAAGCTTATATGAGAATTCAACATCCGGCTGGAAAATATCTACAATATTGATGAGAAAAGGTTTCTACTAGGACAAGCTCTCAAAGTTAAAGTTATTGTCCATCATAGCCAAAGAAATGATGTTACAGTCCCGATGGCAACTGGAAAATGGTAACAGTAATTGTAACTATTTTTGCATATGGTCATCTTCTCCCACCCATGTAGATATACAAGGAATCAGCAAATCATGTGGAATGGCATGCTGTGGTTCGAATGGAAGAGGATGCAACATTTGCGTGGTTATCGAAAGGTTGGACTGACTGGGAACTAGGTTTGGAGTGGGTCGATTGCAACTTTAACCACTTTAGTGGAAATATATATGTACTTTGGTCCCTGGTTTATTAGCCCAGAGCCCAGGTCACTGACATCTTACTACTCACTATAAACAAGAGTTTATATAGTCTTGATGGGGTGAACCAGCTATTGATTCTTGATGGACATGATTCACATTGTACTGTAGAGTTTTATGAGTACTATTTGGATCACAATTTTCACCCACTTTGCTTGCCAGCCTACTCTACCCACCTTTTACAACCACTTGATGTTGGCCTCTTTGGACTACTACAGCGAGTACACAGTGCAGAGCTAAACAATCGGGTGAAACTGGGTGGAAATGGTATCATGAAGGGCCAATTTTCTGAATACTACGCCAGAAAGACTTGGGGTTTTAAATCTGGTACTGACTATGTCTCAGGCTTATAACATGTGCTGGACAATATATCTACACATAGAAGAATATCCGCAGTGCCTTTGCAGCAACCGGCATTTCTCCATGTAATTCCCAGCAGGTTTTACCTCATGTTTCACCAATCATCGCTCAGCCTGGCTTGGCGCAACGTGTTGAATAGTTGATTAATTCTTTATTCAATCTATGTAGATATCTATGGTAAATATAGGGCTTGACAAACAGTCCAAAACTCTCGTGCTTATACATTGTATGTAAGCCATGATCCTCATACAAGCTATGGGCCTCATACAAGGTTGGAAACAGTAGATGCAACACATATATGCAATCCAAGGTGCCTGTGGTAAATGTACTGTTTCTGCCACTCCAAGACATTCCATGGGGGTTCGTCATCTACAGGGTACTGCTATGTACCTGTTCAAGCGAACCACACCTTTTTCTCTCAAGTTTATGTATATTATTGGCCAACTTGGAAGGTCTGCAGAAGAAACACTGGCTGATAGAGATTTGGGGGCAGAAATGCTTAGAGTTTTGCACTCTCAAGCCAAAGATCTTTCAGCAGTAGCTGCCAAGAATTGCCGACAGCTTACTAAAGCAAGGGTAATTACCCAGAATGATATGGTGCAGCTCAGAAGAGAGAGAGCAGAAAGAAGCAGAAAAAACCGCCAGAGCAGAATCCAAGAAGATGAAGCAAACTTCAATTTATCAGATACAATTTTAAAGACTACTTATTGATTATTACTATTTCAAAAAATACCAGTTATACTTTGTCAATGGCGGAAGCAATAAGCACCAATAAGCTTACCATTCAATAGATTTCATAGACAGAAGTTACTATGATTTGGAGGTCACCTTGACCCAACAAACGTATTACTGGCTATATCAGTCTTGATATTTAGATTCTGTTGAAGCTCATGTGTTAAGACATACTATCTCAGAATGGTCTATGCAAGGCCATTTGCTACTACTCCACAAAGCCGTATACCTGGCAATTATATCCTTTTGGAACTACATGGCAGCCCTGAAATTTATTTATAAGCAATTACTATACAATGGAAATGCACTACATATCAACAAGAAATGCATACCGTACATTGATTGATGCCTGCTGGCTACCACAATCACATTTTCTGCTCAGTCAGATACAATAGGGTTACCACTGATTGTTCAAAAAACAGTTGATGGTATATAACATGCGAATAATTACCAACTGCATGATTGCAATTATTGATCTTATAGAAGTGGTCCAAATCAGAACTAATTTCATTTTCAATCAACCAGAAGCAATAATTTGTATATTGATAGAGTTGTCTTATCTCTGCACAGAATAGATGACTTCTTTGTTGGTCTTTTAAGTCAGAATGAACCTTGCCTTTTGTCCTATCCCCGGGAGGAATACAAGTCTTCTTGATGGTTCCCTGGTTAGGATATACCTTATATATCTCTTATTCCCAGGCAAGATGGTTATCTCCTTGGCTTGTTCCCTGGTTGAGATAGACCTCTCCTCTATTATATTCAAAATGCAATGGATGTCGTCATAATTGGTTTTCTCGGTGGGATGGACATATCCTTTCAATAAATCATTGTGTGGGAATCCATATGGTCTATTCCAATTAAACATAATTTTTGCTGTTTCCCCGACCAGGAACAAGTATTCATCATTATATTTATCAATGGTAAGAATCATGTATTATAGATAGCTACAGTCAAAAGTCTGAATGATAACACTAGTTATCAGTTGACTTACTGGTATGAACCTGGGGGATACCTTGTGGGCTGTGGGCTGAGGCGTTATCAGTGGTTATACCAAACAATCGACTGTCGGCAAGACTGAAACGTTCAAGTACCTCCTTCAAATGCTGGGCCAGTCACCCACCTGTGTGTTTGCCTTTAACCTATAGTTGTCTGTCAGCAGTAGAAAATGTTAAACCAAGAGGCCACAAACCTCATCAAATGCAAGCTGTACTTCACAAAGGCACCAGTTAAGATCAGAAAAATAACCAATGACTGACACAATCACCAATTTATTGGTAGACGTCCACCAATCTACTGCTACACTGACCTTATTTTTTGTCGGCAACTGCTGTTTGATTGCATCAATTGTGAGGGAGTATACTCTTCAGCAAATATTACTGAGAGTATTGGCTGAGGGAATGATCAAATCATATCGGAAAGCATTGAAGGTCCGTCGTAACTCCAGGATCGTTATAGCGTTCCATGGAATGTGAGCAGAAACAAATCCTAGAATCAAATAGCGGTTCCAAGTTTCTTGGTTGATTTCAAGAATTTTAAAGTCATTATCTGCCAGTTTCGGATGTTCAATCGTTAAAATTGTCAGTATGGTCTATGATTTTAATCAGCCTGTATTTGATGGGAACTACTTGCCACCATAACACCCGGACTGCCTTTCTTCTTCAGTACAGCTAAAGCTTGCTCATCACCAGCCGTACCCGTTAATAAGGTAACGTCTGATTCAGTCAACTCATGCAGCTCTGCTTTGTGTGTCTTTTATTTGAGGTATTTCGTTATAGTACTTGTTCCATTCTCCGATGGGTGTACCAGAACTGTGTGACAAACGATACAAATGACGCCGGGGCAGCCGTTTTCTGTTTTGGGGCAATGATTGTAGAATCGCCCTGCTGCTGCATGCCGGGAGCCACTCCACTCAATCGTAGTTTTAGTTTCACCATTCATGGAGGTCCACCATTTATCAAACACCATTTGCAATATCTCATCGGTCAAATCTTGAATAAAGACACATTCATTCGTAGAGGAGTATATTACTTCGAGTGAGGATGTATCAATGGAGCCATTGAAGAAGTGTTTAAAGGGAATATAAAAGCAGAATGAGAAAGACTTCGAACTGCACTGCTGTCAAAAATGTTGATATGTATATGAATGTCTTGAT
Organism: Trichophaea hybrida; assembly: GCA_015178995.1. Taxonomy (NCBI): domain Eukaryota; kingdom Fungi; phylum Ascomycota; class Pezizomycetes; order Pezizales; family Pyronemataceae; genus Trichophaea; species Trichophaea hybrida. The sequence continues at coordinate 238,735 of WHVE01000030.1, read as the reverse complement.
GTCTTATATACCTGCTTCCACAGACTGATCTTGAGAAGAAATGATGGACAGTATGTCAGTAAAAATGGATTTGTCGATGAAGGCAGTCAAAACTACAATAGAACTTGTGCAGTAACAACAATCCAATGCACTAGAGATGTTGTGTAAACAAAAATCGTTGATGCTCCGTTGAGGCTCACTTTTACTCCTGCAGCCGATGTGTCTTATTGCAGGATTGCACTGAATTTGATTGTAAAGATGGGCTTGCATGCATATTTGACAAGAATATATCTCGCGATACAGATAACTTGTGATTAAATTCCTTCAATTCAAACGTTACTGGGATAAATTGCATACCACTGATTTGTCGACGAAGGCAGTCAAAACTACAATAAAACTAGAGCAGTCGAAACAATCCCACGCACTGGAGATGTTGTGTGAACGAAAATCATTGACTCCCCGTTGATGCTCACTTTTAGTCCTGCAGCCGACGTGTTTTATCGCACAAATGCACTTCATTTGATTGAAAAAGCTGGCTATCATGCATATTTGACAAGTATATATCTCGCGATACAGATACATCGTGATTTAATTCTTTCAATTCAGTAACTACTGGGATACATTGCTTACAACTGATTGGTCGATGAAGGCGGTCAAAACCACAATAAAACTGATGCAGTCAAAACAATCCCACGCACAAGAGATGTTGTGTCACCAAAAATTGTTGACACTCTGTTGACGCTCACTTTCAGTCCTGCAGCCTACGTTGCAGCCTACATGTCTTATCGCACATTGAAACTGAATTTGATTGTAGAAGCCGGCTTTTGTACAGATTTGATAAGAATGTATTTCGCGATACAGATAAATTGTGATTTAATTCTTTCAATTCAGTGGCTACTGGGATGAATGGTTCACAGGTGATTTGTCGATGCAGTCAGTCAATACTTTGATAACACTAATGCAATGTATCTGCTCCCTCCCATGCCCAATATTGTGTGAACAAAAATTCTTGACGCTCAGTTGATGCTCACTTTGAGTCTTGCAGCCTACGTCGTAGCCTATGTGTCTTGTCACACAATTATAATTTATTTAATTGTAAATGTTGGCTTGCCTGCCTATTTGACAAGAATACACCTCGCAATACGGAAAACTCGTGATTTCATTTCTTCAATTCAGAGGTCACTCGAATACAGTGCATACCACTGATTTGTCGATCAATGCTGTCAATACTCTGACAACACGAATACACTGCATCTGTTCCCTCCCGTTCCAATATTGTGTGACCAAAACTCATTCACGCTCTGTTGACACTGACTTTTATGTCCACAGCCTACGTGTCGTGCCGTACCATTGCACTCTCTTTCATTGTAATAGTTGGCTTTCCTGCTCATTGAGCAAGAATATACCTCGGGATACAGATAACTCGTGATTTTATTCCTTCTATTCAAACATCACTAGGATACATTGCATACTACTGATTCGTAGATAATGGCGGTCAACAGCTTGATAACGCCAATTCACTGTATCAGTTTCCTCCCGTTCCCAATATTGTGTGACCAAAAATCATTGACGCACTGTTGACGCTCACATTTACTGCTGCAGCCTACGTGTCTTGTTGTACCATTGCACTCTCTTTCATTGTAACAGTTGGCTTTCCTGCGGATTTAGCAAGAATATACCTCGCGATGGAGATAACTCATGATTCAATTTCTTCAATTCAGATGTTACTCAGATACTTCGATACCACTGATTTGTCGATAATGGTGGTCAACACGTTGATAACGCTAATACACTGTATCTGTTCCATCCCGTGCCCAATATTGTGTGATCAAATATCGTTGACGCTCTGTTGACACTAACTTTCACTCCTGCAGCCTACATGTCTTATCGCACCATTGCACTCTTGGACATTGTAAAAGTTGGCGTTCCTGAATATTTGACAAAAATATACTTCGCGATACAGATAACTCGTGATTTAATTCCTTCAATTCAAATGTTACTCGGATATATTGCATACCACTGATTTGTCACTAATGGCGGTCAATACTCAGATAACACTAATGCACTGTATCTGTTCCCTCCCGTGCCTAATATTGTGTGACCAAAAATTATTGATGCTCCGTTGAGGCTCACTTTTAGTTCTGCAGCCTACATGTCATATCGCATAATTGCACTCTATTTGATTCTAAAGCCTGACTTTTATGTTTATTCAACGTGATTGTATCTCGCGATAAAGATAAATTGTGATTGAATTCGTACAATTCAGTGGCTACTCAGATGAATCTGTTACAACTGATATCTTCATAAAGATATTGATATCAATTTATTAGCAGTTGTAATACCTGTTTCAAATGACTATATTCTATGCATAATAGCACTAGAATTTGACATTTGATGGACAGTGTACCTAGCTGTTGAAATATATTTAGTAGTATTACCTCGCTTTCGACCGGCTTTACACAGCATAATGATAATGACATAAGTGTGTATTATATATAGCCCACTTTTGTCATCCAGCTGGTTGTGCCAAATATTCATGGTTACCCATGAGGTCATTGTGAGATTGCCATCATGTGTAGAGGGCCTGAGTGCCAGCTTATGCAGTTAGAATTTCATTAGAATTGTTTATCACAGCTGACTTTGAAATTGATTCAGTATGTGATCAGACTGCTACTAGTGAGATAAATATAACAACACTGATGTAAAATTCAGGTGGCATATTATGTATCAATTAAGTTTTTACTCTCATGCTTATAATAATCATTTTTAATATAAATAGGCTGCTAGGTGGTATATCTCGCATATCTGGTGTGGTCAAAGTTTATACGTTCGGTTCCATCCCTGCACATGTCCAGACAATTTTTTCAGGTGTCACTGAAATCATAGAAAACTAACAAATACAAACATAGGACTTAAAAGCATTTACACTCAAGAAACTGTCGAAAATTGCAATATAACAATCTATGATTATATGACGATCTATTCTTACAGGCCATCATGCTCCATACCCATATATTCAGATATCTATATAACAATAAGTTGGGGATGAGGCAGGCAAGGGATGATTTTGTACTGATTCAACTGTTTCGACCGGCGTAAATTCCTTAACTGGCTTTCCAACTCCTAGTATCAAATGACTAGTTCCAGGAGGAGAGGGTGGTTGGGCGATAGACTATGTGGCAGGAATGGAAATTGTATTTGGAGTGAACACCACCGGAACCTTCAATTCAGCAGTGCCATACTTCCTGTCATGCTGGCCAAAGTAATTTTCTGCATCTGCCCATCCCGGAGTTGTCCATTCTTCAAGCTTCATTCGATTTGTGCGAAAGGTGTCCAGCCGTTCTTGCACTGATTTGTTGATCGTGCCAACCACCCAATCAGGTTCATCATCATCATTGAGCTCTGCATACTCATTGTCATCTCCATCTTCTTCCTCATCTTCATCCTCTTCCTCATCTGAAGTTGCAACATCATCAATACTATCTCCAATTGCTTCCAATATCTCTTCAAATGTCATGTAAGTTGTATCAGCTGCCGTTCTTTTCAACATAGTGTCTTGCTCTGTCTCTACCACTGCTTCTGCTTCCGTAACCCTCTTTCTTGCTGCTGCTGTTTCACTCGCCACAAATTCCTCAATCCACTTCTCCTTTGCTTCCTTGCTCACAAAGTTTGATTCAAGTCTGCGCCCCACTGCGCACCTTATTTTGGAACGGAGACAACGCAAAGTGCCAAGTGCTTGTACCCATTCTGCCTCGACACCAGTCTTTCCTGGTTCGCTTGATGACATCGTTTTGTGGCAAGTATTGTTGATTTGCTTTATTTGCCAGCCGGAAGTCACGTAAAATATTTTTTTGGTGTATAGACCTTATTTGTTGTGGTTCGTGTGGACTTTGTTTTTGGAGATGATGGCAGTTGGATGGTGGGGGAAAGGTGGGTCTTTATGGTTGTAGGTTGGATCTAGTTTAACTACTAAAATGATAATACTAGCAGGCGATAAAGCTGGAATGACTTTGCACAATATTCAACCTGAATGCAACATCCGTTCAATATGACTCCAGAAACTGTTTGACATGACATCGTTTCAGTTTTAACAGCTATTACACTGAACATACAACAATCGGCAACTCTGACAAAAATCTTATATTGCCAACCGTTCATTTTTATTCATTATTACCAACAATTAACAGGGTATGTATAAGGCTATCATCATTGCAAATCTGCCACCATCTATAGCAGGGTCCATCATGAAATGCTATGATACTAGAATTATATAATGACAACCTAAAATTCTGATTCGACTTGAATATTGCAGAAATTCCTATATATTCTTCAGGTTCTCCCTCTTCATACTCAAATTCTTCTGTCTTCATTTAGAATATCCTGAAACAATGGCTGAACCACAACAAGCTGCTTCTCGCAGTAGATCCGAGAATGAATGCACATGCACGCCCGCCTCTACTTCAAATACCTCAACTAATCAAACTTTGCTCCAACGACGCGCACAGAATCCCCACCGAACAGCCGCCAATATTGCAATGAGAAATATGCATAAGGACGAAAAGTTGAAAATTGTATGCAAAACTGGCACCAAGGAAAACTGGGAAAACCATGCAATCGGATGTGAGTAATATAATTGATAAGTATGGCAGTCAATTAATCAAAATCAATTAGCTGCAATTCGTGCAGAATTACGTGAGCAGTTCAACCAGAGCTGCAAAGGCAACCCTCTGTGGTCTTCCAAGGCATTTGGCTGAACAGCCCATGAAATTAAACACCATAATGTCGTTAACTCCGGAGTTTTTGCAGACAAATTTTGTGACAAACGACCTGGGGAGTGGACAAGAGCTTCTTTACAAGCGTTAGAGGAAGCCACAGAGGAATATATGATTGAAGTAAATACTATTGTTCACCACTAAATTTTCATTGCAGCAACTGAATAATAATAGGTTTTTAATATGTCTGCAACCATGGCCTGGCAAGGTGGGCGTGTACATCTGAAGCAGGCAGACATGTGCATCGCGCCCAACATGGTCAATATAGCCAAACATGGCATATCGCACGGTGGAATCGAGGAAACAAAGAATTTGATTGAAAAACCTCGGGCAGAGATTCGAGAAGAAAAGAGACGAGGTATTGAGTTGCCAGGCCTCAAGAGTGTGAAGGCGGTTATCGAAAAGCATCTGTCCATGAACTATGACAATTACTTAGATGGCTGCCTTCGCTGCCAAAATATGATTGCTTGAAATCCTGCCACCCACTGGAGACACAAAGTCACAAAACCTGGCACTACTTCAGTACCAGCAGTATCGGCAGCACCAGCAGTATCGGCAGCAATGGCAGTATCGGCAGCACCAGCAGTTTCGGCAGCACCAGCAGTTTTGGCAGCACCAGCAGTATCAGCAGCACCAGCTGAATGAGCAGTATCTGTGGCCAGAGCAGTAACCGCAGCCCCAGCAGTTCCTGTACATCGAGCAGCGCAAATTGATGATCAAAGAATGTTTAATCTCAGTCTTTTGAACCGAAATGTTCCAGATGATGATACAGATACCAAAGACGATCCCAATTGTACTGACTCTCGTGCAGATGACTTCATTGAGGAAATTTCCGCTATGCACTCCCACCTCCCAAACAGATAATAATTACAAACAGTTTCACAGAGATAGATAACCTTAATGAAGAAATTGGAAATCTTAGTGAATAGGGAAGTGGGTTCATTGGGCATACTTAAAGCTTCAAATTGCAGCAACATTTTTGGATATTATGTACATTATTATTATGGAGACATTTAATTTAGATATCCAATCTATTTGAACAGTTTCAGCTGTCAAAACTTGCAATATAATAGGAATTTAAATGGAATGTAATCTGTGAAGTGTACAACATTAGAATTATTGGAGTGTGTATCAGCAATCATTAAATCACAATTTATAGGTATCACAGAACATATTATAATCAAATAATGACGAATGCCATTGTTTACAATTGATGGTGATATTTGTGCGCAACCATATGCATAGGCTACGAGACTGAAAGTAAGCGTCAACGGAGCGTCAACGATTTTTGGTCGCACAACACCTCCAGCGCAAGGGATTATATGTGCTACGTTCATATTTTCCATTTTCTGACTACCTTTATCGACTAAACAGTTCTCAATGATACACCGATGCTATCCCTGACAATGAGTATCTTCAATTATCAAATCACAATTAATCGGTATCGCAGAACGCATCATAATCAAATGAGGACGAACACTATTCATTACGGTTGATTCTAACATTTGCGCTTGACTATACGCATAGGCTACGGGACTGAAAGTGAGCGTGAATGGAGCGTCAACAATTTTTGGTCGCACAACACCTCTAGCACGAGGGATTATATGCGCAACGTTAATATTTTCTATTTTCTGACTGCCTTTATCAACTAAAAAGTTCTCAATGATGTACTGATGCTATCTTTGAAAATGAGTATATGCAATTATTAAATCACAATTTATCGGTATCGCAGGATGCATCATAATCGAATAAGGATGAATATCATTCATTACAGTTGATTCTGATATTTGCGCTTGACCATACGCATAGGCTACGGGACTGAAAGTCAGCGTCAACGGAGCGTCAACGATTTTTTGTCGCACAACACCTCTAGTGTGAGGGATTACATGTGCTACATTCATATTTTCAAACATCTGACTGCCATTAACGACTCAACAATTCTCCATGATACACCGATGCTCTCTCTAAAAGTGTGTATCAGCAATCATTAAATCACTATTTATCGGTATCGCAGGACATATTATAATCAAATACATACGAATGCCATTTGCTAGAGGTCATTATGCTATTTGCGCGCGACTATATACATAGGCTACATGACTGAATGTGAGCGTCAACGGAGCGTTAATGATTTTTGGTCGCACAACACCTCTAGCGCGAGGGATGATATGTGCTACCTTCATATTTTCCATTTTCTGACAGCCTTTATCGACTAAAAAGTTCTCAATGATGCACCAATGCTATCTCTGAAAAGGAGTATCTGCAATTATTAAATCACAATTTATCGGTATCGCAGAACATATTATAATCAAATATGTATGAACGCCATTTTCTACGGGTGATTATGCTATCTGCGCGCGACCGTATACATAGGCTACATGACTGAAAGTGAGCATCAACAGAGAGTCAACAATTTTAGGTCGCACAACACCTCTAGTGCAAGATATTATATGTGCTGCGTTCATATTTTCTAACATCTGACTGCTTTCGTCCATTGAAAAGTTCTCAATAATTCACCAATGGTATCTCTGAAAGCATAAGTAATGAAAAGATCACCATATTGAAATTGATTTTATACAATGAAAAACTGGGCAGAAAGCGTGAAATATCATTCGATGCATGCACGATGCTTTCCATTCACAAAATTCTGAAGAAACCGTTTTTTGAACACCCAGATAAAACACGGCAGGTCGAACTACACCCAGTAAAACCTGCCGGTCGGCCGGTTTGGTTTCGGGTTTGGAACCGGAGATTACGTCCAGGTCGGGTTAGTACGGTTCCAGAACCGGAACTGGCCCGGGGGCAGGTAACCCGGACTTGTTGCTAACTCTATCTGTAATCGGTCTCTTGTACATCTATCCGAGAATGGAACAAGGACTATTGGGACGCACCTCTCCTCAATAGGACACAAAGCAAAGCTGGAAAAGTTAACAGAGTTTGTCACACTCTTATTGACTGGTATGGCTGGTGATCAACAAGCTCTAGCAGTATTGAAGAAGAAAGGCAGTTATGGTGTCATGGTGGCAAGTGATTCCCATCGAATACAGATCGATTAACAATGCAAGATTTTACTGATGGTTTTGACAGATATAACATTAAACATCATCAAATTATGACTTTACAACTCTTGAATTCAACCAAAAACCTGGAACCACAATTTGATACTAGGATTGGTTTCTGTGCATATTCCATGGAATGATATTACAAACCTTGCATTTTGATGGACATTCAATACTTCTCAATATAGTTCAATTCTGCCCTCAGTCAGTATTCTCAGTAATATTTGCTGATGAGAATACTTCGTAACAATTCAGGCAATCAAAAGGCAGTTGCGAACAAAAAATCAAGTGAGCATAGCATTGGATGGCTGGATATCCACAGATCAATAAGTTATTTTGTCAGTTATTGGGTATTATATAGATTGCCACTGGTACTGATGTGAAGTACAGCTTGCATTGGATGAGTTTTGTGGCTGCTTGGTTTCAATATTTTGTACTGCTGATGCACAACTCTAGGTAAAAGGTGAACAGAGAGGTGCCAAACTGGCTGAGTATTTGAAAAGGATACTTCAACATTTTGATCATACTGACAATCGATTTTGTGGATTAACTACTGACAATCCCTTAAACAACTATTTAAAAACTAAGGAGGTACAATCTACACTTGAAATCTTAGTTATTGAATGGTTGGCATTATCAAACCATATACCATGTATAGCGAATGTTATTCAGCTTTTTTTAGGGGCATTGATGTTCAATCAGGGAGTGAAAGGACAAACAAAATTATGGCAAGCGAATGTGCATAATGAAAAATTTCGAGAAAATGACAGTGCAGCATTCACCCAAAGCCAAAAGCTACAGAAGTTCAGATATGCAAGAATCTCCAAGATTGCAGCCATGATGCCTGGATTATCTAAAATTGTTGAAAAGGTAGTCACTGCATGCAATCTAAACTTACATTCTGAATACTGACTTTTGAAATTGCAAAGAATGCTTGCTGTATTGATTACTCTGACTCCTGGAAGATGCAATGTGTTTCTCAACTGCCAGAAATCCAATGTTCAAATTGTAGTACTACCTACCATGGATGTAAAAACTTGGTGGAATTCTACTGTGGAATTACTGGAGTGGGAATACAGAGTGCAAGAGTTTACATGCAAGTGGCTCAAAAACTCAAATAATAGTTACTACCAGCCTTTATTTACCACAGCCAATCAATGGATCATTATGAAATTCTGAATGTAGATGCTGAGGACATTTCGTTACTGGATACTTTGGATGTCAATCCTTAATACCGTCACCATGCACCGTGTCATTATGATCTCAAATGATATATTCATTCATCCAGATGGTATCATGCCTACTTTGGCAAAGAAAAATACTTTGAATACAGAGGATCTGTACTTTGGTTTGAAGTTTGCATGCCAAAAGCTGTCCAAATATTACTCTAAAGTGACACCAGATGCTGATATGGTTCTGATTGCAAAACAAATCCTTGATCTATTTCAAAATTTGAAATCATTTAGAATGTGGGAGAAGGCTACGAATATCAATCCTCAGAATAAGGGTTCCTTCACTGCCCAGTACAAGAATGCATGCATATGATATGTGCAGTATAAATACTGCCCCAAAGCTTTCAGTTACAACTGACAGATATTCCAATATAGTTTTGAATCACAATTCCTTCTCCTCCATCTCAGTGTCCAGGCCACATCAATTGACTTGCGATCCATATCATTGTTCAGTGATATGAGTACAATATACCTGCTAACATGGTGGAATGTATTCCTGGGCACAGTGATCGTACAGTATATCTATTGATGGCTACCATACTCCAATTAAATTTACCACCCCAGGTACCCAAATATTGGGGACATATCAATCGCACTCTTAATGATTATCATACCGACCCCATGGAAATGAACAGGGTATTCTGGATACCAGAGATAACCAATTAATGGTGACAACAGGAAAAGATGATCACAAAGTGCACCAATCTAGTCAATATTGCATGGGTCATCTTCTCAATCATACCATACAGGGTTGGAGTGAAAGCCAACTTTTTACTTGGCCAAGATATCATTGGGTGGTGGCAGTCAAAAGCTACAGGTGACACACTGTGAGCAAAAGTTGTTGTTTAACAGTTTGCCAGAAGCAAGCTTGGTCTGTGGCTGGCAATACAGTTCAAATGGATTGTTAGGAATCTGATAATGATTTTAAAATCAGGAAAGAAGCTGCAGCAAGAATGCTGCAGCAAGAATGCTGCACAAGATGGCCAAGGTTCATGACTATTTGGAGATGTGACAGGACCGTAAAAACATATAGGCAACTCAACAAGCATCATGTACCGAGAACAAGTAAATGATTTCCATGTGCTATATTTCAGATTTAGAAGAGACAGTTGAAGTATCCTGTCTATTCTTTAAATATGATAGTGTTGCTGATTTCAAATTGACTTAAAATCACCACTCCTACTATCCTCATCGCAGATCAACCTCCCTGGTGACAAATCCAAAGTCCTTAATATCCAACACATATGTAAAATCAACTGCCATCCTAGCCAAAGTGATGATAAAGTTCAGCTGAAACTCTTTCTGATACTGAAGATTGGCTCTATTTGAACAGTGACTTGAACAATCTACACTCTGATGAAAATAATGCTGAGGCTAATGATAAAGATGATATAAATTAATCAGCTAACTTTGATGTCATTTATAAGGCAGTCCAGACAGATGTATACACCACCCCTAACATTGCAGGCTCTATCAGGCCAGTTCGAAAGTCAAAACATACTGCAACTCTAGTCATTAATCTCTTTGTACCTGTCATCAAGTAGAAAACACAGAAATCAAAAGAGAATAAATGATATTAGTGAGTTGATCTGTATTTCATATTTCTTTTGATTTTGCATTGCTTGCAATGGGGTATATCATTCATTTTGTAATTTTTTCGATCATTATTGGGCAATGTTGGATATTGAACCATATAAAATTAAAAGACTGTTAATATAGTATATTAGTAGAACACATACACTGGACTCAATGGGATATTGTTTGTACAATTGTCAAGTTACATCTGAAGATCAGATATATGTAAGATAAATGAAAGATAGGCCGTAATGAAACAATAGATATAATTGAAACTGAAATATTTGTGGTGATTGACACATACCACAACATACTGGAATTAACTACTGCACATGTTTCAATACAATTTTGGCTGTCTTTTTTCTACTAACGAAGTGAAACTACGATATCGTGATACGCAATTAACAAATTGAACTTGTGATATAGAACTTAATTGAAGCAAGATTTGTAACAGTCAAAATGATTAATATGTATCACTTATTTGATTAAATTGAGAATTTCAAACATTGAATATGGAGTATTTTTAACTGGTTTTTTGACCCATCTAATAACTCAGTAATTTGGGCGGTTTCAATATGTAGAGTCAGCCCGGACTGTTTGTGCTTGTTTGGTTCTAGTTGCAACCCAAACTGTCATTTTGGAAACTGTTTGGTTCCAACTCAAACCTGGATGTGAGGCTCCAGATTGGGACTGTTGCTAATTCTCAATACAATATCTACTTCAATATTGTAAGCTATTCTAGTAGTCCAGTTCACTTCAACCCAGTTCCAAGCAGTGAGCCACACCATTCACCATGATTCTGATAAGCCGAAATATTATGTTCAAACAATGGAAAGAATTCTTAGTCCATACATGTTATTTGTATACGATGCCATTTACTATAATGGCTGAGAGCGGAATCTGAATAACCTGTAGTAAATGAATGATTTACTTTAAGCAAAGAACGATCAGAAGGTGTCTGGACACATTAGGGCAAAATATGACAATCAAGCTGGTCAAATTTTAGAGTGGAATATGGCCATTCACTTTGCTTCTGTCTGCATCTGCGTTGGATACAAGCAATCTGATTGGCAGAGGCAATGGCCTGGTAACTGGACTGGATAGAGAATACATGATGACAATTGCAAATAGACAATCATTCTTTCATACTACTACATTGGTAGCAACACTGCCCAATTGGCTTCTCCTGCATCTTACATGTGCCAGAGCCCAATTTCAATTTGATGAACAGTACTTACAACAATCACAGATCACTTTGCGATGACAAAACAGATGAATTTCACATTACTCAATACCCTAACAATGTTAACAACAAACATGATACCTGCTACCGCATGGTGTGACCCTGCTTGACGTCAAAACAATTATTGTTCTGAAGTGGTATATATGTGGAAAGCTGAGTGGGCTAGCAGCATCTTCCCAAATATGTGGCCAGAGAGGTTCTGTGATCTGGAACTGTGGACCAATAATGACTGAGCCCACCCAAAAGAGTCTTCCAACCATCTGTTGGAAATTGTGGAAATGGACATGAGTGATACAGTTACCAATTGGTTGCATGCAGGTGAGGACGGAAACTGTTAAGATGTTGAATATCATATCAATATATCCAAGGATGACATTTAGAAACAGAATGAAATTACCAAAGAACTTGTCAATGGAGAGAATTGGCTGTCGAACTTCGATCAGGCCCTTGTAGTGAAGCAGGTGGAGTACAACTGGTTGTTGCAACTGCAGCAAGCCAGAGATCATTTGAATGAGAAAGTGGCACCACCATTGGTTGATGATGCAACGGCAAGTCAGCTGGTGATGTTCACATGAGATATCACAGCCAGGAAGGCAATCAATAGGTTGATGCAAGCCAACTGGCCGCAGCTTTTTTAGAAGTCAAAGAAATCAAGACAGCATTGAGAACTGCTGAAGATCAGAGAGACATGACCAGTAACTAGTTGGAGTTGGCCATTGTAGAACTCAATACTACAAACAAGGCCTTAATTACAGTGCAGGCTAGCTCTGCACCCTCCACCACTTCCCAAATTGACTCCAACCACAGCCTATTTATCATCATGATGACAGAATTACCAAATTGAGAGGGAATGAGATGTCTCAATGCTGCTTCATCATTCTGATCGTCTTGGCATCGCCATTTCGGACTGTGCATGCCGATGCTATGGCATGTCAACACATTTGGAGTTCTGCTGATGGATGCAATGGCAGCCATGGTAGTTGAACAGTTCCATGATACATTAGCAATGTAGGCCAACTAATACATTCCAGTGACTTCCAATACCATCTTCACGTAGAACAACGAATCCATGGCTATGAAGGAGGCTGTCATCATCTGGATACCATAATCAGATTGAAATGTGGCTGGAAGTCACTGTACATGAAGGGCAGTAAGTGAATATTGGCTTTCAATGAACATTTCCCCATACTCCACCTCATTGGCGCAAAATTCATGCACCCAAATGCAGCTGGTGTGCCTGGAGTGCATGGAACATCGGTATGCAGAGTACAATGCAAGCCTGTAATGATACCATGTGTGGCACTGCAAAAACAACTCCGGGGGCTATGTATTCACCTGGTTGCATTTCACTCTGCGCAGAGCCTTGAGACTCTCGTTATATTGTGGTTTTGATCAGGCTTTTGTAATTGCCTAGTGCTTGGTGCTCGGTAGCAACACTGCTCAGTGCATTGTAATAATGATGCTGCGCACATCACATATCACCATATGGTTTGCCTTTGGCAATGTAATGTTTCGCCGTAAGCTGTTTTCCATGGAAAAGTTCCTACCGGAGTGGTACTGGTATGTCGTCAGACAATCATTTTGCTTACGTCCATGGCTTGGCTGGACCTAAGCAACCTGATTTGTCGAACAGTATGAATAAAACAAAAAAATCAAGTCTACAAAATCTATTTACACTTCCAAAGATCATTTATACCCTTTGTCCCGCTGTATTGAACTCATCGTCCAACATATTATAATCATCATTTCATGTCACTAGGTCTATATGACTATTGACTATCCATTCATTATTCTCCCACTTTGACGAAATGGGCTCCTCTGGAATTAAATCAGCCGCACCCACAATATTTCCTGCACTATTATCTGCATATGCACCACCAGAAGATACTTTCACTACCCTGACTAGCGACGTTACACTTTCCAGCATTCCACCATTCGCAAGTATCATCACTTCAAGGTATACTAGCCAAACAAAATTCTAGCCACGTGAGTGAATGACTTCTAGCCTGAATGGACGAAGCATACTGTACAGTAAACGTCCCTGCAGCGCCATCAGAGACAGCTCCTGCCCCTCCTTACATTGCAAAGTTTGAATCCATACCCAGTTATGTCATGCAGCCCCGGAATACCATCATGAATTTCCAGTACATCTGAGCTTCTGACTGATGCCCTCGCCATGTATGTTGCGTGATTCTACCTCCTATCTATGGTAAATTGAGGCAGCACTGCTGAAGAAATCTTTCGAATCAATATTGCCCTTCTTGACATGTAAAAAATCATGGCTGGCATCATATAGACCATTTCGGAGGATGTTGTCACTGATTGTTCTCAAGACGCCTTAATACTCCGTGATCTTCTCCTTTTCTTCGTGTGGCTGCAGATGTATGAACCTCAATGAATGATGTCTGGTGGTTGCATATGTTGCCACTTCTGGCATCATCTGTAGAGAAGATCATTTACGTTTGCAGGTGTTGTGATTGGCTGTTCAAACTGTGAATGCATCACTCCAAATGTAGTCGTTCATCATCTGAGCATAGTAATCGCCTGTTCTATTTGAGGCATTAAACCTGCCCTTGATCTGCTTCTGCTGAGAACTTTCTCCTATCTCTGGCGACCACTGTTTACGTGATCCAGATTGTTGTATATGCTATCGGAAGTGCTGCATGAGATGGTTCTTGGGTGAGTTGAAAATGCAACTATCTTCAATGTATTCAGCTATTTTGGTATTGTTAATACCTATCAAGGTGTTGTAAATGCGCTGTTGAAAGGCTGCCGTTCTGTTCTTGTGTTCCTCCGAATTGAACTGCACGTTCCGCTCAGTACACAATTCCGTACATCCCTGATCGGCCTCTGCTTCAAGTGATTCGCCAGCTCTGAATTGTTGAAATACATTCTTCGAATCGTCGAACCAGTATAGAGCATTGTCCACAACGTCAAGCATTTGGTCATTATTAGAGACATACTGGCAATACAAATTGAACTCAATCAGCAGGTGAGAGTACTCTACCACATGGTTATGAACTCTATGCTGAGAGGGGCTTGGGTCCCGCAGAGCATTGTGTATGACCCCCACCAGGAATTGGGTCATCATCTTGATTTCTCCTCCATTCCAATGCAACACTGCCTCGTATGCACATCTTGGCTTTGTCATGCCCAGGTATGTAGGTACTGAGAGCCAAATATCGTTGAACTTGTCAAGCCACCTATGCTGATTGAGAGATTTGGGAAACCATGTCAGGAGGTGCTTCAACATTGCAATTTGTATAGTATGGAGCAGATCAGAGTTGGGAAGATCACTTGTGATGCAATCGAGATACCATGAGATGTTGAAGCTTGAATTCACATCTTGGCATTTGAGTTCAGAAATCCTCAGAGGTGTATTTGAAACCGAGAGCGTACAGGGCATATCATCATCCTGCAGGTTGTGTCACTTGTATTGGTGGAGTATATTACCTATTTCCTGCTTGGGGTATTTTCACCAGTAGCATACACCATTCTTGATGTTGTGAAGATCATGGTACTCGGGATGATCTGCCATCCATGCAGCCAGCGTCAAATCAAGACTCCTGAAGTTGCCATTGGCCCAGTGTGTATTGAAAATGCTAGTCTCAGAATTCAGTTGGGGTTGCAGCATTTGGTAAAGTACATTCTGGGCCACCATTCAGTTATGCTCCCTTTGAGCATTTCTTCTGTTCAGGGGGACATCAGGCATCTTGAAGGTGATGGGCAACAGGCCAACTAACAACACGCTGTGTATTGTGTGCTGCCTCCATGGGGCTGCTGATAGGTTGCTGATCGTCATATATATTGACCATGTGATCTTGTCACCAGAGAAGTTTGTGAGGTGGGTGGCATCAGACATGAATATCATCAGCACCAGCACGTCACTGACAAGTAGTGTTGCCTATACAATTGTGAGCATTGTAAACAGTATACGAAGAATGCTTACCTGCTTATTCCACCACCAGTTCCCAGGACGCATTTCATTGTAAACACGGTGCCCAGTATCATTCAAGTAATGTTTTGGAGTGTATGTAAGATGTTCCTCATATTCTGGTTGCTGGAGTAGCCATTTTGTACACTCTATAATATCATGGTGCCAAAACTCAATGGTATCTGGATACTGCACATTCTATGCCATCTGTAATGTAGCTTGCTTTCCAGAGCCATGGCCAAGTCCATCCTCCATTGTGTCGATTGGCTGTCGGAGGTTGTAATATGATTTCGGAGCATCGTGCACACTCACTATCAGGCTGCAGCTACCCTACAGTAAGTCATCGATGATGTTGGCAGAAGACCTCTCAATGTAACCAGCTCTGCGAAATTGTACTCCTCCTCACTGTCAAATGGATGGAAGGGGATGTTTCAGCATTACTCGGAGTTGTACTCATGGTCAGTCAGAACGTATCGAACAGTGGCACCAGCATCAGGATATGAGAAGTTTGCAATTGTGTTCGAGTCTAATTAGGGATGTTCTGGAGGAGAAGAAATGTGCAATGGAGGAAACGCGTCAGGATCGTCAACATGGTTATGATGAGTGTGAAAACCACTGTGAGATTCGTGGATACATTGCTGGGAGATTTTTCCAATGCGTTCATGTCGCTTGGAGTCTGTTTTTGCCTCAAGGATTTGAGCACAATATTCAGAATGATCGCTGTCAATGTATATGTTGAGCCACCGGTCAGACTTATAAGGCTTCAAGCAAACAGGACAGAATTGATTAAGAGTTCATAAGGGAGCCATGGTGTGTGTGGTGTAAAACATGCTGAGAGTTGTATACACAGTGGGCGGATTGTTTTGAGCATTGCCATGCAAGGGTCGTTGCCATGCAGTGGTCATTGCCATGCAAAGAAGTTCAGTGCCATGGAGGCTCTTCAAGGTTGTCCATAAAACATACACTTCCAAGAGCATCACAACCTCCATTTACTCCACTTTCAGTTCAAAGTGGGCTTGAAGGTATGCTTGGGCGGTAAGTGAACTTGGCTTCCAGCGCATTGGGGCTGCTAGTGCACTTGACTGGGTGAAACATGGCCAAAAACATTCATTGTCACTTGTTTTTTGTACCAAAACATGACTTCAGAGTTCATGATACCATGGCACTGAATCAACTGGCTGTGCCTGGAAAGGTCTATGCATATCCAGAGATGCCGGTGACACTTCTCCCACTCCATAAACCTGGTTCCGACTGTTTGAGCCACCGCAATGTATTATTATGTTGGAATTTGATGTCACAGCCATATGATAGGAACTCAAACTGACAGACTTCAACGCTTTGACCCTACAATCAAATGATAAGAGTGTTTCACACTCAAAGAGAGGTCCAAACAACTCTCAGAGTGATAGATAACATGCTGTACATTGTTCAGGCCAGAAGAAAAGTGCCGATGGTGGCACACAATGAAGAAAGATTCTTCACAAGTACGATGTTTGATATGCCCAACAGTTTCAACTCTTCTGCGAGCAGCTCCATACAATTCTAGCACCTTGGATGATCGATTCTCATCACTATATATATTGCGGTACACTCCCTCCATTTCAATTCTTCCCCATCTTCTCTATCTACTCTATTATTACCTATTTACTACTCTCATCCAATTGTGTCTAAACACATCAACCCTAACCCTGACCCCACACTACTTTATATATACCTCAGAACATTGCAATGCCACCCTGGAAGATCCTATCCACCCCCGGCAAAACTGATTCAATTAAGGACACTCTCTGCCTGGATGGGTTTGCCAAGCTGTTCATGGTAAAGCACATTGGGGGCCCGATTTGGATGTATTCCATTCATGGTGTCAAGAATGATGGTGTGATTCACTCTATGTATGATATTCTTTTGTTGGATGCAGTCACAACAAGGCACATTGCACAGTTTCAGGGGATGTGAAAGCAATTGGTATCGACCCAACCACGATATATGAAATAGTGGAGTGGGTTCCAGGCATTTCTTCGCGACTGTTTTGATAAAACTCAGGTGCAGATGAACCAATATCACAAAGGAAACCCACATTCACATACCGACAGCAATACCGATCCCAACTGCAATGACTCCAACGACTGCGACAACTCCGAACGTGGCAAAGGCCATGTGGAGAAAGACATCTGGTATTTTGAGACACCGAAACTGCAGCCTCCCTCCCACAAATGTGCAACACCGCCAACCATCATCGCCTCTGCCCTCCAGAAAATGCGAAAACTCGATGACATCTCCACCAATGCTGTCCCTACTGGCCCAACACCTATATTCACCTTCATGGGCTGCATTGTCGACCCTGAAAGCGATGACCCAGTCAGCAATGACCCAGTCAGCTATGACCGTTGGGATGATATGTTTGTTCACCACAGCTCAAATAGATGGCATCTTTCATGAGTCAACAACCTCACTGCAAAGGCTGTACACTGTTCTGTGAGTCACCTATGACCTCCTAGAAATGTCAGTTGTATTCTTGCGTATCTAGTCATGCCTGGCGAAATCTCTCTGCAGCCATGTGATTCAACTCGACTCAACAGCCACAACCCTGTGGCCACTTTCTTGTTGGTTATTATATACAACCCTCTTATTGTTGTGGCTGTTCTGAAGGTAATGGCAGTTGCACCTCCTTGAATTGCAAGGGCTACTCAACCACCAGCACCACTACCGTCATCCCCAAGAACCCCTGCTGCCTCTGAACTGGGCAAGAGCCCGACGTCTGCTCCCCAGTACATTTCAATAAACCACTTACCAATCTCACAACCGGAGGTGACTGCCATACACCATATGATGTGTATCTCTCACAGAGCCGAGTTGTCTGCATGGCTAGAGAAGGCAATGAATAAAGCGGCCTCACAAGTAAGGGAAACGATGTCAAAATTGAGGGAGGAGCAGTTGGTAGATTTGTCGGTGTTGGTGGGTGTTGAGAAGTTGTCAGTATTGATCGGAATTGAGGAGTCACAAGCAGTGGTGGAGTTGCAGCTGCAGCGGGAGATCAGGTGAGGGGAGGAGGCAATGTGTGATATTTCGTCGGTGTCGGTGGATGTTGAGCAGTCATCAGAGTTGGTGGCAATTGGCATGCACCATGATGTCAATGCGATTATGAGCTTCACACGGCTGGTGGCATCAGGTTTGACTGCACTATGGATGGATGAGTGATGGTTTTCAGTATATCTAACAGTGCTGCAAATGACTAACATACTGATACCCATGTTAGGTTTGTGTATGGGGGCTAGTAATGGGTTGGCATCTTGTATTTGGGTCAGGTGGAGTTGTTTTGGCATTTTATAGTGTTGTTTTTAGTCTTGTTTGAGATTTTGGGCATTTTTGTGTGTGCTTTCGTGGGACCAGGCGATGCAGGCATTTGATTCACTCATTTCAGTATATTCCTTGTCATTCCTGCAATTGACTAGCAAGCTAACACATCAGAGATTTGGTTTCTCTCATTTGGCATTGGGTTTTCTAATTGTTTTCAGGCTAGTCAGGTTTGTGTTTGCATTTTCAGGAGTTGCTTCTATCTTATTTAAATCATACACTACACTTTTGTGACAAGCTAATGGAATATGGTGTGAATCTGCCCCTGTATGAGACTATGTTTTAGGTGCGATGCACAGCGACGGGTAAGTTCTGCCTGCACCGGGAAAATGGCAACTCCATCCACTGCAACTTCACTCTTTTGGCACTCTTTCTGTACCCATCTGCTTTCTGCCTTGCAGCCATTGTTTCTTTTGACCAGTTCTGCCTTCTGAAAATGACTGGAACAATAAAGCCACTGCAAAAGGCCATACCCTGAATTCCAAAAGCCATACTGGCCACTTCCGGCGTTGTCTCCCCAATGCCAAGTACTGCAAATGGTAAAAAGAGAAAATCCACTTTACAGAATGGCAAGCAGAAGCAAAAGCAGACGAAGGCAATTTTTTCATGTATCGAAGGTTTGACTAGTCAGATAGCCTCAGCATCTACACTGACTGTATCTGCGCCAAATCCAGTACTGAAGCCATCCCTTCCCTGCCAAATCAAGCCTCCAACTTGATGTCGCAAGCGCCCTCTGTAATTTCCATCAGTATTTGTTCAGCAACAAATCTTAGTCAACCTCACTGTTAGCACTCATGATCATTGGCTTCACGATTCAACCCATCATCTCCACCGAATATACCGTCGAGTCTGTCAGGCAGTAGCAAATGGTTTGGCAGTCTCAGTGTAATTGCACCATGTGACCATCGAGTTTCCCCTGTACTGGAGACAATGCATCGCATGATGGAAAAGCAACTGTCGAGCAAGAGACCATTTCCAACTCATGCTGAGTTATACTGGTAGCTTATACAATTTCAAGAGTGGAAGATAGCAACTAACATATCGTTTCCACACAAAGTCAGCAGTAAATTGCCGGCCCAAGGCATGTAGGCAGGAAGGAGTCAATATTAGTATCCCAGAATGTCCAAAGAAGTGTCTCGAGATAGCTAAGTATCTCCCAGAATTGCATTCCCATTGACTAACCGGCCACCTGATGTCAGATCAAAAACAGTTCCAATGCAGTCTGATTACACATAATCAAGAAGGGCAATGATTGTGTAAATAGAGTATACAACATGCATCGTTTTGAAGATGATGATGAGCACTGCATACATATTGACCAAATATGTTTACATTATACATTCACTGGGTGCCAATGCGAACATATGAACGAACCCGAGCTGAGATCTGTATGCCACTCTTAGCATCGCCAACACCACCAGGAATGAGCTACCCACTTTCTTGCCAAGGAGATTGCACAATTTCAATATTTATATTTCTTCCAACGAATACGCAAATGCGGCAGGCATTTGGAGTGCTTTCATGACTGGATTTGAGAACTGACGCCGCTGGCACTGATTGTGTTTAAATGTACGGCATTGTATCACGCACTGATGGAATAGCAAAGAAAGGGAGGTTCAGCTCCAACAAAGGTTGAAAGAGATGACTTAGACATTCAGTGGAAATGGCCAGAGAATCAGTACTACTTCAATTCAGGTAATGACGGCAGTAAGTATGCCTTTTACAATGCATGCAATTTCTCTAACATTTTGCAGAGACTTAAACCAATCTCATGAATATTGGGAACAATATGCGATTCCCATTGCCAAAGATTTTTGTTTTGATGCAGAGGATACGGTTGATGATGGCGACAATGATAGCATCAACAAACATGATGACATACACAGCGTCTGGGGAAGTGCACAGCGACATTGTGGCCACCACCTGGATGATGATCAGGTTGAGAACGAGGGGGTTGCGGATGAGGATGAGGATGGAGATGAGCATGTGGATAAGGGTGAGGATGAGTACAATAACATGGAGTCGGAGTTGGTGGATGACTGGAAAGGAGCGAGTAGTGTAGAGAATGTGCTTCAAGCTGGCTGAGACGTGTAGCATGGGATTTGGAATGGAAAACTGTATATCTCTTAATATCGAACATCATGCATACTGAATCCGTCGCCCAAGCTGTGAGTGCGATTCTGAGCATTGTATAAAAATCGCATGCAGTGAACACTGTGTTATATCAAGGTGTATATTGCACCCAGGTGTTATATGAGATGTATTATGGATTAATGAGTTTGCGCATTGTATGACTGCGTTGGAAACAGACAATGCATCAGTAAGAAATACATTCACTGCATTGCTCCGTCAGTAATGAATACTACATCAGCAGGTGCTAATGCAACACCTGTGGTTGTATATATGAATGTGCAGTGCCACACCACGTCGAGGCTCAAGAGGTTTTGATCAAGCATCCAATGAGCCCAGGCATATGTAGATCCTGGATGCAACTTTGTTTTTTTCCCGATGCATCAATTACAGCCATATACACCACTGTCCCACAAGTGTCTCTACAACTCTTACCAGTCTAAACTCGAGAGTAATCCAGAAGCCTCCAGGACCCTATATATGAAATTGGGTAATCGCATCCCCAGCATCACTTATAGATAATGTGGAACATTTATCTCATGTCAACATGATGCTGAATTTCAAGCCACAGCCCCGGCAGTCCACTCTTAACAACAAGAACAGCCATCAGCCAGCAGGCAGCAGAGGAAGCAATAACCAAAGTAATTATGCGGATAGAAATGTGGGTCATTCCGCCCACATGTGCCCAAACAAGAAGAATATTTTGGCTGCACAGAGACAAAACAATGCTGCAGCCAACAAAGGTGCAACGAAGAAAGAGTAGGAAAAGAAGGAAAAGTGGAGAGGTTTCTATAGGGTTTGCACAAAAAGCAGCAATGGGGATGGAGGTGGAATAATACATTACAGAATCTGCTTGGTCCAGACCTTCAATGCAGTAAATGATCATGTCCAGAAATCTGAAGCACGGGCATTGTTGGCAGTGGAAGTGATAATGACAAATCTCATGATTCAATCATGGGAAATGGTAGTGGGAGGTGTAAGTCGATTCCCTGAAACTGAAATTACTGATACTGTGTCTACAATGAAAAAGTTTAATTAATATCACCATCTTTGAATCAGTGACAATAATGCCTTAGATCTTTTCTGTTTTGATGGAATGCCTAGATACAAAAAAAGAACATATACAGTATTTTAGCAGCCAAGACTACTACAAACAATGGGGCATTGAATGATAAGTAAAAAGCGAGACTGTAGAAAAGTTAAAAATGAATGGTGCAGTATTAGAACAGAGAGATGTTGCCTGGATAATTGTTGAGACTAGAAATAATAGGTGAAAGACTGTAATATAAAATGGTGGCAGATGCACTTGGAACTCAAACTGGGTGACAATGGCTTCACATGTATGAAGTGGTTCACACCATATGACATAAAACAGCTCAATATCATCCTTGGCAAGTACTGACTGGGTTTGCAATATAAATTGAATGAATCAAATAAATCACCGGACAAACAATATGTGGATGACTCAAGGTATCATCTCATTGAAAGACATGGTAATTGAAGCAAAGATCTACTACCTTCGTGGGCTTCGGTCAGACATTGAACCTGATTACAACACCCTGAAAGAAGCAGCCCAGGCTATGGACATTGAAATGATTGGCAAGAAACAGCTCCATTGGATGAATTATCCAGTTTTGGCCAGGGCATTTATGGATTCGGTGCAGTACAACAAACCTGAGTCAATGCAGCCACCAAAGGAATAAGAATGCATGTTCTACAACTTTGAGAATTGAGAATTATTTGCAGATCCAATGTACAAAACCATATGGTGTAAACTGCAATCAACAATCAACATATGACTGGAAAATGTTAAACAAGTTCGATACTGACCTCTATACCATTTGTTTCCCAAAAATGATGCAGAACTTCAATAATAATTGGAGAAGACCTTATGCAATGACTTGATAAGACTGAAAAGCAGCCATTATAGTTCCTCCATTCTATTTGTACATAAGAGAGATGGTGGATTGCACAAATATATTGACTTCTGGGTGGTTATCCATATCACCAGGAAGGATTGAGACCCTGAATCTCATATCAAACAGCATGTTCAACTGATGGGCTGTTCAAACCGCTTTGCAGAGATAAATATACGCTTGGATTATGGTCACATTGTAATATGTGCTAGCAATTGCCGAAAAATGGCTATCTTGACACAGAATGGACCAAATGAGTAAATAGTACTTTCTTTCGGACAAGCCAATGCACCTAGCCAATTCATACAAGATATGAACTACCTGCCTGTATCCAACCTGAAGCTTGATAAGTTCATTCCTGTTTGCCTTGACATTGTATTAATCTATAGTTTCAAACGAGAGAAGTATTTGGATCACATGTGGACAGTACTACAACTTTTCCCCAAAGATAGCCAATAATTGAGGCATTCCAAATGCCAATGATTTTACAATGGGATTGAATTTTGCAGTGTTCTAATCAACTGAGATAGAGTGCTTATGTTGAAGTTGAAGACAAGAACAGTATCTGGATGGCTTCATCTTCGGAATGCAAATGAGGTTTGTGGCTTCCTTAGTTTAACAGGCTATTACCATAAACTCATAGGGCATGATGCTGATATGATCTTGCCATCATATTACATGTACGAAATGCATAACAAAGTCAATATAGATGGCTGTGACAGCGAGCCACAACCTAAGGATAAAAGTACAGTGGAATGAGCTTGGTATACAGAGGAAGAGGAGACCTGAAAAATATTGGATGATGCCATCTGGAAGCTTCCAGCACTAGCACTGCCTGTGAAAGTGGGCATGTATGTGCTGCATTCTAAAATCAGCAAGTATGCAGTCGGAGCAGTACTATCACAGAAGTGAAAAGACAGAGCAATGAAAGTAGTTGCCTATTGGAGCACAAAACTCAAGCATGCGGAAATGCGGTACCCTACATGCAATTGAAAACTCCTGGCAATTTGTGATGCTGTTGTGAAATGGTACTACTACCTGCATTCTGACAGAAATTTTACAGTCCATACAGATTACATGTTATTAAGACACATGTTGCTGAAATCATAACTTTCAGCATTAACGATAGAATATGTTGCAACTTTACCCAATTGGACACATGATATCCACTACATTCCAGGCACAAAAAACCAGGCAGAAAATGCATTGGTGAAATGGCTAGACTTTAGACCTGAGTATTGTCAAGTCTTCCAATATCAACTCATATAGTTGGTAGTCCAAGACTCAGTAGAATGGCTACAAGAGGTCATGGCAGAAACCAAGAATGACAGCTGAAGTAAAGTTTAGTACAATACTAGTATCCAAAGATGGCCAGGAACACCTGCTAAAATTATCCACTCTGGCTTCAGTGCAACAGGTATGGGCTCACTGCCACCAATTTTTTGGAGAGGATGACCTGGTCCCCCTGAACCTCCATAAACAGGACCCTGAACGATACACAGATGAGCCACATCACCTGAACATTTTGAAACCCCAAAGCAACTGCATTTTCCGAGACGTACCTAATGGTGCTGTGGGAGAGCATTTAATAGCAGCACAAATATATATGATGGTGAGACAGTATGTCTTCTGGCCTGCAATGTAGAAATGGATTCACGACAATACAGAAGTCTGTGACATGTGTGCACAAGTTGATCAACAGGCATAATGAGTAGTGGACTTGTTAAAAGTATAATCAATTGTATGAGGCAATTGGGAGCCGGTGGGTGAAGATTTTATTACTGATGTGCCAACATCGTTGAGAGGAAACTATTGCATTGTGCCCTTTGTGGACCACTTCCCTGAATGAGCCCACTGGATACCCTGAGCTGAAACAATTGATCTCACAGAATTTGCACAGCTATATTCGGAAGCTATTATATGACTGCATAGTGTCCCACAAGAGATTGTCTGCCACAGAGATTCAAACTTTGCATTGGCTTTCTGGATGGAACTGAATAAGACACTGCAAACTCAGCTGCTGATATTGACAATATTTTATCCACAGACCGACAGACTGTCAGAGATATTGAACAAACAGGTCACATAAGATGTACAAGCTTTTCCCACTGACCACCAAGATCAGTAGGATACCATACACCCATTTGCAGAATACATATACAATATATCAATCCATTCATCCACAGATTGATGTCCATTTGAATTGGACCGAGAATATATGCTATCTCATCAACTGAACTTCATTGCAAGCCTGAATCAGCATGATGAAATGTAGAGCCTGGAAGGGGCAGTGTTTGTTGAATGGCTGTAGGCTTTCTTACAGGATGTCCAGGACTGCCTCTGCAAAGCACTGGATAGCAGCATGGCAGAAGCAAATATGAGCTAACAGCCATTTACCCTACAGGTTAAAAATCTCGTAATGTTAAACACTACAGATTGACCAATGACATACACCATGCAAGATCCATCTGATCAGATGTTACAGTATCCATGGTCCAGACTGTACGGAATGATTAAGTTTCAATGACCAAATTCGGTTGAATTACTGTTACCAGCTGAAATATGATTCATGATACAGAGAATTTCTGCAGACTCAAGAAATACATTGCTTACCCTGACCCAGTATGGAAATAGCCACATCCTCCTCATGTAGAGACAGTAATGATCAAATACCGTATGATTCAACATGTTTATGTCATAGCAGCAATTGTTTCACATAACAGGGCACCTGGTATCGAAGGTGGCTATAGATGTCAAATCCAGAGAGACGCCTAAAATAATCACTATATGACATAGAAGCCTGCTGCCAACCTTTCAAAAGCAAAGCAAATGCTTAACAAGTACCAAAAACAACACAAATTGGGGAAAACCAATATTAAATGGAAAACACCGGGCTAACGCTGTAGAGTTGATTGCTATTGGTTGCACTTTGTCAAGGTGTCAATGACAAGTGGGTTTATTCTTTGGTTTTCAAGGTTTTGCATTTTTCTATTAGCCTGTAAACCACAAAGTCAAGGTATGGGACATTTGTTTTGACCAGTTAGTTTTGTTCTTTTTTTCTTGAAGAATAATGAATGATTTAGGGGAAACATAATGCCAAGTAAGGTGAGGCGAATCACTTTGCAAACATTTGTGTATTAGTTGGACACAGGCAACATGATTGATGCAGACAATAGCCAGATAGCTGGGACAGATGGTGAACCTGTGATGGCAATTGCAAACAGACTGTCATTATTTCATACTACTATACAAACAAAACTTCCTTTGGTCAGAAATTGAAAAATTGAGTATATAATATTTCCACTCATACCTTGAAAGCCAAGAAATGAAGCAACTTGTAATACTTGTGCTGGCTTCCTCCAGACACTTGAATGAACTTACTGTCTATGGTATTCGATTTTACCAGATTAGAGAATTCATTGATCCCGATCAGACTATAGTATATTTGTATTGGTATTGGTTGGTTGCTGAATAAAAATAGTTCACTTATTCCATTCAAAGAGAGTAAAAAGAATGGTAGATATATGGCCAGAATATTTTTGAAAGAAATATAGAGATTTTATAACCTACTAACAAATATAGTATCAAATCAAAACTCTAGATTCATTACTATGTTTTGGTCATCAATTGTACAAACTCTTTATATCTTACTGAAAATAGCATTGGCATTCCATCCATGACTAGATTGATTAACAAAAAGGGTCAACCAAATACTCGAATTTGTTTTGCAGAACTACTGCCACTGTGAGCAGTACAATTGATTTGAGAGGTAACTATATTGAATGATGTCTACAATAACTTTCTCATTACCACTGAGGACATAGTACTATTTTCTGCCTGCTTTGGATCCAATCCAAGAATAAATTAGCTGATCAAAGCAGAAGCAAAGAATTTCGAATATAGAAACAATATTGACTGGATATCCAATGAACATACACTTTGCAGTAACAGTTTAGAATACGTATGGAAGACAAGGGGAAAATACCCCAATTAATCATCAACGATATATCCAAAGTATTTCATTGGTAATCTGATTATACAAAATAGAAAGAATCTTAAAAGTTGCTGGCCATCTAAAATATTGGATGCAAAGCTCCATTGACCTTTTATGGTCTTGAAGATATCATTGCCTATCCAAAACAGGCTGAGTTACTCCAGCTTTACTGGTGTAAATTCATTACCAGACATGATTTAGGACTTGTTTTAAAGATATATAACATCAAATCTTTGGTTGGAAAGTAGAGAAATTGCATAATGATTGTGAACAAAAAGAATAGGTTTTTTCCAATAGGTAAAATTATAAGGTTTGTTCTCCTTACCAGGAAGATTGCATTTCATTCTATAGACAATACACAGGTAGTTATGCCGTATTATTCATCCTATATCAAATACTTCTGACTGTATATATGGCTAGAGCTGCAGCCCCGTGACCATCGTTTTAACACCTTTGATTGATCTTCCAACCAATACTTTCTTCTTTTGCAACTACCATGATCTCCCTCTACTAACTCCTTTATAATGTTATGGTCATTGGATTATACTCAAACCATAAGTATATGTTTATGACATCCACCCTACAGATTTCTGTAAGGAAGCAGTGGTTTTCTGTTGATTGGATGACTTCCAAATGTATGAATTTCTTTCAATAGTGATTTGCTTCTATTATGTTAGCCACTATATATTCTCAGAACTCTAACATTCATTATCTTGTTGGTTGGTGTAAGTGAAATATCTATGTTGGTCATGAACAGTACAGATATTTGTTCAGCAGTTTATAATTCAGAGAAGAAGAGATTGGAACCCATCACCAGTGAGCACTGATATGCAGATATTTGATTGATGAAATGGAAAGCCATCTAAACAGATTGGCTTAGGCATCCGAATGCAGTAATAGTAAAGGAAATTTTTATCAAAATATTTGATATATAATTGTATATGACTCTATGGCAAACTTGTTGAATGCAATACTATATCCACACATGGAAAGTTTATTTCTGAACAATTATAATATCACTTTGTCTGTAAGTGAAATATGATTGAGCATACCAAAGTGAAGTATGATTTATATTTACTCAGTTTGTTGGTTGACACAAACAATTCCATATAACCAAATTGATATGCTTGCAGGCAGGTAAAATATTATGGCAAGCAGAATTGACCAATCAGGTTGCTTTTGTCTAGCTATGATATTCTTCTTTATATTTCTATATTTGAAATGGAAAATTGTTGCCCTATGTTCTGTTAAAAATCAAATACAATTTTTTCTTTATCTGGAAAAATTATGACCCCTTGTAACATTCCAACTTCAATCTATCATCAGGTATCAAATTAGTTATCAAAAAACCTTTAGGGAGATAATATACTTGTTCAACATATCATTGAAATCTGCTATTCTTTACCACCTGAGATATCAGTCAATGAGTATTCTGTTACTATCACTTGTTATTGAAGTTCTTATAATATTTCTCAGTCCAATCTGCTTCTTGTAGATATTCCACCTATCTAACTAGATATAAAACCTATTTCTCTTTCCAATTATATTGGATATTCATAACTTCTTCAACTTTGTAGTCTGTTTTGTACTCATAGCTGTCTATATTCTGATCAAGCTCATCTGCTCACTTGCTGAGGCAATTCTGGAAATCAATGTAGTATCATTGGTAGTAAATCAATTGAAATCAATAAGTAATCCATGGAACATATTTTGAATTTACTACCAATTGAGAAACTGAAGCATAATACAGGTCGGTTAGAGTACCATTCAAACCTAGAAGAGTATATAAAGCTTTGAATCTAATTTCCTATATTGTTATCTAGTTTTAATGTTCTTTCTGTAAAGCATAACTAGATTACCTGCCAAATATAATTGAGATTCCTTAGTACATATATTGTAGTACTTTTATATTGTTGTTTGCTCTTGCTTTAAGCACTTGTAGTAGACTCCTTGTATACTAATGATCTACAGAATATAGTTCAACAATGCAAAATTCTTTTCTTCCATTGGGATGAGCCAATTGATTGCAGGACGAAATCTCAAGTTTGATATATGTGGTTGTACAACAGTGATATCAGGTATACTGTGCGATCAGTAATATCTAGACCCAAATATCCTGTATATGATTGCAGTAATTATACAGATAGCTGGCGGAAAATGTGTTTGTGCAACAGAAATAGGAATTTGTCATTGCTGTTACTACTATGTTATATAATATCTTCACTGTTGCCACTCTACCATGTTTATATTGGTGCGGCTTATTGTGGCTTATGGGGCACTGTTGTACATTTGAATAAGCTGTTGTGATGTGCAAAATAATATTGGCACATATGAATATAATTTGTCACTGTGAGAATTGAATGCACTTCCAAGTTCTTTTAATTTGTATAGCATTCTTGAAATTATTCATTTATGGTATATTAAATTGTAATGGTATTACAAAATCTACATCTTTCAAAATTTATACTGCTGTAGAATTCAACAACTCTTACAATGACTATCAAGATAATCAAACCATGGGCAATTGCATGACACTCTCACATAGTATTTGGTGGCAACTGACACTGGCCCTGTCTGACCCTGTCTGACCTAGTATGGTGGATGGCAGTGACTCTGACTGTGGCTGATAACTCTCACACAGGCACACGCTGATATTATTGAGTGGTATCCGGTGACTTGACACTGGCTGACTGGTGTGGTGGGCAATGATACTAAAACTCTGATCACTCTGACAACTCTGACAACTCTAATAAATGGCAACTCTGACAAGCTGGTACGGTAAACTGATGGAATCTAGTATATCATGTTGTATGTCTCCAAAGATGTATACTGGTTGACACCATATTGGTTATCATCCTTGTCACTTGGTACAAAATGAATAAAATTGACAACTGACAACCCATTTATAATCCGTCATGATTTGTATATTATATCCTGAGATATTATCATCCCATGATTGACATTTGGCATTGCAGATGACAGATATTCTGATTCTTCCTCCAATAAAAGGTCATAATATATGCTGTTCCATACTATACCCCTGTTTGCATTGGCATATCCAATTTTCATACAATAGCTGAAAAGAAACACTTACTGTATCCTGGCTCGGTAATATCTTTGTTGCCAAATGCAGCTGATATTTTGTAGTGCTCAATCCTCTTGTATCAAGATATGGTCTAATTGATTGCCATGTCCATGCCATTTCGCTCTCCATTTTGTATTTTCAACTATAACAGTATCAGGATTGTTGTGCTGCTGTATAGTTACTCTGACAATAGTACAATGCTGACAATTACCAGACTTCAACAGTGTTGGAATTGATTTGACATCACGTCCATAAGAATATGCAATTACCGAAGCAACTGCCCTCTGAACTTGAGAAGTGGCAGATCAACAAAGATTATATTGAAACGCAGAAAGTAAAGGGTCAGAAAGTTATAAAGGCACCACCAAAGCCTTGTTGGGCAGTTCGCCTTCCACCATTAATAATAAGGTAAGCTGGAAATCAAAATATATCTTCTCATTTTTACAACTGAAACTAATCATGAAACAGCCCAAAACCAATGGTACCAGAATGAGAAAACACAATGAAAAATATTCCAAGCTCACACTGTACCTCTACTATGGATCTAAATTTTGGAGAGCACATGATTACCATAAGACTATAAAATGCGGCCACCAATCAAAATATGTCATGATGACAACTATTGACACCTACGATCAACAGCAGGGTATCATGGTACATGCCAGTGACAGCATTTGGAGTCTTGGGAAGTTTTGGCAAATCGTTATTGATATGGCTGGTAGACACAGAGTCTGTGGAATGCCAGTTGGAAAAAGAAATAGGCTTGGCACTACCCTAGTGAACACACCAACTTCAAGTTGCAGTTCTATCCATGCTGCAGCATTGGTCCACCTTGAGCCATAGTTAAGATGGATATTGACTACAACTGCACTGGTAAATGTGATTGAAGGCTTACATCAGGTTGGAACTTTTCTACAGTGGGATCCATGGGTGGAAGAAAATTTGCCTCCTGACATATTGAATCAAGCAGCAATTGAACCACAAGCTGACAATTTGCAGCCAAATCACCTGAACCACATACTTGATACCGAACCTGATACTGAATTGATGAAAATAGCTAAGCCATACCATTGAAGCTCTTGGGATGAATCTATTATCCACTGCACCACCAAGGTGTGGCACTACAATTTGCTATATCCAATTGAATCAATTGGATCATTGCAAAGGCAAATCAGTCCAACTCAGGAATCCAGGGCAAAATGAAAATACTGTTGCCAACTAGTTGGTGAAAGTTCTTTCACCATATTAACAACAGTAATGCTCAGATGGACCCTGGTCAGTTGAATCCAACAGAATGATCTGCTGCCGATTATGAATATTCCTTGAGTGATAATGGAATACATACAGGTAGCCGAAACTGAAGCCTCAGGTAGGCACAATGTTCATCGGAAATTAGTAGACTGCGATCACGAGTAGTTGAAGGATAGTATTACTGTCACGGTTGTGTCGAGTGAGGATTGAGGGAGGAATATGGATCGATGATTGGTATACAGAAATACGAAGGGAATCAGGTTTCGTTGGTTAGAATCAGGTTTCGTTCGTTGGAATCAGGTTTTGTTGGTTAGAATCAGGTTTTGTTGGTTGTGTTGAAAATATGGCGTGATGGTTATGGCGTAGGCCGCGGACTGAAAGGGTTGCGTACATCGTTGGGTGGAGTTAGGATGTATTTTGGAATGAGTGAGCAAAGGTGACGACGGTCGCGTTGACTGTATATAAGGATGCTGGATTCACGGAGGATCGGTTTGTTCTTCACTCGTTCTCTAGTCTACAAAACAATCAATAGCTTCGGCACCAACCTCTGTTCACTTCTGTGATTCCGGATTTCGAGTCTCTAGTTTGTTACGCAGTACCCATGATCACTGTATCCTTCCGTTTGGTTTTTATAACCCCTGGAACTCCGAGCCTTGAAACTTTGACAGAAGAACGAGTCTACAATCGATTCTACCGGTTATAATTCAGTATATGTGCCGCTACTTTCATCAAAGCGGTTGTTACTTTTGCCACAGACCTTGCAACCCCCTTTGTTCCATGTTTAAGTCAGTTGGAAACTTTGAAAACAAGCTCACAGTACACAGCTTTTGGAGTCACACCTGCGTTGTGTGCCTGTGGAAACACCGACACGAAGGATCCACGCTGTTTTAAATGCCAGCGTACGACAGCAACAAACCTCAACAATCCCGAATCAATTTCCTCGACCTAGCTGGTCGAACCATCGACCTCTTCAAACAAGAACCCCTGAACGCCTTTGATAGCATCGACGCTATCCTCAACGAACCCGAGGCACCTTTGGAAGCATACTTCTGGGACGAACCACAAGCGGTATCTCCTTGGAATAGCTACTGGACACAAGCAGCAAGCAACAGAGGAGGCCTCCAAATTGACAACACAGTATTTAAAAACTTCTGGACCAAGTATTACGGTCTTCACGTCGATTGCCAGAACGAGGAACCGTGCTACAGCGAACATAACTGCGGAGGGATGCATACGACAATCGGCAGAGCAGCAGAAGCTCAATCAACAAAATCTTATTCCACGATCAAAGCAACACAGAAGGACATAGAAAGCCAAATGTCGTGGGCAGATTACAACGAACGAAATGCGAACAAGGGAAAGGGAGTTGACCGCGAATTACATCCGGCCCCTTTACCAACCCCGCTGATCATCGTAACAACATCCAGCAAACACGAGGTGTTCTTCTGACAGATGGTCAACCCATTTCTAGAAGCAGAAATCGAAGCGGCAGTTCAACAAATCCAAGACAATATAGACGAAATCAGAGACTGTTTAACAGAACCTCGCCTCCTCACTGCTGCCTCTCTACATCACCAGAAAGATGTCCGGAGAACCGTCGCGGCCAACTCGCGATGTCACGATGACCGGAGCATTACAAATGGAGCTGGAAATCGTGGCAGCAAAAATACGGACTCCATGAACACAGTACAACTCAGGAGTCACATCGAGGACATGAACAAAGGGCTGAAAGCGTTGAGCCAACTACCAACAACCAGCAGATTGGACAAATTGCTCAAGGAACGGCAATCTGTAAAGAATGCGGAAGCACGAATATCGGAGTTGTCGGCAGAAGGAGAACAAGTGGTCCAAGACAGGGACAACTTGAAGCAGGAACTGCTGCTTACTCAACAAGCAGCGGCCAGCGAACAAACACCAAGGACATGCAACCATGGGGATCTGGAGGAAGAAGTCCGGATTCTAAAACAAGCATTGGAGGAATCTACTCCAGACCTGGCGGATCTCAAGAAAGATCTGGAAGACGCTCAGGCTCAAATGGGGATATTTAGGAAACTGGCGGAGGAAAATCGACAACAGGTAACCATGATCCTGAAGTTGACAGAAGGAAGAGAAACAGGAGAAAGGACAGACAGAGAAGAGCGAGAACAAAAGGTGAATGATATCACCAGTTTTTAAGGAGAAGATAGGAAGAAACTTCGAGGGTGGAAGGTGCAGCTGGCATTAAAGATAGCCGGAAAACCGAAGGCATTCAGCAATGAACAAAAGAAGCTGAGGTATGCAGTTGGATGTGTGAAAGGAGTGGCTCTGGCACAGTTAATGCCACACTGTGACGAAATCTCAGGAGAAGTCAAGCTCAATACCCTGAAAGACCTAGTTGACCTGCTGGATGTAGCATTCGGAGATCAAGACAGAGCAGCAACAGCAAAGAGGGAACTCGAGAAACTGAGGCAACGAGACCGTGAATTCTCCCAGTACTACGCGGAATTTCAAAGATACATAGTAGACACCAAATGGAACGAAGATGCGCAACTAGACGCATTACGAAATGGATTATCCAACGAGCTCAAAGACTCCATACAACATATCGAGGAGCCAGAAAGCATGATCGAATTCGTCAAAATGGTGTCAAAAAGCGATTCGCAACTGAGAAGGAGAGCGGCAGAAAAGAAATCCGGGAAATGGGAAGGTTACAAGAAGTCCGATTCAACAACCAACACCACATCCGCCCCAGACTCGGCACCCGCGGAATCAGTTGCAGGCTATCATGGCCCCACCCCGATGGATCTTTCAGCAGTTAAGGGAAAAAAGATCACACCTGAGGAAAGAAAAAGACGAAGGGAAGGGGGACTATGTATGTACTGTGGGGATAGCAGACATTTCGCGGCATCATGCCCAAGGAAGCTGAAGGCAGCATCCGGACAGACGGAAGTATCACCTTTTAAGAAGGCAGCAAATGAAGGAGATGCAGATTCAACAACAGGAAAAGGAAAGGAAGTGGAATCGGGAAAAGTTTAGTCCAGTGCAAT
The DNA here is from genome assembly GCA_015178995.1 of Trichophaea hybrida. NCBI lineage: Eukaryota > Fungi > Ascomycota > Pezizomycetes > Pezizales > Pyronemataceae > Trichophaea > Trichophaea hybrida. The sequence goes on along the minus strand of WHVE01000030.1, from coordinate 204,185 downwards.
AAGGATAGCAATTGCGCTGGGAACGAATCTCCTTTGTCAGTTAATGCTAGTTTTGGTATTTCGCAGTTTTCAATATCAAGCGCAGAAATAAAAGAGTCTTCTATGGAAAACAAACATCTCGTTGTGAAATGCTCGCTAAAGATAGAAGACAAGATCATTGATACCCACGCTTTGATAGACTGCGGAGCAACTGGAATAGCATTCATTCACAAAGATTTCGTTCGTCATCATCAAATACAAGAAGAAGAATTAAAAGAATCAAGAGAACTGGAAGTTATAGATGGAATGCCCATCGAATCAGGAACCATCACCACTATGGCTAAACTGGACTTAGGCATACGCGGACATCAGGAGCAACTACCAGCATTCGTTACGAAACTCGGACACTATCCAATCATGCTCGGGTTACCATGGCTACAACTTCACGATGTTACAGTCAAATTCCAAAGCAAAAGAATAGGATTCGAAAGCGATTATTGCCAGAAACATTGCCAACATCATTCGAGCGTATGGGTATGGGGAAATCATGTGGAAACAACCGAATCCGATGAGCCAAAACTGGATATATGTGCCATAGCAGCAGCCCCGTTTATGAGACGGAATAGAAAGGAGAAACTCAAGGTGTACGCGGTAATCTTATATGAAATCAACAAGGCCCTAGAAGTGAAGGATCTTCAAGAAAAACCGCTGGAACAATTAATTCCCAAGAATATCATGAGTTTCTCCCCCTATTTGACAAAGTAATCGCTGAAAGACTACCACCACACAGACCATACGATCATAAGATTACACTCCAAGACTAATTCACTCCACCCTTTGGACCAATATACAGCCTGTCAAAAGAAGAACTTCAGGTCCTAAAAGAGTAGATTGAAAAGAACTTGTCAAAGGGATTCATCAGATCGTCATCATCACCATGCGGAGCACCGCTGTTGTTCGCACCTAAACCGAATGGAGGCTTACGACTATGCATGGACTGTCGAGAACTCAACGAAGGAACCATAAAAAATCCATATCCGTTACCATTAATCCAAGAAACCCTGCTCAGGTTATCAAAAGCCAAATGGTACACCAAACTGGATGTCCGAGATGCCTATGACATGATCCGAATAGCAAAAGGAGACGAATGGAAAATGGCGTTTAGGACTCGTTATGGCCTATTCGAATCCCTTGTTATGCCCTTTGGACTCACCAATGCACCAGCTAGCTTTCAGGAATTTATCAACGATACTCTTCGCCCCTTTCTGGACATCTTCTGTACGGCATTCCTGGACGACATCCTTATTTACAGTGACAATTTAAAGGAACATAAGGAACACCTCAGAGCAACAATGACGACGCTTAAGGATGCTGGTCTGTATCTGAAAGCGGAAAAATGCGAGTTTCATCAACAGGAAGTGAAGTATCTGGGAATGATAGTTGGGGTAAATGGGATTAGAATGGACCCGGAAAAAGTAACAGCGGTAAAGGAGTGGGAAGCACCTGGCAAGCTCAATGAAGTTCAAGCGTTTTTAGGATTCGCAAACTTCTATCGAAGGTTTATAAGAAACTATAGCAGGGGGTCCAACCATTAACCAAACTTACGAAGAAACTGGTACCCTTTCACTGGGGCCCCAATCAAATGGGAGCATTTGCCGAATTGAAGGAAGCATTTACAACAGCACCAGTCCTAGCACACATCGATTACGAAAAGGAAATCGTCCTGGAAACCAACGTATCGAGTTATGTATCCGCAGGAGTACTATCACAGTACGACGATCAAGGAATCCTCCATCCAGTGGCATTCTATTCAAAGAAACATACACCAGCGGAAGAAAATTACGAAATCTATGATCAAGAGCTGGGAGCCATTGTTAAAAGTCTGGAACAATGGAGACCGGAATGCGAAGGGTCAGTACATCCTATTAAAATACTGACAGATCGTAAGAACCTCGAATACTTCATGACATCAAAGCTACTCAATAGAAGGCAAACAAGATGGTCTGAATTCCTGTCAAGATTCAAGTTCGAGATTGTATACCATCCAGGAAAACAGGGTCAGAAGCCCAATGCACTCACCAGAATGCCAGGAGACATTCCTCCGAAGGGGGGGGCAGAAAAAACCCAACAAATCGTGCTGAAGACGGAAAATCTTGATCAAAGAATACAGATGGGATTGGTGGTAGCGTTTGCGGAAGTAGTCAGCCGAGAAGCAGATGAAACTAGTCCAGAGGAGTTATGGAACTGGATTCAAAGGGTGTGCAAGGACTGTCCGTACGACAGCAGCGAAGGATTGTGTGCCAACGCCACGAAAATCGTCAGCGAAGAAACTTCGAAGAAACTTCAACTGATAATGGATTATCACGATACACCAGCAGCAGGACACCCAGGACGAGCAAAAACCTTCGAACTCCTCAAAAGAAGTCATCAATGGCCAGGTATGAGGAAGGACGTGGACAGATAGGTACGAAACTGCCATGTATATCAACGCAGCAAAGCAACTCACCAGACAATCCACGGATGGCTCAAACCACTGGAAATACCGCAACAACCGTGGAAGGATCTGAGTATGGATTTTGTGGTGGGACTACCGGAGAGCGAGGGGTACAACGCCATATGGATAGTGGTTGATAGGTTGTCAAAAACGAAACATTTAGTACCATGTCGGGACAATACAGATGGCAAGAAGCTGGGCGAGATGTTCATACGAGAGGTGTTCAAGTTACATGGCTTACCAGACACCATAGTATCGGACAGAGGACCCCAATTCGCGTCAGAATTCTGGAGACATGTTTGTGAAAGACTCGAAATTGAACGAAGGCTATCAACCGCGTTTCATCTGCAGACAGATGGACAAACAGAACGAATGAATGCCGTTAATGAACAGTACCTCAGGGCCTTCGTCAATTATCAACAGAACGACTGGACACAGTGGCTATCCATGGCAAAATTCGCATCGAACAACCACGCCTCGGAAACAACAGGATGCTCACCATTGTTTGGCAATTGCGGATTCCACCCTTGAATGACATTTAGACAACATCCGATTCAGAATGGAAACGATATCAGGGAAGTAAACGAAAATACCCTCTCCCAGAAAATGAACAATATCTTTCAACAGATGAAGGCTGAAATGACTCAAGCGCAAGATATCCAGGCGGAACAAGCGGACAAGCATCGACAGGAGGGAGTCCAGATGAAGGTTGGGGATCGAGTCTGGATGGACGCCAGGAACATTACAACCCAACGACCCAGCAAAAAACTTGACTGGAAACGCCTGGGACCCTACAAGATTACGGAGGCCGTCAGTTCATGGGCCTATCGGTTACAGTTACCCAAGGATCTCCACATTCATCCAGTACAACCAATCTCCCGCTTGACCAAAGTATCGGAAGATCCCTTGCCAGGGGAAATCAAATCCGCACCACCTGCAGTTATTGTGGACGGAGCAGAAGAATACGAAGTGGAACGCATCGACGACTCGAGGATGTTTCCATGACAACTGCAGTACCCAGTCAAGTGGAAGGGCTATGATGAACAAAGCTGGGAACCGGCAATGAATATGGACGGACTTCAGGCAATCGATACATTCCACAAAGAACAACCTGGCAAACCCGGATCAATAGCCTCGTAGGAACTCGGCCTGTGGAAGGGGCAGCTACTGTCACGGTTGTGTCGAGTGAGGATCGAGGGAGGAATATGGATCGATGATTGGTATACAGGAATACGAAGGGAATGAGGTTTCGTTGGTTAGAATCAGGTTTCGTTCGTTGGAATCAGGTTTTGTTGGTTAGAATCAGGTTTTGTTGGTTGTGTTGAAAATATGGCGTGATGGTTATGGCGTAGGCCGCGGACTGAAAGGGTAGCGTACATAGTTGGGTGGAGTTAGGATGTATTTTGGAACGAGTGGGCAAAGGTGACGACGGTCGCGTTAACTGTATATAAGGATGCTGGATTCGCGGAGGATAGGGTTGTTCTTCACTCGTTCTCTAGTCTACAAAACAATCAATAGCTTCGGCACCAACCTCTGTTCACTTCTGTGATTCCGGAGTTCGAGTCTCTAGTTTGTTACACAGTACCTGCGATCACTGTATCCTTCCGTTTGGTTTTTATAACCCCTAGAACTCCGAGCCTTGAAACCTTGACAATTACTGCTGCAACACCAGATAATAATAGACAACTGCCTGTTGCGAACAATGGGAAGATATTATCAAGAGATCTCAACTACATTGGCAATTTATTCAAATTGTTGCCCCTGCCCCAGTCTTTAGACGAGCAACCATGTTTCCTGAAATCACCCAAGACCAAATATTGTGGGAGTGTGATAAGTCTGATGATAGAAGGCCCAATACGACCAAGGCGGCAGAAATCATTAAGATGTTCACTACCACTTCCCCAGGACAGTCTAATTGGGTATCTTTTTGCCAAACAGGTTAACAATATGACTCATGCTCTCTTAAAGGCTGCAATACTGTATGGGCTCTAAAACTGACCTGGTTAAAGAATTGGCTCCACAAGAACTTGCCTTTGGGCAAGAACAATCAGAACAATAGTGAGTAGGTGATACTGTCAGTATATTGGCCTATCACCCAGTAGTTTGTCAAGCAGGTCAGTACTCCCTTTTTGACAACACCTCTCCTACTCTGATATCAACTCTGATATCCTGACTTCTATCACTAACTTTGCATAGTACTGCTGTATTTCAGGCTATAACTGCTTCACTATCTATAGCACTATGGGTGGTTATGCCCTACCAGTATGAAAATGAAGTTCATCCAAAAGAATTGAGTCTGGGTTCTAGTGTTGCAGTATATGTCAAGCAATGAGGGTTTTGATCTGCATTACAATTGCTGGAACTCAATCATGCTGAAGCAGGGAGTCATTTCTGCCATGGAGCATGAGGCATGGTCACACATTCGCCGGATTGGCCAAAAATATACCCTATTTATCCACAGTTTGGTCAATATGTCAATGACTATTTGATTCATTCAAGTGGGAATGAGATTGAAATAGCAACCAGTAACCAATGCATTTGGGTAATCTCCAAAGCCAGGACCTACATGGATGTTGATGAGGTCAATAATAGTCCAATTGGTAAAATCACTCCACAAATGTTGAATTCATGAATTATTGGTCAATTCAATTTCAATGATAATAGGGTGGATGTTGATTCAGATGGGAGTTAACATTTCCTTGCAATGAAGCATGATTTTGGGCTTCTTTTATTTATTTTTTTGGTTTACTTGGTATTATTGTATTTGGTTTCTTGGATGTATTTGATCCTAGTAAGGCCGGACTTTTGAATGACTAATTGCTGTATATCTTCCATATTCTCACATTGACTAGGATACTAATAACGCATTAAGGTTTGGGTTTGGGTTTTTTGGCATTGTATTTGAGGTTTTCTATTTGGCATTCTACTGAAAGGGATTTTGTAATTGAATTTCTTAGGCTTTCAGATTAGGCTGGCAGTTTATATTTGAATTATGTTGATTTGATATTCAGATATCAGCAAATGGAAGGTCATTCAAAATCTGACACTGCTGTGGCAACTCTGAAACATCCTAGATGACTGATGTGGTCTTGAAGATTCAAGCACTGCTGTGATGACTCTTACACTGTGCCATATCTTTCAGTGTCGTTTTAAACAGTGTTTGTTATAATTCATTTGACAGGGATCTTACTGCCTTGGATTATCATTGGTGAAGAATCACACACACTTGTTAAAGCCATGTGGCCAAGTTGGCACTAGTTTTCCATTGCATTAAGCACAAGTAGTGGTTGTAGGACCCCATTGAAACTGCTAGCAGGGTTGTTGAATTAAGGGTGTTAGTCTGCACTGGGATTAATTTGTAGCTTGAAATATTTGCCCAGTAAGTTTTTGTGTATTCAATTCCGATATATCCTTCTGCACCCCAAAGCCTGGCCATCTCTAACCATGTTCAAATTCATGATGATATCGTATATTCAATGCAACATTCCAGTTATTACCCCCTCATTTCATTCCCCATCTGGTAAGAAAAGTAGTCATTGCCCACGATGTATTTTGGCTCGATTTGTATTAGCATATGATTCAGGATTGCCTCTGCCCTTTTAACCCTCTCTCTTACACAAGCAACTCACATATATTCTCACTTCTACTCTAACAAGAAGATGTCCCAATATTAAAACACATTATATGACTTTAACTCTGACATGGCAGTCTAACTAATATCAACTCTGATGGCCAAATCTCACATAAACAACTAATCAACTCTGATATGGCAGTTGTGGCAATATCGACACTGAAAGCTGACTGTGACATGGGTACAATGATATACCCTCTACTCTCACAAGCGGCCCCAACGTCACCACATACAGTCCAACTTCCACTTCAAGAAGAATGGAGAAGCCAAAGATGGTGATAGCGGTTCTGAGGGGGAGGAAATATGCACTGCCTCTCTTTTCTATGATACCTTGAAAGAAATGGTGGATAGTGGGGGGATTGCTTGAAATATCTTTATGATATTTTTGGATATTCTTGTCCTTAGTGATGGCTGACTGGCACTGGAAACAATGCAACTGAGAGATAAGAGTTAAAACATCATGGCCGCCATACAGTCCAACCAATATCGACTCTGACGGCCAACTCTGGCACAGATACATATACTGCACAACCTCAACTTTGACAAGTGGTCCCAACATTACAATATACAGACTAAGTTCAATTCCGTGAAGAAGGGATAAGGTAAAGTCAGGGATAGTAGAGCCAAGGGGCAGCAGATGAGCACTGCCACTCCTTTCAATGATACACTGAAAGACAAGGTGGATATTGGGTAGATTGCTGGAGATATTTTTGCCACACTTCTGGATATTCTTTTCTTCACTCATGGCTGACTCTGACACCGGAAACAAATCAATTCTGACACAGGCAACAAATCAACTATGATATAGCAGTTTTAAAAATATTGACTCTGATAGCTGACTTTGACATGGACCAAATGGCATAACCTCAACTGATTAATGGTGCCAACACTACAATATGCAGTCTAACTTCAGCTGTGATTCTTCAGTCTTACTGATATCGTCTCTGACAGCTGAATCTGATATGGACAACAAATCAACTCTAACATGACAGTCAGATCTATATCAGCTCTCATGCCCAACTCTGACACATAACACAATATCAAACCTCAACTCGAACATATGGTCCCAATGTCATTATATATGGTCTAACATCAACTCTGATATGGCAGTCAAACAAATATCAACTTTGACAGCTGACTCTGAAATGGGCAACAAATTATGGATACAGTATAACCTCAACTTTGATATGCAGTCCCAATATTTCCATATATGGTTCAGCATCAACTCTGATACTGCAGTGAAACTGATATCATCTTTGACAGTCCACTCTGACACAAGCAATAATCTCCATCACTGATATGGGTCTCAAGATTTGGTTGTTTAAAGATATTGAGAGAAGTGGATGTACTATATAAATAGTGATGAGCTATGGTCTCTGGGTACATAAAAGCCAATACTTTCACCCCTATCACAGTCCAACATCCTTCATTCCTACAACCAACAGCATGATACATTCACAAGGAACCAACCATTCCAATATCTGCTGTAACAGCAGTGGACAGGGTGATCTGAAATCCCGTGGCAGAAAGCATAGTGATCGCAATCCATGTCAGAGCAACATAACGAGGCAAAATAACCCATACTGCAACCGCTGAGTCCAGCAACAACACAAGGATAGTAATAATGGTGATAATGGTGATGATGGATGGCAACAGAGAATGGCTCCAGAGTCTGGGAACTCTAGGGAGGTAAGATCGATCTCCATATCAGGCATTGACATTGAATTCTGACATGGCCTCTGACATGGACTCTGATATTGACATGGGCATAGTCACAAGCATCTCCAAACATTGATGACGACAATGCCAATGATGATCAATTACAACAACCATATTATCAGAGAACAGATACAGTGCCTAGAATCCTGAGGGAGGTAATATCAATCTCCGTATCTGCCTCTGATATCCAAGGCTAACAATAGTCTCTGACAATGTATAGTTACCAGTGTTCATCATGTGTGATGATGTCAATAATGATGACAATGACACGGGTGATGACGATGGCGATTGAACAACATCAACCTGCAAGTCCAAAGAGGTAATGACCATCTCCACATGTGACTCTGTCATTGAACTGAGTTATAAGACTCTGACAACACACTTGAGTGGCATCAATTATTCAATGCTACTCCTCCCAGCAACCAAGGGTATGCTCAGCAGGTAAGTTTCCTTATCTTTACATTGAGCAACATCTCACCCATGTAAACAGTTTAAAATGTGAGATCAATCACCCATGGATATAGGCCGTCAGTTACAACCCCAGGTAGGTAACATTGGAATGTTCAAGGTTTGGTGGAATATTGCCCACCATATATTCTGCTGCAGTATCCTTACGAAGGTTCCATATCCAACCAATGTGGACAAGTGGTCTGCTGAGATCTTCGAGCAAATGTGCACATATTTGAATAAGACTTTACAGTGTAATATATCTACCACAGCAATTCATGTGGTAAGTATCTGCACTTCTCAAGTACTGCCCATGGACACTAACTGACAAGCTTGCATACTGCCAGTCTGCTGCCTGGGGTAACATTGCCGAACATGCTTGTAAGGTTGCACTTCCCCAATATATTGACACTTTCCACAATATGTCGAATGATAATCAGCACAAAGAAGTTGCTACGCTAATCACACTTTGAACATACTAGTTCTACCATGTGGATTGTGAGAATGAGAAACAATCGAATTCGATTGTTGTGTATTTCAATCTTTTGACCAATCAGGTACCAAAAATAATGTTCCTGCATTGGTCACTGTCAGTCATCATGGCAAAGTCCTTCTTTGGCAATGGACCTTTTAATTTTACCTGACATTCTTACACCAACCACTTTACCCAGTAGTTGATACACAGTTTTCTATTACTTACTGCAACAGCAGTAAAGAACTTTTTGGGCAACTGGACAGCTGGCAGCTGTCTTCATATACCATTTGAAGTGGATACATACAAGCCAACATAACTACATTCCTATGATATTCTTGGTATCTAACAAGTTACCAGGGACTTACACCAACCGGTGCACACAATGGGCAAGTATTCCACCACTGAATCAGACGCAAACTCTTCAAATACACATGAAAAGAACGGACAGAGCCAATGGTATCCATTGGAAAGGTCTCGAGGTCACTTAGTGAGACCCAAATACTGTGATGCTAGATGAGGATCTCGACAGGTAGCAGTGATTGATTGGCTGTATTGACATTGTTGATTATATTTGTTGTAGTATATTATTCAAAGCTGGGGCAGATCGCAAGAGTTTCTAAAGTGTATATATATTCGACTGTGACAAGATCATGATCAAGCCACTCTGAGATTATGGTGAATGCATTCATGGTCTCTGACAAGTGACCATGGGGTGAGACTGGATCATAGCCATTATATTTGAGAACTCTGACAACCAACAATGAACTATGGGGATTGCACTCCAAGACACTGACAAGAGATCCATAAGGTCTGACGTGATCATGGTCATCATATCCATAGACTCTGACATGTAACCATAGAGTTCAACTAATCATGGCCATCATACCTGCAGACTCGCACAAGCAACAGTAAGGCCAGGCATGTTCATGGCCATCATATTTGTGGACTCTGAGAAGCACTCATAGTGTCTCACATGATCATGGCTATCATATCTGTGGACTCTGCCAAGTGACCTGAGAGGTTCTGGTTCTACAACCTGTTGGGGAATTCTGGCTAAAATAAAGAAATTGACTCTATAGTGGCATTTGGAGTCATATGGCATCTTGGTTAATTGATCTATTAGAGTGGGTAGAAAAAATTTCTTTCTCAAAAGTACAACTATGCAAATGATGTAATAGACCACAGACAGTGTTACTCCAGATTGATCTGGTCAAAGTAATATCCATATATAATTTGGCACAGTATTGAAGGTAGGCTAGGAGCTGCTCTCAGGATGTAGAATTCACTATAAAATTATGAACAAAAAGAATTCACTTTCTCCAATATGTATATTTTCAGGCTTATTTTTATTGCTGAGAAGGTTGATGCCTTTCTACCTTCAAAGAATCCAGATGTCTTTATACCTCTTTTTTTACCTGCTACCAAATACTTCTAACTATACTTTTTTCAAAATTTTCAACACCTTCAACTCCTGCACACTATCTTGAAACCAATAATGTCTTCCATTGCAATTGCCATCGCCTCTATCTTTCAACACCTCCAGGTTTTTATTGTTATTAGATTAAATTCTACCTACAAGTATTGTTTTATTGTATCAACCCTACAGATATCTGTTTCTGGACTGGTATTAGCCTTTCAATACAATAACCTCCAGATCAATAGGCTTTGTTCAATAGAAATTGGATCAACTGTTCAGATTCAGCAGATATTTTTATACCTCCAATATTCATCAGTTTGGTTGGAACCATTCAGCTGCCTGTATTGCTAATTGATAGTGTGTGTGGTTGTTTGTCATTTAGAGTTGCAGAGACCAAGACCAATATCAAGTACTTGCTGCATTTCTGATATGCAGCTGAACCAACTTTTAACCATCTGCAAAGATTGGCTTAGGCATCTGAAATGAATAATAGTTGAGGCAATTGCAATCTGGAGAATTGCAAGTGATTGCATATGAGCCATTTCCAAACTTGCTTGGAATATGATAATATAAAAGTGTTTTCATGAGATACTGGTTGACTATTTCTTAATGGTTTTAGAAGGGTTCAAAATGTTTATATTTTAATTCAGTAGGCATGAAAAAGAGAAAGTGTTACTGAAAATAGATGTAAGTGGGAATGGACAGTCCTACCCTAGTGACTGGTTTTGGAGTATGTACACATTTATAGATTTTTCTCCTAATTCCCTTCTTCTCTCTAATAAAATCAAAGTCATCTTTCTTTTCACAGTAAAGTAGCAGCTTTTCTTCATTGCTCATCATTTGATTATTGATCTTTACTTTCTACAAATATTATTGAAATACTTAATAATATATTCAAGATATCTTTATTATCGCACCATCAAATTGATAGAACGATATATAAGTCAACCAACAATTGGAATATCATCTGCAAAATGGTTTATTGTTATCCCTAACTTTCCATATGCCATATGACTTACTGTAATCACTGCTAACCGCTATAATACCGGACAATGCAAATAAGCCCAAGCCCATTATTGATAACTCAGATAATACTCCAGTAACACTCCTATAGTATATGGTACCTTGCAGTTATATTTCAACCTTATTTTCAATTTCTAATGCATCTCCAGGTGTAATAGCCAGAGAGTTTGGTTATATTACGCCTCAGATACCAAAGGCCTCAGGTGAATGGCCATAATGATATCAGTCCCTATACTTCTTTAATAGTATTAGAACACTCATAAATCAAATACAAGAACCTCTAGATGACTACTGTTATTAAGGTTTTGGTGGAGTTCTAGATGTTATATAAACCAAACTAAGGTTCAGAAATACAGGTACTGCAATCGTGACAAGAGACTCAAAATTCAGAATTACAACGGTAAACAGAGGTAGGTACTGAAGCTATTGATGGTTTTGTAGACTAGAGAACAAGTGAAGAGCAAACCAATCCTTCATTGAATCTACCATTTTATACACAATAAATATGACCATCGTCATCTTGACTCACTTATTCAATATATATCCGAACTTGCCTGAATTTTGTACACCCTCCTGATATCTGCTGTGCTCAAACCACTATTGAACCATCAGCATCTTTCTATTATTGTCAGCAATTATTCATAACTTGTTTCCCTTTCTCCAAAACCTGTTTCATCAATTAAAAACCAGTTGGTTGTTTTGTCAATATATAAACTTGATTTCTTGATGAACAAATATGAACCCTGATCATTGATCCTTATTCGATTACTGATGCACATCTTATACAACCTTGACTGTAGCTCCCCTTGCTGGAGCAAGTTTTTCTAAGTTTGCAGATCCTTGCTAGCCAGGTTGTTTTGGGTGAAATATCTTGATTGCCAGGAGTCAGTCCACATGTGCTGCTGGTTCCCAACTGCACCGATCATAACCTTTCCATTGCACTAGGTATTTGGGTTGTGTTTGGAATTGCTTTGAATGTTGAACTCTTTCGACTTTATACTTCTCTGCTCTCTCAATTATAACTGGCAGCAGTGGTCGAGCTGTTTGACCAGGAACAGGGTTGATTGCAGCTCCAAATAGTATGGAAATTGGTTGAACTGGATTGATGTGAATATATTTAGGGAGTTACAATCAATACGCCCATGGACTGACAACTTTGGGGATTTTGTAGGGACCTATATGTTTCCAATCCAGCTGTTTGTTGGGGCTTTTGGTTGTGATATTTCTGGTATCCATCGATATGAAATATCCTGCTTTCAGTTCTTGTTCTTTGGGGCAGTATCTGTCTGCTTGTTTTGCTTGGATTGCTTGTGCTCTTGTCATTTTGGCTCTCATTTGATCGAACACTTCCTTCATCTGCTTTGCTATTTGGGCCACATTGACTTCTCGAATATCATTGTTTTTGTATATAGAATGTTGACCTAAGGTCATTCTGGGGTAGAAGCCGTAATTGCCAAACAATGGCGAACTGCATATTGATCATAAGGAGTTGTTGTTTCATGCAAACTCTGCCATTGAAAGCCATTGTATCCAATCGTTCTATTGATAATTTGTAAAGACTTTGAGGTATTGTTCCATGATTGTATTGATTTGTTCCATTTGGTCATCTGTTTATGGGTAAAATGCTGTGGATTACCGATATTCTATTCCCAATCGTTCGTATTTGTGGTTCCAGAATTCAGAAGCAAATTGGGGTCCACTGTCCAACGCTATGGGGTCTGGCAACATGTGTAATCTGAACACTTCTGGGATGAACATTGCCAGTCATGTGTTTCAATATGTATGGTTGCGGCATGGCACAAGATATTTTATTTTTGATAGTCTGTGCACTACACTGTATATTGCTTTGAAACCTTCAGTCTCGGAACGTGCCATAATGAATTCTATACTATGGTGTTTCCAGAGCTGTTGAGGTACCCCAAGTGGTTTGGGCCATCTCTGTGTCTTTCGATTTTGAAGTTTGCTGTATTGGTGGGTGTAACAGTTTTGAAGATAGCTCTACATATCTTTCCACCATCTTTTCCATTTACGATTTTGTTTTATGGAGTTCAAATGATTCCGCTCTTCCCTGGTGTTCTGCTGCAGGGGTGTTATGATGCTGTTTGATTATGCGAGTTTTGTGTTTCTCAGTTGTTATGTTGGTATTAGCTGCATGTGCACAGAGCCCCTTGTTACTGTCATATAGACAAGATTGGCAAACATTTTGTACCCTGTTCTATAACTCCTTGTGGCTGATTTGGTTGTTTTCCAGGTTCATAACTTCTGCAAACAATATTATTATTCTTTTTTGTATTTCCTTGTGAAGATTTTCTGTTTTGGGTATGACTTGTTGGGTTTTTTCTGCCTCCCCCATTGGAGGAATGTCTTCTGGTATTCTAGTCAAAGTTTTGGGCTTCTGACCTTCTTTCCCTGATTGATATATAATCATGAATTTCAGTCTTGACTGGAATTCAGATCACCAAGTTTATTTCCTGTTGAGCAGTTTGGATGTCATAAAGTATTTGAGGTTCTGATGGTTGGTCAGTATTTTGATCGGATGTGCTGAACATTCACATTTGGGTTTCCATTGTTCAAGGCATTTGAATATTGCACCCAGCACTTGATCGTAGATTGTGTGGTATTCCTTGCCTGGTGTATATATTTTGGAGAAAAGGACTACTGGATGAAGAATCCCTTGATCATTGTATTGTGATAGCACTTCTGCGGACACATAGCTTGATGCATTGGTTTCCAGATCAATTTCTTCATCATTGTCAAAATGGGCCAGTACTGATCCGCTTGGGAAGGCCCCTTTTAAGTCTGCAAATGCTCTCTTTGATGTGGTTTCCAGTGGAATGGTACAAGCTTTTTTGTGAGGTTTGTTAATAGTTGATCAACCGTCCTGTAGATTCTTATGAATCTTTGATAGAAGTTGGCAAATTCTCAAAATGTATTTACCTCTTTGAGCTTAATGGTGCCTCCCATTCTTTGACTACCTGTATCTTCTCAGGATCCATTCAAATTCAAATAAATCCTAATATTAATCCCCAATATTTGACTTCTTCCTATTGAATTTCGTATTTCGCAGCATTCATGTAGAGCCCAGCTTCCTTCAGTGTTTGGATCACTGTCCGGATGTGTTCTGGATGTTTTGATGAATTTTTGCTGCTGATGGAAATATCGTCCAGGTAGACCATCCAAAACATGTTCCCAAATGGTTATAGTATATCATTAATAAACTCCTCAAAGGGTGCTAGTATATTGGTTAATCCGAACTGCATTACCAATGGGTCAAATAAATCATAGGCAGTTTTGAAAGCTGTGTTCTATTTGTATTCTTCAACTATCCTGATCATATTGTAGGTATGCCGTATGGTGAGCTTTGTATAAATCCGTGCCTTTGGAAGCTCAAGGAGTGTATTCTGAATCAACAGTAGTAAATAGCAATTTTTAACTGTTCCTTCATTCAATCCTCCATAGTCTGCACATAATGTCAAATCTCCATTGGGTTTTGGGACGAACAGTACTGGGGCTCCATATAATAATAATGATAATCCAATGAATTCTTTTGAAAGATTCTTTTCTATCCACTTCTTTAGAACATGTAATTCCTCCCTTGACAGGCTGTGAATTGGTCCAAATGATGATGTAAATCCTTCTTGTAGTTTGATCTTGTGATTGTATAGTCTGTGGGGTAGTAATTGCTCTACAACTACTGTATGGTATATTGGAAGACACTCATGGCTTTCCTTTGGCATGATCTGTTCTATAAATTTCTCTTGAAAGTCCTTAAACTTGAGCGCCTTGTTGAGTTTGTATAGAGGCACTACATATATTTTGAGTTTTTCCTTCTTATTTCTTTGAATGGATGGTATTTCTGCTATGGTATAGATATTGAGCTTTGGTTTGCCCATACTTTTTGTATTTCCATATGATCACCCCATACCCATACGTTCGGATGGTGTTGGCAGTTTGTTAGCAGTAGTTGCTTTTGATGCTAATTTCCTTGCTTTCAAATTGGATCATGATATCACAAAGTTGCAGCTATGGAAGACCATCTACTATGGGGCTGTGTTTTAATTTCTAATAAATGTAGGCAGTTGTACTTGATGTCCGCATATCCCTGGTTTAAGATTTGCCATTGTCATAATTGTCTTCCATTCGAGAGGTATTTTATTGATTACTTCCAGTTATCGTGATTTTTGAAATTATTTTTCATCCAAATGTTGATGGCAAACAAAATATTTATCGATACATGCCATTCCTGTGGCTCTGCAGTCGATCAACACCTGGCCATTGACCAATTCATCTTCATTTTTGAGTGTACATTTCACAACAAGGTACTTGCTTTCTATTGAAGACCCCTTTACTTCCACCCTATTTATTGAAAACTGCAGAATTCTAAAGCTAGACCTAATATTTGTTGATAAAGAAACTTTGTACCCTGTGCAATAGCCATCATTATTGCACTGGTTCAGGCTTTTCCAAATTCCACTTCCTTTTCCTTGCCCTTCCATTGATCCGGATTTTGTATTACTGGATTGATTTCAAATTACGCTGATACTGCCTTCAATTCCCTCAGGCAACCTGCTGCACAGTGTCTTGAATCTCTACAATACATACATAATCCCCCTTCATTTTGCCGCTTTCATTCCTCCAGTATAATATTCTTTCCGTTGACCACCGTGAGTGTATTCTGCCAACGTGCCTGATGGAGCTGCCTCTGGGACAGATATGGTGTTGGTTATAGTTTCTGGTTTCTTTAACCCTCCTGTCCCTCTTCCTGATCTTCTGGCCGGC
The DNA here is from genome assembly GCA_015178995.1 of Trichophaea hybrida. NCBI lineage: Eukaryota > Fungi > Ascomycota > Pezizomycetes > Pezizales > Pyronemataceae > Trichophaea > Trichophaea hybrida. Next base: position 188,221 of record WHVE01000030.1, on the reverse strand, counting down.
GTGCAGGCCCTGATTTGAGAGTTTCATCTTGAGCATAACATGATTGATTCATTTTAATCCTCTGTTATCTCTATGTGTTGCAAGGAGTCATTGGGTATGTCAGGTAGACCTCTTCTTATGGTGTTTCATTTTGCAGTATTGTTCCAACTGACATCTGGTTCCCATCCTTGGAATTCAGACATACATCAGTAGAACTCTCTGACCTTTTGTCATATCTTATTGAGTTCCCTTTTGGCTATTGCTTGAATGTCTTGATCCCCAATGGTGAGTTGTAGTTCGTTCTGTAGAATTGGTAGGCTACCCAGGTTGACATAGCCAGTTACTGCATCGCAGTATGGTTGCAACTGGTATAGGGTGATTACTTCCAGTCTCTTGACAGTATACCTCATCTTGGCTTGTTCATTATAGAATCAGTGTGGGTCATTCTTTAGATTCAATTCTTACTGGACCTTCTATCCTCACAGTACTTTCCTGTCGGTTTATCAAAAATCAAAGATTATCACTCCCCTTATGACCAACCTGTCCTTTGGATATTCATCCACTATCACCATTACTCCCTTCATGTGCATACACTCTTTCAACCTGATCCTAATATTTGTCTCTTTCCTTCCCACAGACTCATAATTGTTCCTCTGTATCTGCAAATTCATGTCTTAATTCTTCAGTTCCTGCTGGTGCTCTTGTTTCCAATTGTTGTTCTAGGTCTGTGGTCATGGCCTGTAGGTCCCTGTGTATACCGAGAGCTGCCCTTGGATTCAAGTCTTTGACCTTGGGTTGTGTAATTATCAATTCGTTGTGAGGATTTGCCTGGTTTGTTAGGAGGCTCCGCCCATATGTCAATATTGTGGACATCTGTTCCGCTTGTACTATAACTTGGTCGTTCAATTATCTAACCTGATTTTCAATTTTGGATGGTGGTGAACCTGCCCTTTGGACAATATAATCTTTCATCTCATTGGCTGCTGTCAGGGCATCATGCTGATGGAGGATTGTGAAATCCATCAGCCTTATTGGTGATAGAATGCCTTCATCCACTGGGGTAATGTGAGTATGGTGTTCATAATGGTTTCACTGCTGCTTGATATGATTGTTTGCATTTTGAACAGTGACTAATGTCAACAGTCATTGATGTTGAATCCTAGCTCTGGTACCAAGCTTACCACTTCATGGCTATTGTTTCAAATGTGTTCCCACTGGCCATTGAATTCCCAATCAATCCAACAATCGTCAGCACAAGGAATATCACTCTGACATCAGGATTCAGGGTTCCAGCACATCAATGCCTGGTGGCAAATTGCTGGTAATGAATTGCTGGTAATCTGTTTGTGAGGAAAATGCTCCACTGACCAAAACTGGAATGGATATTTTCCATTAACTAGGTAACAATCCTCGTTTTCTTCACTATTGGCTTGGATATCTGCTTGGGCAAAGAATGTCTCTGTCAGGGGAAGAGCTGATTTGCTTGACATTGGGCTATATACCAACGCACAAGCCATTCAAGGTTGATGATCCAGTGTTAGCAGGGAAGACAGTGGTATTCTTCAATTCAATTGAAAAAAGGTATTGAACTTCTGTATCCTGCAGTGGCAGGTAGATGTTACCACCAACTCCTGGATTGATCTGTAGTTGCAATGGATATTTGGATTGGGGTAATCATGGCCTAGGTTTCCTTTCTCTTCTTCACAACAACAATGATAGATTCAGTTACAAGTTCTGTGGTTCTCACCCATGCTTTTGAATGGGAAATAGCACTGATTGCGAAAAATATCTTGATTTGTACGTCTTTGACAGGTCTAATGGCAGCCCCAACCGATATCTCTCGAATTGAAATGGATACCGAATGTGTTTTTGAAGTTGTTCGATGATTCAAGAATGATCCAGGTGGTGTTACAGGTGTGGTGACAATAGTGGCAGCCTGAACGGTGAGGGTATTGACATATGAACAATAATATGACCAGTACAATCGATTGTAGACTTATTCTTCTGTCAAGGTTTCAGGGCTCAGAGTTCTAGGGGTTATAAAAACTGAACTAGGATTTGCGAATGCAGGTACGCAATCCAGACAAGTGACTGAAAATTCGGAATCACAAGAATGAACACAGGTTGGTGCTGAAGCTATTGATTGTTTTGTAAACTAGAGCACAACGGAAGAGCCAACAAATTCTCTGCAAAATTCAACTCCTTGCAAGAAATAAATGTGAATGTTGAAACTATTACACACTAGTTCAATATACATCCAAACTTGACCTACACTTTGTTTACCCTCGTTAGAACTGCTGCACTCATACCACAGATAAACCATCAGTATTTTTCGATTATTATTGGTGATTATTCATAACATGTTTCCCTTTCTTCACAACCTGTTTCATCATGTGAAAATATCTTTCTTGTGCTCATGATGCATAACCCTTTTCTCTTGCCAAACAAATGTGCTCCCTTATTATCAATCCTTAATCAATCACCAATTCTCACCTTACACAACCGTAACCCTTGGGAATATATCTGTTATACTGTACCTATAAAACCTCCACTGGACTGATACAGCCAGACGAGTTGGAGACCTAAGTATCAACAATCCAGTCTTCACTAATCATTGGACTAAATACAGAGGCTTGTCTATTGATTGCAAAGATCAAAAAGTGTGTTTAACAAAGCCCAATTGCAGATCAATCCAAACAACAATAGATACAGTAGAAGCCACTCTACTATTGATTGTGAGAGAATTTTACTATTGGAATTGGTGAATGCCTTCTGACTCTGTATCCCCGCAGTTTTGATATCCATTTCCATACCACTGATTATTAATGAGATATATTTTCTCCCAGACAACTGCCAATTAGTAGAACTGCACTTCAAAGCTGAAGATCAATTTCTCTTCTTTGATACCATCCCTGTTGAATAGTTGTTCACAGTTGGATAATGGCAGGATTGGATATAACTATCAGAATGGTCTACAACGCGGTTACAAGAGAAGATACATTGACCCAATCCCATGATATAGATCAGTAGATGATACAATACTATCCAATTACAACAAAATATATTCCGGACTGAATTATTGAACTTTTAAATGCAATCAACATAGAGCTCAGATAAATGGACACCCATATTCAGAAAGCAAGGGAAAGTCTTTCAAAATCCTAATGGTTCACCCAGAGTTGTTCCGAAACTAACAAATGCCTTATTATTGGACAAAATGACATATACAATACCATATGCCTAGTAGTAGAAAAGATGCAAAGGGCTCAACTCTAGAAATATTTGGATGTAGTCATCCAATCTTAAGTATTTATGGCTAATATCCAAGCAGCTTTTGTTCCAATGAAGGTTCAATCTACCAAGACTTATAAGCAGCTGCAGTCAGCTCACAGTAAACGAATCCAACAATCTAGTCAAGCCTGGGTACCTCTTCATTTTCCGATTGATAATAGGAAATGAGCCCAAAAAGCCTTGCCCTCCAAGTGTCTATCCAATCCGAAGAGTAAACAGTTCTTCTGATGAAAGCCAAGGAAGATAGTGAGTAAATGACTGGACTGTATACCAGATTTTGTATGAAGGTAAAAAGGAGGCAATAGAAAATACAGAAAAATGAAGACAATGCAGAATGGAAGAGGGAGGCTCTGAGTGAAGGAACGAAAAGAACTTTTTGTGCAAATTCAAAGAGTCCACTAGAGCCTTATGAGAAAATCACTCAGATGCCAGAATCAAGAGATCAGTATACTGTTTTACAAAAATAGTAATGGAAGCTATGGAAGAGAACACCAACCCTGATGTCAAGGGATTCCACCTCCAATATTCTATATGTAATGCTATTGGAATTCGGATTAATGAGAATTTGACTCCAGAACAGGGTGGTAACCACAATAGTACTGGAGGAATTGGAGGAGACCGTCCAGATAACTCCAAGTCTTCCAGCTCCAGCTCTTCTGATCGAGGATATGTTGTTCTCACACCACTTCCACCATCAGGAGGAACTGAATATAGTATACCACCCATACTAGCACTCCAAGTACCACCACAAGTACTATCCCAGCCTTAACAGCTTCAAATTGAATCCAGAAGCAAACAATTATTCTCCTGAACAAGATTACACGGGATCCAACAGGCAAGATAGAGTTCAACCTCCAATGAATTACAGAAGTAGATCGCAATCGCAAATACATGAAGTATCATTATCATTATGATATCACCAAAATCATCCACTTTGGAAGTATTCAACAAGAAAATGCTTTGGCCTGGTACATAAACCAAAATATAATACTTGGGAAGTATTTTCAGGTTGTTATGTGGTCAACATTTACCAGCAGTATGGAGGAAAGATTTGCTGATATAGAGAAAGAAAAACAATGTCTCTGAAGGATGACAGATATATAGTACAAGTGAGATATTCATGAGTATATTCGAAAGATAGAGAATCTGCAATGCCAAGTCTACCTGTCAGGGATTGGTGGGAGATGCTATATAGTGGACTGGAAGCACATATCTAGGACTGAATATTCATTTCAAAGATTATACCAAACTATGTTTCAATTTATAAATCTCTGTTCAAACATATTGGCTATACTTATTCAAGATACTTGACACAGAAGCATATAAACTATTTCAATGCTGACTAGCCTACAGATGAAAAGTACAATCAATGGAAGTGTAATAATGATGGTGATGATAAGGGGTATCAAGGAAAGAAAAATATTGAAAATAGTTTTGACTCCAACAAAATAGAAATGGAGAAAAATGGATTCAAGTTGGTAAATATGAATGAAAATGACACAATGAGAGACCATTTCCAACTGAAGATGAGTCTATGCTGGGAGCTTGGACATATTTGAGAGTGGTAGGTACTGACTAACATACTGTGTCTACCCAAAGTCAATAGAATATTACTGGTCCAAGGCATGTAGGCAGGAAGAAGTCTATATTAGCTTCCCAGAACATCAGAAGGAGTGTCTCAAGATAGTTCAGCATCTCCCAGAATTGCATTGTCATTGACTTAGCGGCTGTATGGTTGATCAAAAACAGTTGCAATGCAGTCCAATCACATCTGATCAACATGGCCCATGATCATATAGGGAGACTATATATCTTGTATCATTTTGAAGCTGATGATGAGTACTGCATACACATCGATCAAACACTTTCAGATTTTATATTCACTGTAAACAAATACAATTATATGAATGAACCTGAGGTGAGTTCGGTCAGCCATTCTCAGTATTGCAAATAACACCAGGAACAGGCTAGCTACTTTCTTGCCAAGGAGATTCAACAATATCTATACCTCTATTTCGTCCAATTAATATGCAAATGCAGCAGGGGTTTGCACGGCTTCCAGGATTTCATTCAAGAAAAGACACCCGTAGTACTGATTGTGTTAATATGTACGGCATTGGATCACACTTTGACAGAGTGGCAAAGCAATAGAGGTTTACCTCCAACAAAGGTTGATAGTAATGACTTCGAGATCTGGTGGAAATAGCCCAAGTGGGTGTATGGCTTAACAATGCATGCTATTGATTCAAAAGTTTGCAGAGACTAACACTGATCTCATGAATATATGGAACAATCTCCTATCTTTCTTAAGACAGAAGATAATCAAGTCCATACAGGCAGCTCTGAACAGTCTCATTCTACATGAGAAAGGAGCAAATAACATGTTTGCCATTGCTACCCAACCGCGTTGGGTAGTGTTGAACAAGACTGCGATGGAAGTTCAGATAATAGAGTTGGACATGCACATTCCGATCGTCTCAGCGAATGGTATCTCTATTGCCCAAGATATGTCTTGCAATGATAAGGATAGAGTTGACGATTGCATCAATGATAATATCAATCAATATGAGGACATTCACAGTGCCAGGAGTTGTTTGCAGCCACATCATGGCCTCCAGCTGGATGATAATCAGGTCGAGAATGAGAAGGTCGTGGATGATGATGAGGATGAGAATGAGAATGAAAATCAAGATGAGTATAAGGACATAGAGTTGAAATTGGTGGATCACTGCAAAGAAGAGAGCAGTTTGGAGGATGTGCTTCAAGCCGGCTGTGGCATGTAGGAACACAAAACTGTATATATTCGGCTTTAATATTGAACATCATGCACATTAACGTTGATGTACTCTGTCCATTGCATGAGCTGTGAGAGCAATTCAAGGCATTATTCAAATGACGTATGCATTGAACAGTGCGATATATCACGGTATAAATTCCACTCAGGTGTTGGATGAGTAGTATTGTCGATCAATGGATGTGCGTAGCATATATCGGTGTTGGTAAGAGATACCATGTTTGTCAGAGATACTGTGTCAGTAAGAAATAGGTACACTGCATTGCTGGGTCTGTAAGAAATACTGCCTCAGGAGGTGCAAACACAACGCCTGGGGTTGTGTATACATTTGCGCAATGTCATGTCATATTGAGACTTGAAAGGTTTTGATTTAAATGTCCAATTCACCCCAGACCTACATAGGTCCAGGGCGCGACATGGTTTTTTTCCCAATGATTTGTCCCGGTATAAACAAATGCTGGAAAAGACATTACAAGGATTGGGAAATGGAAGCCTGGGGTAGTTGCAAAGGAAAAGGCATGAGTTTGAAGGTGGTATGGGAGCTCTAGAGAAAATTATAAATAAGAGAAGTATATTGTTTGAGTGAAGATGAAGGTATAAAGACCTTGGATATCTTTGAGGGTAGCAAAGGTATCAACCTTCTCAGCCAGGAGAACAAGCCTTAAAAATATACATATATGAAAATGAATTTATTTTGTTCAGCATCTTTATGCGATTTTTTGGCATCCCAAGTGGAATTCACAACCTGATATAATCGAAGCAAGTCCTGATGCCAGTATGGATACTACTTTGACTGGCATACTTGGAGTGATAGTCCTGGTGTGACAAGGCTTCTGGAATACTTTCCTATACTCTGAGGGTCTTCCAGATGGTTGATAAGAGTTTCAGTACGGTCCACAACTATGTCAATGTGTTCCATAGCTCCTGGAATACTGTTCGATGCTCCAGATGTCTTAGGGAGGTTTGGAGTGCACTCCAGTAGGGTCAGAAATGGCACTATATCCCCTGGTGGTTTCCAGAGTACCTTTCCATATTCTGGGAACCTTTCAAATATTATATCAATGCTCAAGAACTATTTTATATTTTGCTGATATAGATTCGTGGAGGATTGATTTACTTCACTTATTTGCTTGTCTATAAAACAATCGATAACTTCAGCACAAACTGTTGTTCACAATGGTGATTCTTTGTTGAGTCACTCGTTTGCAATTGCAATACCTCTATTATGTTCATGACCCAGTGCCATCAACTACAAGCCAACCTTTTGTTATCAAAATGTGTTTGTTCAGGTGTTTTTATAATCCATAGAACTCTGAGTCTTGAAACCTTGACAACTTTGGGCTTATCTGCTCAAACTAGTATCTGTATTTAATTTGGAACTGCTGATAAGATAGATTGGAAGCATGGCTTGAGATGTGGAAAGTACTAGAAGATTTACAATAAAAACGATGGACTTGCTCCAATCAATATATTGCTTAGGCTTGTTCTCCTTGCTGAACAGGTTGATACCTTTCTGTCTCATGATGAACTCAGAGATCTATATACCTCTTTTTTCACTCTCTAACCAATACTTCAAACTATATATTTCTCTAGAGCTCTAGTATCTTGGAACTACCTTTGAACCACCTTCAAACAAATGTCCATTTCATTTCAACAATCTCAATCGACTATTTTCCAACGCATTAATGTCCATATCGTTCTTGGATTATATTCAGATAATTGAGATTCTTTTTGATATGAATCTTATGGGCTTGGCCTCCGGATTGTGGTATTCTTTCAATCTCAAGGCTTATATACAAGTAGGCTTCTTTTGATACAGAATAGCTTTGCTGTTCTTAATTGGTATATATTCCTAGGCCTCCATTGGATACCAACTTCATGGCTAGCACTCTTCAACTCATTGTAGGCTGTCTAAATATCATTGGTAAGTTGTCAGCTGCTTGGGCAATACAATTCAGCTATATGTCACTGGTGTATCTGTTATCATTGATTTAAAATGTACACAACAACTCCATTAAGTGGTCATTATTACCTAGAGGAGGTGATGGTGATTATTGGCTTGCTTTCCAAAATAATTGGCGTTGGAATTATAAATGAGTCATGGCCAATGACATCCTACTGGTGGGAATCATATGCAATGACCTTACTTCAAACCTGGTAAGTATCATATCTCATACTACAAATACATTGTGATATAATACTTTCCTATACTTCTTTTCAGAAATTGTATTAATTCATTATTGAAAAGTATTTGGTCAATAAAAGATATTAGAATATTGAAACATCAAATGATATGAATGAAATCTGCTATACTAGGAGTATTGTTGGGTCAAAAATTCTTGATACAATATTCATACTGACTTTCAGTTCTATATCTTCTATTTATGATTCTATGCAAGCAGTAAATTCAATTCAACAGAATGGCAATCAATTTTATTTATTTGAGATATGCCTTGCAACATCAATACATCATGATTTAATAATTGGTGATATCTACTTCTCAATATTCAATAGATCTATTATTAAGAAGTATATAGAAGATTAAAGCAGTCAAAATATTGAAAAAAAAAATATTAAATATTTAATTCCTTAGTTTATAGGTGTTGTGCAACCAAAAATTATTGACCATCATGATCAATACTGTAGTCTATATATATTGTCCTATTCAAACGATATATATATAGTATTGTATGGTAGGGGAACATATTTCATAGGAATATATCTAGGGATACAAATATATTATAATTGAATCATTATTGATACTGACTTGTATTGATATTACTAAAGCATTGTAAAGAGGGTTTTAATAGATAAGAGCTGTCGGAAGTTCAAAAAAATATATAAAATACACAAAAGCACTTATATTAATAATGTTGTAACATCAAAAATTATTGAGACTCTATTGACATGAGCTCTCAATTTGTAGCATCGATATATGATCATATAGAAGGGGTATATTCAATTATAGAAGATAGTATTGAGTTTTATTCGATTAAGGAAATTCTTATAATACAAATTAAACATTTTTTGATAATTACTGAAATTCAGTTCCTGGAATTGTATAAATATGGTATTTGGAAGTATTTGAGTGATAAAAGCAGTTAGAATTTCAATAAAATAAATGCAGTACATGGAACCTTTTATACTAGAGAATTTGAATAAGGAAAAACTTTAATCATCCATTGATATTTACTTGAATTCATAAAGCCAATATATATGGGCATATGCAGGTAGTATAAAAACTTGGCAATGATGGTATTTATACTTTTTGATTAATATAGGCCTTGCAATATAAATAAATAATAATTTAATAATTGATGATACCTACTTTCAGAGATTGTATGGATATATTATGAAAAAGTGTTGGTTCCAGAAAGCAGTTAAAATTGCAAAAAAATAAAAGAAACACTCCAATATACTTGTACTATTTATACTGTACAACCTAAAATAATTAACATTCCATTGATATTCAGATTCAGTAAAGTAGTCCAAATGAATAGTAATATTCAAACAGAATAAGAATTTGAAAAATAACATTTGATTTCATACTGTTTAGATAAAAAAAATTTTGCAATATGCATTACATTGGTTAAAATCGATTTAACAGTAAAGAGGGACAAAACTTCAACAATATGATAACAGTACTGTATATCAATAAAACTTACCTTGTATATTGAATTTCATTTCTTTCATGATTATATTGCAACTATTGTCAACTGAAACCACATAAATCAATTGAATATCGAAGTCCAATATATTGATAATATATTTTATATATTATTCCTCAAAGCAATTGCATATTAACTCATTCACAATCTTCAATTGACCAATACATAAATTTCCATAAATACACCATGTTTTTATCAAAATTTTTATTATATTCAAAAATTATTAGCAGTAATTGCTTGTGTGATATATAAAAGTGTATTCATAACATGTCTCTCCTGGTGTGATCATTATAGCAGCCACTCATATCGAATTTATCGATATATTGTAAATTATTGTGTAGGGGAAATTTATTCCAGAAACTGAAGTCATCCAATATTTGAGTATAATTTTGCACACCTTCTGCTTGGGCTCAAATATTACTGATCTAGCTGGAGCTACAGGTTTTGTGCCTGTGTACCTTCAACAGGTGGAAGAATTTTGAGCAATTATGTTTTTGCACGAAGAGCTGCCATGCAGGTTATTATTTCAGATGATAGATTGATACTGTTTACTAACTGATTTCATACCTTCATGGCCAGGCCACTCAATACCCAATTTATTATTTTCTTGAATTTTTCCTTACAGCTTTTTATTTCAATTCTTTATTTCTTCAATTCCCATTTGTGGTATACAATGGATAACCATATTTGCCATAATCCGCATGATGCACATCTCAGTCTGCATGAGCTTACATATGAACCTTGCCTAGCTATGGTATCTGATGTTCAGAAAAATGTAATTCTTACTCCAGGAGGCTCCCGATGGCTCGGAGAGTTGTCAGTGCATTTTGGAGCAGTTTGGAGCAGTTTGGAGCAGTTTGGAGCAGTTTGGAGCAGTTTGGAGCAGTTTGGAGCAGTTGGGAGCAGTTGGGAGCAGTTTGAAGCAGTGTGGAGCAGTTTGGAGTAAGTGCAAGGTTGCCGAGGCTACTGGAGTATGGGAGGTCTCGCCTGGAGCTGCTGGGAATATCCAGGAGTCCTGGTGCATAGTTTTGGAGTCACAGGGCGTGCCAGTAAATGATTCTGGAATCTCCAGAAGCACTGGCCCAAGGTTCAGGAGCCTCTGGAAGCACCAGTTCACGGTTCTGGAGTCTCTGTTGGCGCCATTGTAAGGTTTGGGAGCCTCCAGAAGTGCTGGTGCAAGGTTCAGGATTCTCTGAACATGCCGGTACAAGAATCTGGAGCCTCCAGAAGCGCCGGTACACGTATCTGAAGCCTCCGGCAATGGCTGGAACAAGATCCAGCTGTCACCCTGAGCATTGGATGATGTGGAACCATTCAGACAAATATTTGGTACATTTTCTCCAGTCTTGGGTGATTCATCTCTTTGATTACTTTATGTTGGAATGACTGTGCACTGTATATCTATTCATATTCAGAAAGAAAGAGTTTGACCTAATGACACAGAAATGGTCATTAATTTAGAGAGGAACTCAGAAAGCATGGCAAGGAAATGAACATAATAATTGAAGCACAAGGTAGTATGAGGAACATAAAGCACAGCAACTAACACCTGTCCAACTTGATCAATCAAACATATTATCAATATCACCAATGCCATCACCTATTTTGTCTGCACCAAGATTAGCTGATAGTGTATTGGCATCCTCTTTGCATATATGAGTGATACGTTGTTTGTACTTATTGGTGATTGTTATTACCTGGTCAGACGAATGGAATGCCAATGATTATAGGCTTTCAGAGTAACATCTGCAATGCCCACTTGGTTAGTCATTCAGGTATCAATGACTATATATAAACATAAGCCCAGTCTAATCAAATAGAATGAAGCTCAAAATGGCAAACCATGTGTACCCAACAGAGATCGGTGTAGATGACATGGATATGAACAATATAATAATTACTTTGATAATTATCCTGGGTAAAGTTTGTGGTGACTTTTGTGCCCTGCTTATAGTCTAATAGAGTACAGTGGGTGGCAGTTGTGGCAATTGCTGATATCTACAGAGATACTGGATCAAAGTATTGAGCTGTATATGGGAGCCATTGTATGCAGTTCACTGTAAAGAATAAGATATAGTATATGAGATCTAAGATCTCAAACCTGGTAATCAAGGCTTGCTTAACCTTGACAATTTTCCTCATATATGAGTCTTAAGCCAGCAAATGCGCGATGTGGAATTTTAGATCATCCTTGGAAAAAATCCCTGTGCCTGGAATGCCTGGAATATTGGTAATTTCAGTGAGATGTAAGTCTGTGATCATACCATGTGAGGTGCTGCAAAAACAACTCTCGGCACTATATATTCACATGATGGCATATTACACTGTTTGGTGCCTGGTGATATTTATTATACAGTATTCTTTGAATATCTATTGTGATTGCACAGTGCGTGGTGCTCAGTGGTAATACTGCTCCGTGTATTATAATGATGATGCTGTGCACTACATTGATCTCCATACCATCTGCCTTTTCCAAAGTAATTTTTATTAAGTCTGATAAATCTATTTACACTTCTGAATATTGTTTATACCCTTTTCACCACAGTATTCAACCAATCCTTCTGCATATAATAAACATTGTTCGAGGACACTAGGTCCATATAACTATTGACTATCGATTCTTTATTGTCCAACTTTCATGAAATGGGCTTCTCTGGAATTAAGTAAGCCACACCTACAATATTTCCTTCACTAATAACAGCATATGCACTTCCAGAAGAAAATTTCACTACCCTGACAAGCTGGGTTGCACTTTCTGGCATTCCACCATTGGTAGGCTTTGTCACTTCAATATAGGCTAGCCAAAATGTATTTCACTATACAGATAGATGACCCACAGCTTGAATATACAAAGCATAAGGTACGGTACATGCCCCTGCAGTGCCTTGTCAGACAGCTCCTGCCCCTCCTCACAATGTGAGGTTTGAACCCATTCCCAGTCATGGTGGGCAGCCCTGGAATTCGATAGTCATTTTCAGATACATCTGAGCTTCTGAATGATGCGCTCACGATGCATTTAAGGTGATGTTACATCCAATTCATGGTAAATAACAGCTGCACTGCTTAAGAGATCATCCAAAGCAATGTTGACCTGTTTGGAGTAGTGTTGGCAATACACCGAATTGGTTCATGACGGATTGAACCGAACAGGGATTCAATTCGAGTTCGATCCGAGATTTGCGAATTTCCGCCTGATAGTCACAAACCGATTCACAAATCAATGAGTTTCGAATGAAAAGAGGTAAGTGAGTTCTTGTCAAATCGGCTTGACTATTTTTTCATCATGTTGTACATGAAGTTACCTATCTAATAAAAATCATTTTGAGGCGATTGGACTAGAACTCGGTTACTTATTGTTGTTCGAAATTTGGGGTCACATTTGGTAGGGTTTGAGCAAAAATCTTTGCAAGGATTCGGTTCAAACGAATCCCTATGGTTCATTGCCAACACATGATTGGAGTGTAAGAAACACCAGAGGGCATTGTATAGATGATCTCAGAGAACATCATCACAGAGTGCTTTCAACAGGCCTCCAATGTCCTTTACATGTTCATTTCCTTTGTACTACTGCGGAGTTATGAACCTCAATAAACAATGTCCAGCAAATACTTCCATCGTTACTTCTGTTGTCACATCTGTTGTTGTCTGTAGAGCATTTCGTTTACAATTCGAAGCCTTATGATTTTCCTTTCTGACTGCGAATGCATCACTGTGAAGGTAGTAGCTAATGATGTGGGAATAGCAATAATTGGTTATATTTGAGGAATTAAATTCGGTATTAATCTGCTTCTGGTGAGAACTTTCTCTGATAACTGTCGACCACTGTTTAAGTAATCCATATCATATTATCTGCTCTTGGAAGTGCTGCATGAGATGGATCTTTGGAAAGTTCAAATTGCAACCATCTGAAATATATTCGGCCATTTCTGCTTTGATAATAGCTTTTCATGTATCATGAATGCGCTGTCGAAAGGCTACCGTCTGCAATCTGTTTTCCACTCAATTCATCTTGGCATTCCACTTGGCACACAATTTCCTACATCACGCTTTGGCTTCTGCTGCAAGTTGTTTGCCCACCCAGAATGGTTGAAATACATCCTTCAAATCATGAAAGTGATATAGAGCATCGCCGATCAAGTCTAGTGTTTTATCATCGTGTGATTCATACTCGCAATAGAAATATAACTCAATTAGAGACCAAGCGCACTGAACCGCATGATCAAAACACTGAATTGAGAGGGGCTTGGGTCCCATGGAGTGTTGCATATGACAGCCCCAAGGCATTGTGTTCACATCGTGATTTTTCCTCCATTCCAACACAAAACCTCCTCATATGCACATTATTGTTTTGTCATATCAAAGTATGCTGGCACTGAAAGCAAAATATTGTTGAACATGTCTAGCCATATATGCTGCTTGAGAAATTCATGAAGCTATGTCAGGAGGTGCTTCAACATCCCAATTGCATCATATGGAGCAGATCCAGCTTGGGGAGATTGCTTGTAACACAATTGAGATACCATAAGATTTTAAAGTCTGGATTGAAATTATGGAGGTTGAGTTGGGCAATGCTCAGGGGTGTATTTAAATCTGATAGCTTATGATACATATGATGATCCTGGAGGTTGTTTCTTTCATGTTGGCAGGGTAGAATACCCAGTTCCTGCTTGGGGTATGTACACGAGTAGCATACACCATGCTTGATATTGTGAAGGTCGCAGTACTTGGGGTGATTGGCCATCCATGAGACCAGTGTCAAATAACTATACCTGAAGTTGCCATTGGCACAGCAGGCATAGAAGGTACAAGACTCAAAATTGAGTAGGGGTTGCAACACTTGCTGTAGCACATTCTGAGAAACTATTTGGTTATGCTCCCTCTGAGTATTTCTTCTTTTGAAGGGGACATTGTGCATCTTGACGGCAATGGGGAAAAAGATAACCAACAAGATACTGTGCATTGTGTGCTTTTTCTGTACGGTTGCTGATATATTACCAATGATCATATATATCAGCCATGCCTTCATGTTGCCAGAAATATTGGTAGGTGAGTGGTGTCAGATATGAATATCATCAGTACCAGTATGTCACCGACAGGTACTGTTTTCTACACAATTGTGAGCATTTTAAAGGGTATATGTAGGAAGCTTACCTGCTTATCCCACCACTAATCTCCAGTATGCGTCTCATTGTAAACACGGTGCCCAGCGTTATTGAAGCAACATTTCGGAGTATATATAATATGTTCTTTATAAGCTGGCTGCCAGAGCAGCCATTTTGCACATTCTGTTAGATCACAGTGTCAAAACTCAACTGCATCCAGATGTTGCACACTCCATGCCATTGGCAACCTAGCTTTCTTCTAGAAGCCATGGCCAAAACCATGCTCCATTGC
This sequence comes from Trichophaea hybrida, assembly GCA_015178995.1. Classification (NCBI taxonomy): domain Eukaryota; kingdom Fungi; phylum Ascomycota; class Pezizomycetes; order Pezizales; family Pyronemataceae; genus Trichophaea; species Trichophaea hybrida. The sequence continues at coordinate 173,095 of WHVE01000030.1, read as the reverse complement.
ATTGATTTTCTGTCCGCAGTGGTAATTTGATTTTGGGGAATCATGCACACTCTCTTCAAAGCCTGTGCCCCTTCAGTAAGTTGTTGCGGTCATTGGTGGAAAGACCCTTCAATCTGACCAGCTCTGCAAAATTTCACACCTTCTCACTGTTGAATGTATGAAAGGGGTTGTCAAAGAACTGCTCAGTATGGATCTCATCAGTAGTCAGACAGTATGCAACTCCAGCACCTGCATCGGCAGATGAGAAGTTTGTCATTCGGTTTGAGCCTGATTCTGATGGTTCGGGAGAGACAGTCAAGTGCAATAGAGGAGATACGTCCTGATCGTCAATGTGGTTATGGTTCATGTAAAAACGACATTGAAAATTGTGGACAGATCGCTGGGAGTTGTTTTGAACATGTCCATGGGACTGTGAGTGTGCCTTCTCCTGCAGAAGTTGTGTGCAATATCAAGGATGATCATAGTCAATGGGTTTGTTGAGCCACAGGTCTGACTTGTAAAATTTCAAGCCAAAAGTTCAGAAACAATTCGGAGCGCATATGGAATCTATAGTGGTCATAATGTGGGCAATGCTGACAGCTGTATATGATGTTTGCAGAAAGTCTTGAGTGTTGGGTTGTTGCCATGAATGGGTTATTGCCATGCATGGGTCATTGCCATGCATGGGTCATTGCCATGCATGGGTCGTTGCCATTCAAGGGTAGTGGAATTAAGTGAAATACCATGGAGGCTCTTCAAGGTGGAGATATCATCGATACAACATTTATTTATTTCATGGAGAATCACTTCAATCTGGTACACTGGCAGTTCACAGAGGGCTTGAAAGCGCGCTTGGGCTCCAAATCCACTTTGTTGGAAGTATATTTGGGCTGCTAGTACACTTGACTGGCGAAACACAGGTGAAAATATGAACCATAAATGATTTTTTGTTCCAGGACATACTATCAGTGTTCAGAATACCGTGGCACCAAGCCAAACTGGTGTATCCACAGGTCTATTCACCATCAGAGATGCGGGTGACACATTTGTTACTAAAAATGGCTGGTCTTGACTGTTTATGTATCTGCACTGCAATATTATGTTGTAACTTGATGTCACAGCTGTATGGTTGGGACTCTAACTGACTGATTTTTACACTTTAACCCAACAATCATTTGACAAGTGTGTCTGACACTCCAGGAGTGATTCAAATAGCTTTCAGGGTCGAATGAATCATGCCGTCCATGATTCAGGCTGGAGAAGAAGTACTGATTGAGACTCACAACTAGGAATACTCCATCTCAAGTACAATTTGTGATATCACCAACGCTTCTGACTCTCCTGCAAGCTGCTTCTACAATTGTAGCACCTTGGATCGTCCACTTTGTACTGTATATACACTGCTGTATATTGCCTCTGTTTGAATTCTTCTCCATCTTCGCTATATATTGCATCTTGAAGTATATACTCTCAACATTGATTTTAGACACATCAACCCTAACCCTGCATTACCCCTGTTACCCCTCATATATAAAGCTCAGAACATTGGGATGCCACCCAAAAACATCCCATCCACCCCTTCCAAAACTGATGCAATTACAGATACTCTACTCCTAGATGGATTCAAGCAGCAGTTTATTGCCAAGCACATTTAGGGCCTTATTCAGATATATACCATTCATGCTCTCAAAGGATGATGGTTCAAATGACTTGATGTATGATATCATTTTTGTTGACCCCATGACTGTCAGGTACTTTAGACAGTTTCAGAGAATATGGAAGCAGCAGGCATCAACACAACCACAATATATTGAATGGTGGAGTGTGTTCCAGGTATTGCTCTGGGACTGATATGAAAAAACTTGGGTCCAGATGAATTGGTATCACAAAGAAATCCATCGCCTAGCTACTGACAATGACACTGACACTGACTACCACTCATGTGACGACTCCAAACGTGCCAATGACTATCCAAACTATGGGAGCAGGTATTCTGGGAAACCGAAGCTGAACGCACCATCCCACAAATAGGGAACACCACGTATCTTTGTTGCCAATGTCCTTCAAAAGAAACAAAAACTAGATGACATTTTGACCTAAGCCATCCCCACCACCACACACCTCTCATACATTTTCAGGGTCTGTGTCATTCAGCCTGGAAGCTACCCAGCAGGCTACGACTGTTGGGACAACATCATCAATCACCACAGCACAACAGATAGTATCTCTCAAAAATGGTGATGCCCACCGCAAAGGCTCTACAACGTGCTGTGAGTCATTTATGTCCCCCACGGATATGAATTGTATTCTTTGGTGTATGGTCATGCCTGTCATGACCTGCCTGCGGCGGTATGATGCACCTCGACTGAATGGCAACGACTCTGTGGCCACCTTCTTCTCTGATACAGCTTACAACCCTCCCATTGTTGCGACTGTTCTGAAAGTGATGGCTGTTGCACATCAAAGAAATGCAAGGGCGACTCCACAAACACCACCACCACAACCTCGACCATTTCTTCCGAGATCACCTGGTGCCTCCAAGAGGACCAAGTGCCAGACTGCTGCCCCCAGTTTCGTCACAATGAACCACCAAGCAAAGATACAGCCAGAGGTGACTGCCACTTGCCATGTCACAGCAAAGACACAACTGGAGGTGACTGCCACTCGCCACATCACTGCAAAGACACAATTGGAGGTGACTACCACTCCATGCATCAAGGTTGCTACTGTCGAAGACGTGTCCACTGCACCGCTTGAAAAAGAGTTGTCATTTGTACTGGTGGAAAGAATAAATGACCAAGTAGTTGCACAATTAAGGAACCATAGACCAGAAATTGTGGAGGCTGCATTGAATGTAGTACAGGGGCAGAAAGTGATGATACGGGCATAGGTGCAGTGGCAGATGAGGTCAGCAATGGTGGGAGTGCTTACAGAGTGAAACAAAATAGATGACTATGCGCTGGGGTCAGAGAGTGTTCAGCTGTTTGGATTAGTGGCAATTGGCACGCACAAAGATACCAATCCCATTATGAGTTTTACACTGCTTGAGGCGTTAGGTTTGACTCCACTGGGAGGTATTGTTGACTTATGATTTTTGGTACATCAAATAGTGCTACAAGGGACTGGCATACTGACACACGTATTAGATTCGTATTGGGGGCTGGTAATCGGTTGAGTTAGATTGGGTCGTTGCATAGAGTATTGCTATTGGGTGGGGTTGTTTTTGAATTTTACAAAGTAGTTTTTAGTGTCATTTGGGTTTTCTTCACCAGTATTTGATTGATTCATTTCAGTACTTCTCTGATCGTTCCTGCACTTGACTAGCAAGCTAACTATGTATTAGGGATTTGGTTCCTGTCTTTTGGTATTGGGTATGGGCTTTTTCATATTTCACATTGTATTGAGGCTAGCCAGATTGTATTGGCCAATTCAGGAGTTGCTTCAATCTTGTTTCGAATAGTAGGCAACACTTTAGTGACAATCTCCTACCATATGGTTTGAATTTTACTGCTCATGACACTACTATTTTCTTTTACGCACTGCACTAATCTTGGTCTGCATTGTGAACTCCCTATTGCAACACCATCTACAGCAACAGCACTGTTTTGGCACTCTTTCTGCATTCATTTTCCTTTTAAAATGACCCGAACAAGGCCACTGCACAAGTCTGTATCCTCAATTCCAATAGCCAGAATGGCAACTCTCAAAGTTTTCTCAGCATCTATACCCATTATATCTGTGCTGAATCCAGCCCTTAAGCCATCTCTGCCCCCACCAGATCACGCTTCTAATTGGATGTCGCCAGCAGCTTGTGTCATTTATGTTGGTATTCTTTCAGTGACCAACCTTTGTTATTTCCAGAGTCTACACCCATCATCATTAGCTTCACAATTTATCCCATCGTCTCTACCAAATACAGTATCAAGTCTGTCAGTCAGCAGCAGACAATATGGCAGTAGAAGCACCCTTCCACGAGGTGACCTTCAAGTTACTGCTGGGCACGACACAATGAGTTGCAAGATGGAGAAGGAAATGCTGAGTAACAGACCATTTCCAACTGAAGCTGAGTTAATTCTGATTGCTTGTACAATTCAGAGAGTGGTAGTGCAGGTGATCATGTTGGGGTGCGGCTCTGCAGGCTGCTCACGTAGTTAGCTTTAGCCGGAATTTGGCTACATCACCAATAACATTCACTTCACACGTAAGACAGGGTTCGTTTACCCACATTCGTAGCAACACTCAACTTCTGATGGCCTCATAAGCATCAGATGCAATCGAACACAGTACACAATGGTTGATTCACCTGTTGTACCCTCGGACAAGTAGAATGCCGGCATCTCAGGTGCCTCGCATGCATTGTCCAACTTCGCAACCATTCCTGCTGCACACAATACACACGACGTGCAGGATGACTGTTTCATCAACAGAATCGACCAGTCCAAGTCAATTGGATTGGAATGAATGTTCACTACCTTGGTCACCGTGGACTTCGAACCTGCAGAACTTTCAACTGTATAATACATAACAGAATGAAAACAGATCATTGACAAAGGCCCAGGGCACTTGTCTGACCATGTAAGCAACTGAATCAATGGTACAGAGGACGTTCAACTGGAGATGATAGATGCTGGCCTCTCGGAGAGTCTCAAAACAGCCAAATAATTCTCCAAGGTTTTGACACTCAATGAAAGCTCAGCTGCTAAAGTCAAAGTGTTGGAGACTGCTGAGCCTGTCCAAGGCCTGAATGAGAAGTTGGTGGCAGCTGACCAAGAAATAGACAAGTTGAAGGAGGTGATCCGGATCAAGAAGCATTGCTCGGCCCAGTTGGAGAGACGGCTGGATTAATGCAAGTCAGAACCGGAGTATACTGCTGACCACACCACCAACCACACCACTGTCGCTCTGCTCTGGCATGAAAAAGATATTCTTCTACACCAAGTCAAAAGTCTCCCATCGGAGAAATGCAAGCTTGAATCCATGTCACGAGCGTTTGAGTGATTCATCTGATCACATATGACTATCAAAGTATATCCGACGCAGGCACCCGATTTCTTCTCTGAACCGACCCCACCATTATCTGCAAACAGTGGCTCCTTTGAACCGACCCCTGGCCTGTCAGGGATCTGTGGCTTCTCTGACAAATTATTTAACCTTCCGACGTATAATAGCAAACAAACCCTGGATGATGTCACTGCCTTTTTGTTCACTGTGGAGCGATACTTCCAGAATTCTGCCGATGCCATCCGCTGGGTCAGTACAACCTGTTGGGGAGAGCAAGCAGTACAACAGCTGAAAGGCGATGCAGCAACCTGGGCCATGCATTGTTTCCCGATAAATAAGTGCATTGATGGGTTCACCACTCGCACAGAGTTGCAAGCTATGTATATTCTGTCCGCTGCCTTAGATCCAGTCAAATGCGAATGGAAGATGCGGAGCCTGAAGATGGGAGAATGGGTCACAGAGATTAACAAGCATTTTTGTGGCCTCTGTTCAAAGTTTGACCCGCACCAGCCGATGCCAGCTGAAATGTCCGCCCAAGCTTATGTATACAAGATTGGAAATGGCAACCCAGGAGTTCAAAAAGATTTAGTTCAGTATAATCGCATGCCCGATTAAACTCCAACCCTTCAGCAGCGCATGGAGCATCTTGCTGTATTCGCTATGTCTCTCAATGAATCTTCTCCTGCCATTGGCTCCAGCGCGAACACCAATACAACTATCAAAGCTTCAGCCAAAAAAATGGAATCCAAGAAAATTGATACTGTTGGCACAACTGGCAAGGCCAAAGATCATGGTTTAACCTGTTAAAAACTGTGGTCAGATGGGCTATATCTCACACAACTGTCCAAACCACAACTGGATGAAGAAGTTACTGAAGCAAGCTTTGGTTGGCAAAGACGCCCCGAAAGCTATGTCTGGCGGCCCAGACATGAATGAACAAAGTGCAGGTGTGCGGACCGGTCAGAAAAAGAATGAATAGCTTGCTGAGGAGAAAGAGGTTAAACATGGGGCGGATAGTGAGGCACAAAGCAAGTTGGAGAGTGTTTCAAACTCAGACTCTGAGGCGGGAAAAGTCAAATGAGGTCAGTAACTGCGGCTGTACCTTTCATAAATATACGATCATGTATGGTATTGTCAAAATACACTGGCTAGCATGTGCCAGATTGTCAATTCAAGTTTTTCACATGTTACCACCACTTGAAAGTCAGTAAACCAGATGACACAGTGGTCAATCTGCTACGGTGTAATGGCATAATACAATACCAAACAGAGCAGTGATGGTGGAGAAACACAATGGCAAGAGTTGTGAAGAACGATGATACCTCAGAGAATTACATCGGTCCAAAGTTTCATCATAAGCTGAGATGTCGATGGGCCTGTCTAAATACAAAAGATGCAGGATGGATGATTGTAGAAATGGCCAATCTCAATGCGGAGAATGGCATATAGAAACGCACACACGTCGAATTGAAATTACGACTTAGTTTGGCATTTTTCTACACAGTGGAATATACTGTCAATGATGACATAGACCTCGATGTGGTGCTAGGCAGATGATGGATGCGCCATACACATCGCCCTTAAGAAATGGACCATGACAGCAATGAAATGTAGATTGTGGACAACCTCTGGAATGAAGGGGAGAAAGGCTGAACATATAATCTACCTGGCTTACACCAAGTTGATGTCGATGAAAGCATAGCGGAGCAGGCGAAATACATGGGCATCCACATCATAAGGAACGCAGAACTACAAAACATATCTGCCCACTTGATGCCACAGGTCATTTGTATCAATGTGTACCACTGCGGCGATGGTGACACCCATGCGACCAACAAACCACTGGGAGAGCTTCAAGAGATATGATTGTATTCCATGGCCCCTTTGGTGAGCCAACTTATGCAAATTTGAGGAATGAAAGGCAGGCCGATTTCGAAATTAAAACAGACCCAAATGGCAAAATACAGTTTCGCTCACCATACTGCATCTCTTTATAAGGAGACAAAGAGCTTCAGTGGCAGATGGACAAGGCAGTTTGCTCAGGTTGGATTCTACGTTCTAGAAGCAATTTTGGCTCACCAGTGTCATTCATGCAAAAGCCAGTCAGTATACCGCATATGTGGATCAATCATCATGCAGTAAATACCACACTTGTCAAGGATTGCTATTCTTTCCCACCCATCGAGACTTATTAACTCCACACATGGCTCCTGCTTATTCACACAATTCGACTTAGCAGCTGGTTACCACCAAATTTGCATCACAGCAGTGGACAGACACAAGATGGCCTTCTCTGGGAAATATAAATCGTATGAGTGGTGAGTCCTTCCGTTTGGCCTGGCAAACCCTCCAAGTCAGTTCATGTGCATGATAAACAGCATCTTGGAACCAATGAAACCTAAATTCGTTGTTGTATACCTTGACAACATTATGATCCTCAGCTGTACTCTGTTGGAGCACGATATACATGTCCGAGAAGTCCTGTCATTCCTGGCAGAACATGGTCTCAAAGCCAAATGTGCAAAGTATGCCTGGATTCATCAGGAAGTCAACTTCTTTGGCTCTGACATTGACAAGGATGGCATCCACGCCCAGGAACATAAAACCCAGAAAGTCATGGACTAGCCCAAACCGGAAAACAGTAAGGACATTAGTGGCTTCCTGGGCCTCACCAGTTACTATAGAAAATTTATTGAACACTACACTCATATCACCATGCCGCTATACACCATCTGCACTCCTTCGGAAGTAAAAGGGGATATTGGGTGGAAATGTAGAGAGGCAGACAAGGTTCTTCGCACTCCATTCGCCAGGAATAGCAAATGCCAGCATGCTTTCGACACCCTCAAATAGGCACTCTGCAATGCTCCAGTCTATACCCTACTGGACCGCAAAGCTATATAATGCCAACAAATCGATGCTAGCCAATATTTGTTGGGTGTGGTGCTTTCCAGGATGCAAGACAAGGCAGAGAAAGAACTGCGATATATCAGCTGTAAGTTTTACAAGATGGAGACGCTTTACGCTGCATGCAATTGAGATCTTTTATGCATCCATGATTGTGTTCAATATTGGAAATTCAATCTACACAGAGCCCAGCAGCCATTGTTGGTACATACAAACCATGCGACCTCGTGTTGGATCCTCACACAATCAAACCTCCCCATGCATCAGATGGATATCCTGACAGTTTTCTTGAATTTTCACTGGGAGGTCAAGCACATGCTGGGCATCAAAAATCAAAGGGCTGACCATTATTGCGCCACGTGGATTTTCGTCAGGAGCATTGCAATGCAATGGTACTTGAAGTTACCATTGCCATAGATTGGATTGATGACATCAGGGTGGACATAATTGGCGACAAATAGTTCGGGCCTAGTGTACATTTCTTGACCAACCAAAGTCTCAGCCCCCTGCCACCCACCACATCGACCAAAGAACACAAACTATAGATGTCAGCGCAATGTTTCTATTGAGAAGAGAATGGCTCACTGTGGTCAACTGGAGATTTGAAATAGACAGAGATGGAGAATAATGCAAAGGCAAGGATGAAGAACAGAGAAGAAAAAACAAGAGCAAAGGAAAAGGCTCAGACAAAAGATGTGGAGAATAATCCAAGGGCAAGGATGAAAGACAGCGAAGAAGAAACAAAAGCAAATAAAAAGACCAAAAAAGAATGAGACATAGAATGATGCAGAGGCAAAGAAAATGAAAGTGGAAGATGGGATCAAGAAAACTGTAAAGAAGGGTCAGCAGTAGGACCAATAAGAGACAGAAAAACACACAAAGAGAGGACTGCTGGGTATTCTGAAGATGATGTGGCACCGCATACTCCATGAGGCCTACGGCACACCCACCAGGGGACGCTTCAGTGCAGGCCAAACCTACTTCTGCATGAAAGACGATTATTCCTGGTTGAATATGTGCCACGACACCTTGTGACATGTTGTGGGTGGCAATGTATGTGATAGAACTGACCACTGGAGAACACAACCGATGGGCCTCCTTCAATCACTTCCTATAGCCCATGCGAATGCCAAAGAATTGGCATTGACTTCATAACTGATCTACCAATGTCAGGAAAAGAGCACAACTGCATCGTTAAGTTTTTCGACAATAGGGAAAACAGAACGTATTGGCAAGCCTGCAAGACAACAATCAATGCCACGGCCTTTGCATGGCTATTGATCAACGACATTGTCCACCTACACCGAGTGCCACACTGTTACACCTAGCAAGAGTGCAGCGGGCTCATATACGATAACCAATGATTTCCCTGATTAAGATGTTACCGGCTATCACTCATCTCGGATGCAAGAGCTAATTGTTTCTGATGGCTAGCAAACAAACACCTACACCATCAATAAGCATTGACGGCTAGTAATGGCCACAGTCGCGTTTCCTCAGAATTGCCAATAACGAATGAACCACCGGCAATCAGCTCAATGGCATAGGCCAAGAAGTTGATAATTAACAGACAGCCGGCAACTAACTGAACGGCACCAGCCAAAATCCAACCACTGCCGGAGGCCTAAGGATATATGAAAACTCTGAACTGCAATGCTGCACTTTATTGAAAGAGGCCTATTTGTCTGGAGATCATCAGATTGAAAGAATACCACTGGTCCAGAGGCACAAGTACGCAAGCTTGATGTCATGAAGGATACCAATGGTCTGATTATAATCCAATGACAATAAAGACGATAGAGGATCGAGAGATAGAAGACCGAGGTAGTTGCAAATGAGTGGGCATTAGTTCGAAGGTACAGGAGCTCATGAGCAAAACGTAGATAGAAGTATTTGTTAGAAGCCAAGACGAAGGTACAAAGACCTTTGGTTCTTCAAGGGTAGAAAGGTATTATCAACCTTCTCAGCGAGGAGAACAAGCCTTAACAATATACCCATTGAAAAGCTATTCTTTTCATTCCGAATCGTTAGTGATTTCATATTCCAAACTAACCACCTGACCTACCTTCGAAGCAGATTCAAATGAAGTACGCATAACACTTTGATTGGGTAAACCTGGAGTGAAGCTCCCTGAGTTACATTATATTGGTAGCAAAGGAACGCTTCCAAGGAAGGTATTCTTTCTACCCACACTATGATATGAAGTGACCTTGATGCCATACGACTTCAACTGCCGCTTGCGAGTCCACTTCTTTGATTTAGCCGGAATCCTATTGTAGCTTGCCGAAACGGAACCTCTCAACTTCTTCGATAGCATCGACGCTCCCCTACACGCAACAGAGAAACATATTGAAGGTAACTTTTGGGATACACCTGATACACCATATCTGTGGAACCTGTACTGGACAGATGCAGCTAGACAAGGAGGAGGTCTAGGTATTGATAATCCAGTCTTCACTGATCATTGGACTGGATACCAGTGGTTGAATGTCGATTGCAAAGATCAGGAAGTGGGTCATTGTCAGCACAACTGCCGAGGAAGGCACACAACAATGAGAATAGCAGCAGCCGCTCTATGGACTATCGTCACAGCCATTTACCATTGGAATTGGTGAATTAATTTGGACGAAATACAACACCTATTCAATTCCATATTCCTAAGTTGCTGGTTCTTAATTACGTACGCCTCTCACCCAGACTATGAGCCCTCAGTACAACTGCAGCCTGAATCCGCACTCAATTTCGCTTCTTTCACACCACCCCTGTTGAGCAATTATTCGTCGTCCTATAATGGTTGGGTCAGAACCAGCATGACGGTCACCTAAACAATGGTTAGAAGGGAAAATAGATTGATTCAATCCAGCAATCAGGATTAGCAGGTAACACAATACCAGCACATCACAATGAAAGACATTGCGGACTGGGTAATTGAGCCATTGGATGGAATCAATGGGGAGCTCGGACGAATGGATGCCCATATTTAAAAGCCAGGGAGATACATTTCGAAATTCAAACGGTCCTCCCCAGATTGGCCAAAGCTTACGAAGGCCTTATCATGCGGCAAAACACGATATACGATGCCGTTTATCTGGGTGTGGAAATGATGGAAAGAGCTAAACTTGAAAAGCATTCCAAGATAGTTATTCAATCCCAAGTTTTTGCGGCTAACGTCCAAGTAGCCTCTGTTCAACTGAAGGCCCAATCCACCGAAGACTACGAAAAACTGTGGTCAGCCCTCAGGGAGTAAATCCAACGCTCTGGAAAAGTCTGGGAAAATGTTTCAACTGTGCTAGATGATAAGGAACGAGCCCAAGAATGCCTTGCCCTCCAAGTGCATACCCAATCCCAGGAGCTGGCAGATGGTCGGATAAAAGCCCAAGAGGATGGCAAATGGATGTCAAGGATATATGCCAAGTTTAGTCAGGATTCAAAAGAGATACAAGTGAAAGCACAGCAAATGGCAGACAACGCAGAGTAGGGAAGGAAGGCAGCGAAAGTACAGATGAAGATGATTGTTGAGCGGAAAGTCAAAGAATTCATTAGAGCTTTGCAGACGATGCTCTCAGATGAGAAAACCAAGAGATCAGTATGCACATTGGCCTGGTCAGTATTGTTACCAAAGGATGGGGATACCAAGCCTGTTGCACAGGAATTCTGCCTTTGATATACCATAAGTGACGGTGTTGGAGATTGAGCCAAAGAAGCTCTGACTCCAGACCCGAATGGTAATGGATACGGCGCAGGGTAAATTGGAGGAAACCCTCCAGGAGACTCTGAGTCACCTACTGCCAGCTTGAGAAGCTCCAGCACTGCTGACAGTTGAGACAATGTTCCCCCACCACCTCTACCACCAGCGAGAACGGATTATAGTGAATCACCATCAGTACCACCACAAGTGTCACCACAGCCAAGAACTCCGAATCGAAGCAAAAAGCACAAAAATGAGCTTCCCCACAAGTTTATGGGAGACCCAATGGACAAGCAAGAGTCCTACCGCCATTGGATCACAGGAGTGAATCGCCATCTCAGACACTGCAAGAATGATTATAACAAGGGCAACGACAAAATCATCTTAGTTGGGACTATCATTCGAGAAACAGCTTTGAATTGGTACAACAACCAAGAAATACCGCTCAGGAAGCATTTTCAGGTTGATACATGGTCAGCATTCACCAGCACTATGGAGGAACGATTCATCCACTGAGAAGAGAAAACAGAATGCCTCCAAACAATGTATACATTGCAGTACAAGAGAGACATCCAGGACTATATCGTAAAGATGGTGGACTTGAACTACCATATCTGCTTATCAGCAATTGCATTGTGACAGACTCTACACAGTGGACTCAATGAAGAAATCAAGGATCCATTATCATTTTTGAAAATTACACCAGACGATGACTCAGAATACTAATTACTGCTCAAACAATTCAGCTGCACATATTAGAAACGCCTGCAAGAAAAGCACCACCAGAACGATCCCAAACTCAAAGACAAAAAGAACAATAAGAGCAAGCGTGAGGATGATGATGATGGTGATAAGGGCAATCAAAGACAGAGGAACATTGAGAAAGGTTCTGACTCCAAAAAACCACGAACGGAGAAGAAGGGTCCTAAGCCAGTCAATGCGGACAAAGGCAAAGTCCAAAAAGGCATTCCGGCATCTTTGCTGGAAGCACGAGCCAAGCCCAACAAGTGCCAGCAATGTGGTTCTGCAGAGCATCAATAGATATTCTGTAATAATGCTATCAAGATCGCCTCCAGTAGGAAGAAGAAGAAGGATAAGAAGGCTAAGGTGGAAACGCCAGAAGTCACCACCTCTTGTTGAGAGGTCAAGTCCAGGAGTCTGGCTGACTGAGTTACAAAACCGGCAACAGCCTCAAGCCCTGAAGTACGTTATACAGTTGACTCCAATGGTATGGAGATTGACGGATGAAACGAGTCTCTTTTGTCTTTGCTATCAGTTTTTGTGGTACAGAAACTTCCGGTTTTTGGTATTTATGGGTACAGATATTCATATTTCTTTGGGAATTACATGGGTAAAGACATCTATGTTTCTTTTGGGATTTGTTTTGGGTTTTGCCAATGCGGTGATTGGTATTATAGCTTTGGATATTCAATATAGTTTCTTTTCTGCTGTTTAGGAAAGGGTGCCTGAAGATGAGTTCAATACTCGAAATATGCTGGTCATATAGTATCCAAGCATGACAAGTGACAAGCAACTACCATCAAACTGGATTAAACTCATTTGAACCTTATGCTTCAACCACGACACATTGCGGATGGAGCTGGGTCAAAAGGCAGTTGACCATGGTGGTCAACCGAAAAGATTGAAAACACATGTGTACAGCCAGTGCACCTCAGCCTGTATCAAAGAAGTCCAAATAATTACCATCTGAACCTAAATCTGGTTCAAGACCAACAATACACATGTTTGCAAGCGTTCGAAACAAGATGGGCGTCCCTGTAAGGGTTCTCTTAGATACGGGGTGTGATACACCTATGATGTCGTAACTGTGGGCCCATTAACATGGTATTCCATCAGTGACTCGAATGGAACCAAAGATAGTCCAAAACTTTAATGGAGAAAGACTAGAAGGATCGGATTGGCAGTACACCTTCCCTATCACTCTGCGGTATGAATTCTATTATACCAAAGACACTTTTGAAATTGGGCGGATGCAGGATTGGCCTGATATGATGTTATCTTACTGGTGGATGGTAAAGTATGCAGCACTCAGCCACATTACCAAAGAGAATGATAAGCTCCAATTCACATCCAAATACTACCATCAACATTGCTCATAGGCAGCAGTATCTTCTTTCTCAATTGAATATGACTATTGTATATTGACGTTTGGTACCGATCCTTGATGGGTAGGGGTTATTGGTTCGATACGTGTCAATGTGGCACATGAAAGTGAGATTGATGAGGTAGAGCAAATTCCATGGTTATATACAGACTTTGAAATATTATACAACGGAGAAACTGCCAATGCTCTTCCACCTCATCGAATCTACAATCATGCTATTGACTAAAATGATGCAGGAGAACCTCCGTGGGGCCCTATCTCTAATCTCTCAGAAAAGGAGCTTTCAGTCCTTAACGAATATCTGAAGGAAATTCTTGATTGTGAACAGATCTGTCCTTGCAAGTCAACCGTGGGTGCCCCATGCACTTCATTCCAAAGCCACACGGAAGAGGCTTACGATTGTGCGTGGATTACAGAGACCTACATTGTATGCCGATTATGAGCTAATACCCATTGCCACATATGAATGAACTCAGAGACTGTGTTGCGGGATCGAGCATTTTTACCAAGATTTATTCAAAGGCAGGGTACAACCTCATTCGAATGGAAACTGGTGATGAATGGAAAACAGCATTAGGTACGAGATATGGACAATATGAATACCTTGTCATGCCCTTCGGATTGGCGAACACCACACCTACATTTCAGGATATCAGGAACAAGATCCTGCGACATCTAATGAATCATGGAGTAGTAGTGCATATAGTTGATATCCTCATCTGTATGGACACCAAAATGGAGTATGTATGATTGACTAGAGAAGTCATTGGTCAATTACAGAGAAGCAACTTGGCTATAGCATTCGAAAAGTGCGAATTGCACCATAACCAAGTTGAGTTCCTTGGGTATCTCATATGGGGCGAAGGTGACAGGATGTCCGAAGACAAGATTGACACTATTCTCAAATGGGTGATTCCGGAGTCTGTCAAGGTTGTCCAATATTTCCTCGGATTTGCCAACTTCTATCAACACTTCATAGAATGATTTTCAATGATATAATATTCCGCAACAGAATTAAATCAAAAAATGACTGAATTGTTTAAGTGGAAAGAAAATCTCCGAAATCAAATGGCCTTCTATATGCTCAAGATATACATTTCTGAGGCTCCAATAATATGTCACTTCGAGCCCGTATAGCCCGTTGATGATCAACACTGAGGCAAGCAATTTCGCAATCGGCGCGGTACTCTCCCATGTTATTGATAGACGAGGGCACCCCATAGCGTACCATTCTTGAAAGATCGATAAAGCTGAGATCATCTACGAAATGCATGACAAAGAGATGCTGGCCATACAATCTGCATTGAATGTATGGAGATGTTATCTTGAAGCTGCAGCTCACCCAATCGGTGTCTTTACAGATCACAAGAATTTCGAATACTTTACAACTACCAAGATTTTGAATTGAAGACAAGCCTGCTGATCTCAAGAGCTGGCAGGATATGATTTGAAAATATTCTATCTAGCTGGGAGTGCAAATTGGAAACTGGATGCATTATCCAGGTGTTTGGAGTACCGTCCTAACAAAGAGGGAGGTAGTGACAAAAAAAACGAAAACCAGCCTATCCACCGTGTTCTGAGACCTGAGCAGTTGGTAACTGCAGAAGGAGAAACAGAACAAGTGACAGCGATGAAGTTACAAGGTGAACCAATTAAGATTTCTTCTGCAAAGTTGAGAGCAATCCCAGTAGTCAAGTTCAATTGATGGCTGTCAGAAGCAGTGGTCAGCACTGCTAATAACGATGCTGCATGGCAGAAAGAGTACGTCCGATCAATTGAAGGTAATCCAAGCCCAGACATCTTGTTTAAAGACGAAGTACTTTATTTATAAGGCTGACTATGGATCCCGGATGATCTGCAGTTGAAGAAACAGATATAGGAAGTGGAGCATAATTTGCAGGTGGCTGGACTCATGGGGGAGGAGAAGACAATCGAGCTGGTCAGACGAAACATCTTGTGGCCAGAAATGGAGAAATTCATCGAAGATTATGTCCACTCATGCCTGGAATGTCAGAAGAACAAACCAGCTTGTCATGCTTGCTACGGTCATTCACAACCCCTTGGATTAGCATATCGGCCATGAGATTCAATTTCCATAAACTTAATTATCGTATTACCAGTATCAAATGAATGCTCAAAAGAATGGATAATCTTCAACCAATTTACAAAAATGACTCACTTCATTCCATTGAAAGATGGAGAGACAACAGCTACAGACATGGCCAAAATCTTCTTGAAAGATGTATATAGATTCCATGATCTACCATGCAACATGGAGTCAGATTGAGACTCAAGGTTCACCTCCACGTTTCTGTCCTCGTTTGTCAAAGCTCTTGAAATCAGGTTACAGATGTGTTCGCCATTCCACCCTCAAATGCATGGACAAATGGGAAGAGTCAACCAAATGCTGGAATGGTATCTGCAGTATTACTGAAATTACGAGCAGGATAACTGGTCTGAGATGTTGTCAATGGCAGAGTATGCGTATATTAACTCTCGCACCACCGCTACGGAAATGTCACCCTTCTTCGCAAAACTTAGGTTCAAAGCTCAAACCAATTGGCCAATCAAAGCACCATCAAAGAATCTTGCATTGAGGAACAATGTTCACTGGATAACCAGCATGCATGCACTCTGCAATGAAGGCTTCGAACAGGCATGGGAGACAATGGGCAAGTACCATCGTAGTGGTGCTGAGGAACCACCAAAGTATTTGGTTGGTGATTTAGTTATGCTCAATGGAAAGAACCTCAAAACTCAAAGAGCATCTAGGAACTAGATGCGAAGCTTCATGGACCCTTCAAGGTGTCCAAGGTGCTCTGACACACCGCTATTGAGCTTGAGTTGCTGAATCAATGTTGTATTCACAATGCATTCCATATATCACTCATCGAACTTTATCGACTGGTGACAAACCCTACGAGACCTCCATCCGAGCATGCTTCTGCCAGAGAGCAGAATGAGCTTGGTGATAATGTCAATAGATACGAGTATGAAATGCATTATGAAGTGGAAGAGATCATGAGCAGCCAGTACAGCAAGGAATGGAAACGGGTTTTATATCTGGTCAAGTGGAAGGCATGTTGGGAAAATGCAGATTGGACTGAGGAACCTTATCAGAACTTTGACGACAAGAGACTGATAATGGAGTCCTACAGGCAGAATCCTCAGGCCACGAATGATAATTGGATCAAATGGTTGTGCTAGTACATTTCCCCACAAAGGGTTTTCAATGGCTAGCAAGACACCGGAAAAAGGATTTGGTTTTACAGGGCACAAGAGACCAAGATTTTTTGGATCAAGAGAAAGCTGGATCAGGATGATGAATTTGGTTTTAAGGGCACATGGGGTCACGATTTTTCCAGATCATCTAAGAAAGAAAAAGAAAACAAAGTGTCTTAGCTAGATGCAACCTGATGGATCGATTCTGCTTACTGCCATATATCTCATCTGGATGTAAGCAAACTGATTGATCGATTGTGCTTGAATGTCTCAAGCTGGTCAAAGCAAAATGGTTCGTGGGGATTCACTATGTCAAGGATTATGAATAATTCACATCAGCGTGCTGGATCATGTTTTGCCAAAGGTAATGAAGAGCAGATCAGTATGGAGTATGGTCATTCAAAGATGAACTCTCTAAGAGATGGGGTAGTGTTATACCTAGCAAGTTTGCAGTGGGGTCAGGTATAATCACGCATGATTTCCCTGATTGAGATGTGATCGGCAATCACTGATCTCGGATGCACGGGCAAATCATTTCAGATAGCCAACAAACGAATACCCATACCATCGATGAACATCGATGGCTAGTCAATGGCCGCGTTCGCTTCTACTCCGAATCGCCAATATCAAAAGGACAGCCGGCAAACAGCTGAATGGCATCGGCCAAGAAACCTGATGACAAATGGACAGCCGGCAAACAACTAAATGGTGCCAGCCAAAAGCTGACAACTGCCGGAGGCCTAACAATACCTGCTGTCTCTGAACAGCAAAGCTGGTTTCCATTGAAAGAGGCCTATTTGTGTGGAGATCTTCAGATCGAAAGAACGCCACTGGTCCAGAGGCACAAGCCCATGAGCTTGATGTCATGAAAGATACAAATGGTCTGATTACAATTGAAAGACGATAAATACAATACAGGATCAAGAAATGGAGCACCACGGTAGTTGCGAATGAGTGGGCATTGGTCCACAAATACGGGAGATCTAGAGACATATGTAGATAGATGTATTTGTTGGAAGCGAAGACTAAGGTATCAAGACCTTGGGTTCTTCGACAGTAGAAAGGCATCGTCAACTTTCTCAGAGTGGAGAACCAGCCTTTACAATATTTGCTTTAAAAAGCTATTCTTTTCGTTCAGAATCTTCTAGTGATTTCACATTCCGAGCTAACCTCCTCACCTACCTTTGAAGCAGTCCCGAATTCAGTACGGATACTACTTTGACCGGTTAAACCTGGAGTGAAGCTCTCGCTGTTACACACAAGCGGTTGTATTGGACAGTGATGATCGCATCACAGCCGACTACTCGAGAGACGTTGCGCTAATTCTGCAAACGAAGCTGCTCATATCTATAGCATTCCATTCAGAAATGGATGGAATTTTGCAGAACTCGAACAAGATGATGGTACCTTATTTGCGAGGCATTGCAACTCACAATCATGCCAAATGGAACAACTACCTTCTACCTGCAGAGTATGCTTACAACTCCTCTGTACACTGTTTGACAAAGCAGATGCCTTTTGAACTTGACCTGGGTTATGCACTGCCTGTGCTGCGAGACTTGATTGCAGACCTCCATCGGCCGCAGGCCCAGCAATCAGTTCAATCCTTACAAGGCCACAATTTTGTCGAATGATTGCAGCGTATTTGAGAAGTCACCAGAGATGAGCTCTACGATGCTCAGGGTGAACAGATGGATAAGGCTGACATGTTGGGATACCCAATTGACCCTGCTATCACAAACGGTGTGAAGATACTTTTAGGTAAAATACCGCTGGCAATCAAATACTCCAACTCTACAAACCGCACACTGGTGCATCGTTTCATATGCCCAAATGAAATCCTCCAAATACACGGGAACACCATCAAACAAGATCTTCCATATGAGTACCAGAGGAGAATATGGCATAAGCGAAAGAAACAGAAAAGCAGTACTTGAAAGAAATAGGCGGGCAGCCAAAGCAGAAGACAAAAGTGAGATTGAAGAAGGTATGAGAAGCAAGTTTTTCTTCCTTTGAAGCAAGAAATTTGTGTTTTATTTGTGTGTTTCTCAGTCATGGTGGCCACAAGGGAAACTCCCATTGATTTCTTTTGTTTGTCATTTGAATGGTTAAGAGTCATTGCCGAGGCATGTTTGTTTTGATCAGGGTGTTTCATTCCTTCAAGAGGTTTCTCGAAAATAATTGGGGAAGGTTGTGATGCAGGTAGCAGTGTTATAGGGTAGCTCTGCAGGCTGCTCATATGGTTAGATTTGGCAGGAGTTCGACTGCATTACCAATATCATTCACTTGCACACGTAAGAAAGGGTCCATTCACCCACAGGTCGATACTGACTAATATATCATTTCTACACATATTTAGTAGCATGATGCTTGCCCAAGGCATGCATACAGGAAGGAGTCCATATTAGGTTACTGGAACATCTGAAGTAGTGTCTCAAGATAGTTAAGTATCTCCCAGAAATGCACTCTCATGGACTAACTGGCCATATGTTAGAATAAAAACAGTTGCAATACTGTCAGATTATATATGATCAAGAAGGCCTGTGATTGTGTAGAGAGACTATACATCTTACATTGTTTCAAAGATAATAAATGCCCCATAGATATTGACCAACTGCTGTCAGATATTTGATTCAATGTGTGCCAATGCGATTGGGTGAATGAGTATGAAGTGAGTTCTGTCTGCAACTGTCATCATTGCTAACACTATCAGGAATGAGCTAGTTACTTTCTCACTGAGGCAATTGCAAGATTGCTGTATCTATTTTGCTTCCAACAACTGCGTAAATGCAGGAGACATACAGAGGGCTTCCATAACTGGATTTAAGAACAGACACACCTGGCACTGATTGTGTTAACATGTACAGCATTGCATCACACACTGATGGAGTGGCAAAGAAATGCAGGTTTAGCTCCAACAAAGGTTGAAAGTAATTACTTTGAAATCCGGTGGAAAAAGCCAGAATGGGTGTACTACATCAGTTGAGCACATGATGGCAGTAAGTATGGCGTTCACAAGGCCTATAATTGCTCTATAATTTTGCAGAGACTTATACTGATCTCATGAAATTTTTGAATGATCTCCCATCTTCATTGAAACAGCAGGTAATCCAATCCATATGGGCGGCTTTCAAAAGCCAGATTCTATATGAGAAAGAAGCAAATATCACACTGGCCACTGCTATCAAACCTCATTGTGTGGTGTTAAACAAGATTGCAATGAAAGCTCTAATGATGAAGCTGGACATTGAGACTCTGATCATTTTAGCAATCTGCATCCCAATTGCTAAAGAATGGTAATTTGATCCCGAGAATAGTGATAAAGATGGTAACAATGATAACAACAATGAGCATGAGGACATTCACACTGCTGGGCATTGCGCTCAGGGACACCGTGGCCTGCAGCTGGAATATAATGTCGAGAGTGAGGTGGATGACGATGAGGATGAGCATCAAGATGAACATGGTCAGGGGAATTAAAATGAGGATGAGTGTGAGGATGAGCATGAAGATGAACATGAGGACAAGGGTGCAGGGTTGGAGTTGGTGGATAACTGCAAAGAAGAGAGTAGTTGGGAGAACGTGCTTCAAGCTGGCTGTGATAGATAGAATGGCATTTAGAATGTGAGGTATTTGGAACCGGAATCTGAAATAATTAGACTTTAATATTGAACATCATGCAAACAGTGCTGTACCCATCGTCTGAGATGGTGATGCAATTCAGGGCATTGTATAAACATCTCATGCACTGAATAATGTGTTTTGCCAAGGTGTACATTGCACTCAGATATCATGTAATTTGTCATATGGAACAATAGATGTTTACACTGTATGGCTGCATTTGTAAAAGATACTGCGGAAGTAGAATATGAGTGCACTGCATAGCTATGTCAGTATGGAATACTGTGTTTGTATGATCTGAGTGCACTTCATGGCTGCATCAGTAAAATCTATTTTGTTAGACACTGTGAATGAAATGCCAGCAGTCGTATATACACGTGTACAATGCCAGCGGTCGTATATATGCACGTGTAGTGCCACGCTATCATGAGGTTTCAACTGAAGGAACTCATGCGCCCCAGGCTTATATATGTCCTGGGTGCAACATCATGTTTTCCCAATATCCTTGCAAGTGAATATCAAGGCAGTAGCTTTCCATAACAGTGCACTGAATATCTTCAGTAAGACATGTATGCAAGCTACTGATTTTGCTCAACAACTATATATGTTGTTTATACAAATGACCATTTTCAGGCAGCAGGTGAAACATACAGCCTCCGAAGGTGAAAAATCGAGGTCCTTTGAGGGGCCACCAGTTCGCTGGCATACTGATGGACTGTTTTTCAGTACACCAGTGGCCTGCCTCGGACAATCCTGATCCTCAATTGTGAGCTTTCAGCTCTCTGCAATGAGCTCATGATTTTCTTCCTTCATTCATACCCATGGGTTTTTGGTAAACAGAAGAGTTGCAAGCAAGTCATTTGCCAGCATGAATGTTTTCTTGTGGATTTCTGGAATGCTTTAGTCATTTGTTATTGTGGTAGCAACAACTGCTGCTAATAAACTTGTAGTACCAGGCTGTGGACATATCGGCAGATGTGTGTTAAACTTGGTATGCGTGGTCAGAGGTTTCAATACAGCAAATATTGAACACAGTCTTAGTTGGGGTAAAACAGTAGTATCTGCTCTGTTTCTTTGGTTCTGTACTGGAATAACAGTTTTACACACTATGCCCTTACTTAGGCGGACTTGTTTTTCAGGCTGACCAAGGACATCATCCTCACCATCAGAAGAATAATTTGAAGGTGTAATGTTGGGGTTGAGATATTTGTTGTGAGGCTTATCATCTTCAGGATAATCCTGCGGCATACAATGAAGCAACCATATCAATAATCATCGTCTTAATAACTATTTAGATAAATGAAAGTGAAAAATGAACAAATATCTTCAAAATGTTCTGGGTACTCCTCCATCTTCTTTGCCCCAGCTGCTACCAGATCAAAGTTCTTTTGCAAATAATGGCTTAGGATATCTGGTGTACAGTGTTCCATTTAACTGATGAATAATAGGAAGCGATATTGAGAGTGGAAAGTGGAAATTGGAAACAACGATGAATGGCTAAATGGTATAAATAAACTGATGGTGAACGTTAAACTTGATTGTTGATTGGGAGGGGTTTGATCTGGTTCGATAGTTATAAAACTATAGCTGCTTCCCATCATGCCGGGCAGACATAATTGGTGGATCACTGGAACAAATTGATTGAGACCCTAACACCGAAAATTGGTTTGTTGCAGACTGTGAAAAAGGCAAGGCTGAAGCAAAACCTATGGCCTATACCAACTTCCAGGCATTTCAGCAGGAGACCTGAATGCAAGCAGCCAGCACATACCAGGAGTACACACAAATACCCACTCATACCTGACAGATGGTTGAGGAGGAAGGGTGACATATCACTTACAACAGTATGCCAACTTCCAAAAGGGCTGGCAGGAGAGCGGTTTGCAAGCAACCTGCACGAACTATCAGCACATACGAATGCCCATACCTGACAGCCTGTTGAGGCTGTCAGGGTAAAGCATTAGTTATAACTGTATACTAACCTCCAGACATGCTGGCAGGAGAACGGTTTGCAAGCTAACTATTCAAGCCATTAGCAAATCTGAATACCCCATTGCCAGATATGTAAAAGTTTCAGATACCATCTACAGACCATTGAAATATGCATACTACTGCATATTGAAAAGTAGTTCATAATATAACCTTAGATTATTACTTCCATGGGTATGCCATCTTAAGACCTTCCATAGATACCTCAGCTGTAAAAGTAGCAATGAAAGTGGCAAGGGGTGTATATTGATCGTGTATTAGACGACGTGCCGAAATGGTTGTTGGCAATGTCTGGTGCTGTTTGCCTGTATAGTGAGTTCAGAGCTGGTGCAAGTCATTGTGATAGTGGATAAGTTTCAGGATCGAACATAAAATCTCCCACAGTAGCAGCTATATTCATTTGGCAATCATTCCTTGTGTAGTTCAATGTGGAATAGAAAGATTCTTTGGAAGGACTAACAGTTTTTTTGAATATAGTATACCATCATAGTCTGTATGATTGGTCATAATAGTTGGAAAGGGGCAAATACGATCTCATTACGATGACCTCAATTTCTGACACTGTTCCCATAAGACCCATTTAGCCCATAGCAATTGTCAGGTATATTGTATTGCACTCAGAATCTGAACTGATGAGAAACCATATATAAGCAGTTGACAATATTTCCAATAGAATGTGAGAGAGTTGTTAACCGAGCAGAAAGTCCAATGTGGAGGAAACAAAGGTGTTTGGTCCTGCGATTCCAAGATGGCAACAATAAGTCGGGTCAAGTATGTTCACTCCAATCACTCATACTATCATTCTACATAATTTCCATTTAGATTGAAAATTGAATCTTCTTGATACATCATGGCGAGTCTGATATATCAATTATATTGTCTATACAATGATTTTTGTGCAAGTCAAATAAGTTTATATTCAAAACTTTTGGTGTATGATGTCGTTCATGAACTTTAATCAATTAATATTGGGATTTATCAAAAGTTGGCAGGTCAGCAACACATAACCTTAAGTTCACAAGCGATGAGTGTTGCCGTCAATTGATGGCCGGTGTGCCGGGAAATTCTCATACTCTCAACCCCTTATCCAACTCATGCATCTCTCTTATCCAAGTATCTTATACTCAGCTCTCATGTCACTTGCTAGAGTACCACATCAATCTTCCAGCGAATCGCATATACAGATTTCAGTCACAATTCAGTGTAAGTCTAAAATATTCACTACAACTAATATATATTAACAAAAAAAGCAAACCTACTGAAGAAGTCGTGAAGGAACTGTTTCCTCATTGGGGAATCAAATTCATTCACTCATAATCATTCATGTTCAGGTGCACCCCGATGGTCTCAAAATTTACTCAGGTGCTTGTGAAAACATATGAGTGCTGTGGATTCATTGGTACCCTGATTGCAAACCATGTATGGTTTGGTGAATGGATTGCTTGAGACAATTAATACTTGCACCATACAATGCCTGAGAGTTAAAATAAATTCAAAATGCATG
Organism: Trichophaea hybrida; assembly: GCA_015178995.1. NCBI lineage: Eukaryota > Fungi > Ascomycota > Pezizomycetes > Pezizales > Pyronemataceae > Trichophaea > Trichophaea hybrida. The sequence goes on along the minus strand of WHVE01000030.1, from coordinate 149,059 downwards.
TATACAGTTCAAAATGCTAGAGTTGAACCACAAATATACTAACTCTATATTCAGACCACCACAATCTTGATCCTAAAATATGAGCCTGAGGCAGAAAGATACTTCTATGAGCAATGCATGAAGAGAGTGAGAGGTTCTTGCGATAGATTGATCATCTTGAAACAAGATGGTTTGCAGATTCACTGATCAGGAAATTGACTGCAACAGCTGTATCATACTGGTCAACTCAATCTTAGGTACACCACACAGGTATAATTGGTTGCTCTACATGTGACACCTTTTGTGTCCGAGCTGGTGTGCAAATTGTCATCAAGACTTGTATTGGCAAGGTTGAATCTTCCAATTTTATGGACAATATAGAGTCAAATATTCATGATCAAGGTTGAATCTGCTGATTCAATTGACAATGTAGAGTCAAGTATTCAGGATCAAAGTTGAATCTTCTGATATAATTGACAATATAGAATCAAATATTCAGAATCAAGGTTCAATTTTCTGACAATATACAAGCTTGAAGTCCAAAATATTAGTGATTAAATTCTGTTTCAAGTGGACTGTTACAAAAATCCTGTGAACACAAAAAATTTTGACTAATAATAATATCTTTAAATACAACGACCATGAATTCCAGAAACTTCTGCTACAAGTGCATTTATAAATCAACCCTGAACACCTGACACTGTCACCCCTTCTACCCCCAGTACATCTATAAAACAACCATCAACTCCAGAAACCTCCACCACAAGTGCTTCTATAAAAATCATCATCATTGCAACAAAAAAAAATGGCCATACCTTCCCAAAAAAATAAGTTAGTGGAACTATACACAATAACAATGGGATATATCTAGATGACAATGCCAAAGTTTTTCTTAACCTTCAAATTATACCATCTCATTGTGCCTGTGTAAGCCTTTGGGTGTGCCTCTCACATTCCTTGACCATCTAGTATATCATATTGATGGTCATCCTGGGGCAATTCATCAACCCATGCAAGACCCTCGTTTCTGCAACTCCAGATTTTGGCTGAAGCTTACTGTCCTGATCATCATAACTGTCTGGCTAAGTGTTGAGTAGCAATGCATCTGGTACACAGTTTTGCCCTGATGGTACCACTCAAGTAAATGCCAGTCATTGTTCATTTATTACCCAAAACATCTGTGTCATGACTACATGATTTGCTGTGGTTGAATTGAGGCCTGTGCCACCTCTCTTTGGTATTATAATGAATACTGAAAGGTTGCGAGAATCTTGGAATTGCAGTTGCATGCCAGTTCACTCTTGCAAGTCCATCTCAGTATACATCCAGGAGATATCAACATAGTCACCAAATTACTGCTGTATCCACCACTCAAGATGTTGGATTTGGCCAGGAAGAAAACAAAATATTACCAATTTCTGAAAAGGAGGGTTGGACAACCCAATTTCTTTGCCTTCTGGGTGATCCTTTTCTAGCTCAGCAGGTGGATATTCTGCCTGCTGCTGTACAAGCATTGGAATGAAGTCCTCCCATAGCGACTGGCATAATAGGGCTTCGCTCATGTTCTCGATCTCAGACCAACTCTGAATCCACTTATCCCGGACAATTCATGTCCTCTGTATTCCCCAAGATCAAAGACAATCAGGCCAATCTCCACCAGTGCACCCCTTAGGCACCTCCCTTACCTTGAGACCTATATCGGTTAACAAGATACTGTAGAGATTGTTGTTCTGCCATGGGTCATGTCAGGTTGGCAATATGTTCATTCACCTTGGACATCTCTATCAATAGTTCTGCATCAGCTAGTTTAGACTCTTACTACCTTGGAATAGTCCAATGTTTGGCTATCCTTCTAATCTGCTTGGATGCAGCCCATTGAGCCTTGTCATCATCAGACCTGATGCCTTACATCAAACTCCAAATGGCAACATGGAGTCCTTCTGCACCTTGCCGCTCAATTAATGTTTTCTCTTGAGGTGAAATCGGCGCACCAGAGAACAGTCATATTGTTCAATTGAACCAGTCATTGAGCATATAGTATGCTGGTGTCGCTGTCACCTGCAGATTAAATCTGATCTTGGCTTCTACATCAACACTCTATCACTGAGAATCATGCCCTTTGTACTGGTGTGATTCTTCAAAGATTTTGAAGCTCCAAGCATATTTTGTGAGTTGTCTCTGACCCGTTGGTTTGGTTGGTGCCATTAAGGTATGGTATGATATGAGATGGATGTTCTACCTTTGTTCTGGCTCATCAGCAGAGTTGTTCAGATGTTCATTTGTAAGATGGTAATGGTTTGGATCCAACAGATCGATTATTGTGAAATTTTTGTTGTAGAACATGTTTTTAATGATACTTTTAAACGTCTCACAAATGCCAGAAAGGGTAACTGTCAAGATTGGTTCATGGGCCGATACCAGGCATGGATTACCATAGTTCATTGTCATCTTGATTGCCAACTGCTGGATTTTTCTTTGTTAATTGATACCAACCCGGTTCCACTAGTGGGACTGCTAGATAATTATTCTGCACTTCATTATTCCATTCATCCAAAGTTTGACCCCAAAGAATTGACAAGGACTGACTAAAAACCTCTTTCTCAGTCTGTAATTTGCAAAACATGGCCACAGTAAAAGATGTATTGGTTGTTCTGAGGCCCTTCTCATCTGCATACAGTGTATCAGGCATATCAGCATCCCAGACCCATCTTCTGACAATTAACCAGATGGCCGAAATTTGATGTCCCAGAAATTTTACCCGCAGACTGGGGATGGTATATTGATGCCAGGATCTCTATTGGTCTTTGAATGGTGCACCGGAAATGCACCATGAAGCTTGAGAGATTTCTCTAAACCCTTATACTTGAATACATTGTTGATTGTATTCAGTACAGTACTCCAACCTGATATGTTGTCATGTAATACTTCATCAAAATAAGAGATCTGCTCCTGGGCCTCTCTGGTCATGGGTTTGTCATCTCTTATTATATCTTGGATGATCTCCATATTCTGTTTTCCAATGGCATCAGACTCCAGTACCGGCACACCTGGCAAAATGCACACATTTGGTCAGGGTCACATAGGCAGATAGATTCATAATTTATATATGATTGAAATGGATTTTGGTTTTATTTACTCAAATCCACTAACAGATGGTAATCCACTGTCAGATTGCTTTGTATCTCCCTCAGCATTGTTCTCAGTATTCTTATCTTCAGTACTGGAATTGTTACAGTTGAAAATTATTAGTGGCTCTTTTGACTTTGTTGGAATAAATGGGTAATTACCTAAACCAATCACACTCTCTAAACCCTCCCCTGCCATATGCAATCTGATCAGGAATTCTGTGACATCATATTTCAGCAGAAAAGCAATTGATAGTGATGCCTTGTACAAAATTTGATCAAACAGTGTGGCCCAGATAACTTGTCTATTCTTTTACTTTCCCATATATTCATCATCCAAAACATCATCATTCAACATACACTTGAACAGTCCTGTCAAAGTGAAAGTTTATTCAAATACTTGTTGACTGCCGTCATTCGATATAAATGTAAGCAGTTCCTCCCAATGCGTGCCATCATTATATTATTCTGATGAATCTCTCTGAATCGATGTATTGTCATTTGGAGATATGTAGCTAACCATTTCCATACAGCTTGAGTCCTCCAGTATAGGGAGATTCACCTTGGCCACTCATACTGGGCACTCCAGTCAATCATTTGTTTCCAATCTCTTATTGTTTTGATTTCTGACCATTTTTCTTTGATTTCATATGTGACTTTTTTCAAAAACATATTAACCCACTGATTTGTTGTCTACTCAGAATTATCGAAATAGACCAATGGCATCGATTAATCATAAGTGTCAATAAAGTTGGCCACAGCTGCCTCACAGTGCAGTATTCTATGGCAGGGCTGTTTTGGTCTGTTCAAGCTGGAAATAGTTTCTTTATACAATTTTTCAACAAAACCAGCAACAAATGATTTTTTCTATTTGTTGAATGCGGTGGATGTCTGACCCATTTGAGTGGCAATGTTTTTGTTACTGAATTTTGCAGTTCTAAAACTGGGTGGCCTGGTACACTCATGGGCTGGAAATTCTCGAATCATCCCAAAAACATTTCTAGTATTTTCAAACTCATCAAAGAATATTTTGGGAAGGGGTGGCAGTACAGTGATGTTTTCCATATCAAATTACTGGACATGGGAAGGCATTACAAACTGCTTGGGCAGTAAGGAAATTGGCTTTGTAGGGGTGTTCCATGGAGGTTGTGGTTCAGCTGAAAGCCCATCGAATGGTAGCAGAGTACAAGTTGGGTGTGGTTGAGGACAAGTATGTGCGCCGGAATTTTGCTGATGATTTCAGCATGGTGCAGGAGTCATTGGCCAATTGGTAAGTTGCAGCTCAAGAGTCTTCTTTGGTTGTGAATAAGTTGAGCTTGTATCAGGGTCCTTGGGGTGATACTTGTATCCAGGCAGCCGATAAGGTGAATTTGGCAAGCATTCAGGTTGCTGGGAGTTCAGCTGGGGATAAGAATACTGTGCAGTGCTGCGGATTTGCTATTGGGAGTAAGGCTGGGGATGAATGTACTGCGGTGGATAGTGTTAGCAACGGGTCCGGGTTGCCTGCCCTTGGACCAGTTTCTATTCAGGGACCGTACTAAATCCGACCCAAATGTATTATCTGGTTCCAAACCTGGAACCGAACCGGCCGTCCTGAGGGTTTTACTGGGTTTAGTTACACCCGCCGGATTTTACCTGCGGGTTCGGAAAACGGGTTCTTCTGAATTTTGTCAATGGAATGCAACGCGCATGCGTCAAATGACATTTCTTGCTTTCCTCCCAATTTTTATTATATAAAATCAATTTCAATATGGTGATCTTTTCATTACTTATGCGTTCAGAAGTAGCATTGGTGCATTATCGAGAACTTTTTAATGGACAAAAGCAGTCAGAAGTCAGAAAATATGAATGCAGCACATATAATCCTTCGCACAGGAGGTGTTGTGCGACCAACAATCGTTGACGCTCCGTTGACGCTCACTTTCTGCCATGTGGTTTCTGTATATAGTCGGACGCAAATAGCATAATTATCTGTAGAAAATGGTGTTGGTACTTATTTGATTGAAATATGTCCTGCAATACCGATAAATTGTGATTTAATAATTGCTGATACACACTTTTGGAGAGAGCATCAGTGTATCATAGAGAATTGTGTTGTCGATACAGGTAGACAGACATTGAAAAATATCAGAATCTACTGTAATGAATGGCGTTCGACCTTGTTTTATCATGATGGGTCCTGCGATACTGAAAATTGTGATGTAATAATTGCAGATAATCATTTTCAGAGATAGCATCGGTGCATCATTGAGAACTTTTTAGTCGATGAAGTCAGTCAAAAATAGAAAATATGAATGCACCACATATAATCCCTCGTGCTAGAGGTGTTGTGCGACCAAAAATTGTTCACGCTCTGTTGACACTCACATTCAGTCCCGTAGCCGATGTGTATGGTCGTGTACAAATATCACAATCAATTGTAAAGAATGGCGTTCGTCATGATTGGATTATAATATGTCCTGCAATACCGATCAATTGTGATTTAATAATTGCTGATACACACTCCAATAATTCCAATGTTGCACACATCTCTGATTACATTCCATTTAAGTAACTATTATATTGCGCGTTTTGGCAGCTGAAACTGTTCAAATGGATTGGATATCAAAAGTAAATGTTTCCATAATAATAATACACATAATATTCAAAAATGTCACTGCAATTTGAAGCTTTAAGTATGCCCAATGAACCCGCTTCCCTATTCACTAAGATTTCCAATTTCTTCATCAATGTTATCTATCTCTGTAAAATAGGTTGTAATAATAATCTGTTTGGGAGGTCGGAGTGCATACCAGAAATTTCCTCAATAGAGTCATCAGCACTGGTGTCAGTAAAATTGGGATTATCTTTGATATCTGTATCATCATCTGGAATATTTCAGTTCAAAAGACTGAGATTAAACATTTTTCATCACCAATTTGCGCTGCTCGACGTACAGGAACTGCTGGAGCTGCGGTTACTGCTCTGGCTGTCGATAATGTGCATTCTCCTGGTGCTGACGTTACTGCTGGTGCCGCCGATACTGCTGGTGCTGCCGATACTGCTGGTGCTGCTGATACTGCTGGTGCTGCAAATACTGCTGGTACTGAAGTGGTGCCAGGTCTTGTGCATTTGCACCAACAGCGGGTGGCAGGATTTCGAGCAATCATATTTTGGCAGCGAAGGCAGCCATCCAATTGATTATCATACATCATGGAAGCATGGTTTTCAATCACCGCCTTCACACTCATGTGGCCTGGCAACTGAACACCTCGTCTCTTCTCTTCTTCAATATTTGCCCGAGGTTTTTTTATCAAATTCTTTGTTTCATCGATTCCAGTACACAATATACCATGTTTGGCCATTTTGACCACGTTGAGCGTGATGCGTATGTCTTCCTGTTCAAGCTGTACACACCCACCTCGCCCGGTCATGGTTGCAGACATATTAAAAACCTGATATTATACAATTGCTGCAAAGAAAATATAGTAGTGAACAATAGTATTTACTTCAATCATATATTTCTCTGTGGCTTTCTCTAATGCTATTATTGAAGCTCTTGTCCACTCCAGAGGTTGTTTGTCAGAAAATGTGTCTGCAAAAACTCCGGAGTTGACAATATAATGTTCAATTTCACGGACTGTTCAACTGAATGCCTTGGTAGACCACAGAGGGTTGCTTGTAGAGCTCAGGTTGCACTGCTCACATAATTCTGAATAAATTGCAGCTAATTCAATTGATCAATTTACTGTTGTTCTTGAAGATTATATAACTCACATTCAATTGCATGGTTTTCCTGGTTTTTCTTGGCCCCAGTTTTGTGTACTATTTTCAACTTTGAGTCCTTATGCATATTTCTCATTGCAATATCGGCGGCTATTTGGTGGAGATTCTGTGTACATCGTTGAAGAAGAGTTTGATTAATTGGGGCATTTAAACTGGAGGCAGGCATGCATGTGGATTCATTCTCGGATCTACTGCTCGAAGAAGCTTGTTATAGTTGGGCAATTACTTCAGGGTATTGAAAATGAACAGAGAAGCATTTGAGTGTGGAGAAGAGGGAGAACCTGAAGAATATATTGGAATTTCTGTAATATTCAAGTCGAATCAAAATTTTAAGTGGTCATTACATTTATTCTAATATCATAGCATTTCATGGTAGATCCTGCTATAGATGGTTGCAGATTTGCAGGAATGTTGGACTTGACATACCCTGTGAATTGTTGGTAATGATAAATCCAAATGAATGGCTAGCAATATGAGATTTGTGTTGCAGTTGCCAATTGTTGTATGATCAGTATAATAGCCGTTAAAACAGAAGCAATATCATGTGAAACAGTTTATGCAGTCATGTTGAACAGATGTTGTATTGAGGTTGAATAATGTCCAAAGTCATTCCAGCTTTAGTGCCTGATAGTATTATCATTTTAGTAGTTAAACTAGATCGAACCTACAATCATCAAGACCCACCTTTCCCCCACTGTCCAACAGCCAGTAGCTCCAAAAAAAAGTCCACATGAAGCTCACAAAAGAGCAACAAATATGGTCTACACACCAAAAAAAATTTTTACGAGACTCCCGGCTGGCAAATACGGCAAATCAACAATACACGCCACAAAATGATATCATCAAGCGAACCAAGGCAAGACTGGTGTCAAGGCAGAATGTGTCCGAGCACTTGGCGCTTTGCGTAGTCTCCATTCCACAAAATGGCGGGCAGTGGAGCGCAGACCTCAATCATACTTTGTGAGCAAGGCAGCAAAGAAGAAGTGGATTGGGGAATTTGTAGAGAGTGAAACAGCAGCAGCAAAAAAGAGAGTTGCGGAAGCAGAAGCAGTGGTAGAGAGAGAGAGAGACACTATGTTGAAAAGAGCGGTGGCTGATACAACTACAATGACATTTGAAGAGATGTAGGCAGCAATTGGAGATACTGTTGACGATGTTGGAAGCAATTGAAGAGAGTGTTGATGATGTTGCAACTTCAGATGAGGAAGATGATGAAGATGAGAAGGAAGATACAGAAGACAATGAGTATACGGAGCTCAGTGATGATGATGAACCTGACTGGGAGGTTGGCACAATCAACAAATAAATGCAGGTACGGCTGGACACCTTTTGCACAAATCGAATGAAGCTCGAAGAATTGACAACTCTGGAATAAGCAGATGCAGAAGATTACTTTTGCGAGCGCGACAGAACGTATTGCACTGCTGAATTGAAGGTTCCTTTCATACTTACTCCAAATACAATATCCATTCCTGCCACATTATCTATGGCCCAACCACCCTCTGCTCCTCGAACTAGTCATTTGCTACTAGGAGTTGGAAAGCCTGTTGAGGAATTTACGCCAGTCGAAATAGTTGAATCAGTATGAAATTATCCCTTGCCTACCTCATCCCTTACTAATTATTATTCAGAGGTCTGAATATATGGGTACAGAGCAGGATGGCCCATAAGCATAGATCGTCATATAGTCATAGATTGTTATATTGCAATTTTTGACAGTTTCTTAAGCATAAATGCTTTTTAGTCTTCTATTTGTATGTGTTAGTTTCCTATGATTGCCGTGACACCTGAAAAAAATATCTGTACATGTGTAGGGATGGAACCGAACGTATGAACTTTGACCAAGCCAGATATGTGAGATACACTGTCTATCAGGCTGCTTATGGTAAGAATGATTATTTTACGCATGGGAGTAAAAACTTAATTGATACATGATATACCACCTGAATTTTACATCATTGTTCAGATATTTATCTCACTAGTTGCGGCCTGATCACATGATGAATTCATTTACCAGGCAGCTGTTATAAATGATTTTAATGAAACTCCAACTGCATACGCTGCCGCTCAGGTCATGTACACATGATGGCGATCTCACAATGACCTCCTGGGTGACCATGAATATTTGGCACAACGAACTGAATGACACAAGTGGGCTATATATATTACCCACTTATGTCATTATCATTATGCCGCATAAAGCCAGCCGAAAGCACTGACTTCATTGACAAATCCGTGGTAAGCAATTCATCCCAGTAGCCACTCAATTGAAGGAATTAAATCACGATTTATCTGTATCGCAATGTGTATTCTTATGAAATATGCATAAAAGGCAGCTTTTACAATCAACTAAAGTGCAATTGTGCGAGAAGACACATAGGCTGCAGGAGCAAAAGTGAGTGCCAACGGAGCGTCAACTATTTTTTGGTGACACAACATCTCTAGTGCGTGGGATTGTTTTGACTGCACTAGTTATATTCTAGTTTTGACAACCTTTATCGGCAAATCGGAGGTATGCAATTGATCAGAGCAACGTCTCAATTGAAGGAATCTAATCACGAGTAATCTGTATCATGAGGTATATTCATATCAAATATGTATGGAAGCCAGTTTCAACAATTAAATAAAGTGTAATCGTGCGATGAGACACGCAGGCTGCAGGATTGAAAGTGAGCGTCAACAGAATGTCAACAATTTTTGGCGACACAATATCTCTAGTGCATGGAATGGATTTGACTGCGCTGGGTTTATTGTCGTTTTGACTGCCTCTATTGACAAATCTGTGGTATGCAATTCATCTGAGTAACGTCTGAATTGAAGGAATTAAATCACAAGTTATCTGTATTGGGAGGTATATTCTTGTCATATATGCATGAAAGCCAGCTTTCAGAATCAAATAAAGTGCAATCGTACGATAAGACATGAAGGCTGCAGGAGTAAAAGTGAGCGTCAATGGAGGGTCACTGGTGTTTGGTTATACAATATTGGGCACACGAGAGAACAGATACATTGCATTAGTACGATGGAAGTATTGGCCGCCATTATAGACAAATAAGTGCTATGCAATATATCCGAGCAATGTCTGAATTGACAGAATCAACTAACGATTTATTAGTATTGCGAGATATATTCTTGTCAAATATGCATGAAAGCCCATCTTTACAATCGAATACAGTTCAATTGTGTGATAGGACACATCAGCTGCAGGAGTACAAGTGTGTGTCAACAATTTTCATTCACCCAACATCTCTAGTGCATGGGATTGTATTGACTGTACAAGTTTTATTGTAGTTTTGACTGCCTTTATTAACAAATCAATATTTACTGACATACTGTCCATCATTTCTTCTTCAAAAAAGTCTGTGGAAGCAGGTATATAAGACATCCAGAAATCCATATACATATCAATATTTTTGACAACAGTGCAGTTCAAAGTCTTTCTCATTCTGCTTTTATATTCCCTTCAAATACTGCTTCAATGGCTGCTGCAAAGTCCATTCATACATCCTCATTCGAAGTAATGTACTCCTCTAAAGATGAAGGTGTCTTTATATGACATTTGACCGATAAAATATCGCAAAAGGTGTTTGATGAATGGTTGACCTCCATGAATGTTGAAACAAAACTACAATTGTGTGGAGCAGCTCCCGGCATGCAGCGGCTTTGCGATTCTACAGATATTGCGCAAAAACCAAAAACGGCTACCCCAGCGTCATTTGTATCGTTTGTTACACAGTTCTGGTACATCCATCGCAGAATAGAACAAGTTCTATGGCGAAACACCTCCAATCATAGACACACAAAGCACAGCTGAATGAGTTAACTGAATCTGACGTGACTTTATTGATTGATATGGCTGGTGATGAGCAAGTTTTAGCTGTACTGAAGAAGAAAGGCAGTCAGGGTGTTATGGTGACAAGTAGTTCCCATCAGACACAGGCTGATTAAAATCCTAGACTATACTGACAATTTTAACAGATTGAACATCCAAAACTGGCAGATAATGACATTAAAACTTTTGAATTCAACCAAGAAACCTGGAACCACTATTTGATGCTAGGATGTGTTTCTGCACACATTACGCAGAAGGCTATAATGAACCTGAAGTTATGACGGACATTCAATGCTTTACCATATGACTTGATTCTTCCTTCTGCCAGTACTCTTAGTAATATTCGCTGAAGAGAATACTGCCTCACAATTGATGCAATCAAAAATCAGTTGCCGACAAAAAATAAGGTCAGTATAGTATCAGATGGGTGGACGTCTACCAATGAATTGCCAATTGTGTTGGTCATTAGTTATTATATGGATCTTGACTGGTGCCTTCGTGAAGTACAGCTTGCATTTGATGAGATTTGTGGCCTCTTGGTTTCATATGTTCTACTGCTGTCAGACAACAATATGTTCAAGGCAAACACACAGGTGTGCAACAGGGCGAGCATTTGAAGGAGGTACTTGAACGTTTCAGTCTTGCTGACAGTCAATTGCTCAGTATAACCACTGATAATGCCTCATTCCACAATTCAATGACATGGGAACAACACTCTGGTGTTGAAACTTTGGGAATGGAATGGTTGATATTACGAAACCATGTACCATGCATGGTGCATGTCATTCAGCTTTGATTAGAAGCATTCATCAGGAATCTGGGGTCAAAGGTCGAACAAAGTCATCGGAAGCCAATGAGCATGACGAGCAATTTGGAGGAAATAAGAGTGCTGCATTAACCAAAAGCTAAAAGCTGCAAACGGCAGGAAATGCACAAATCTCAAAGGTGGCAGCCATGACGCCCGGAGTAGCTAAAATTATTGAAAAGGTAGTTAGTGCATGTTATATACACTTTCATTCTGAAGACTGACTGTTGATATTGCAGAGAATGCTTGCGGTATTGATTACTCTGACTCCCAGATGACACAATGAGTTTCTCAACTACCAGAAATCAAATGTTAGAATTGCAGTACTACCTACCATGGATGTAAAAACTCGGTGGAATTCAACTCTGGAATCACTGGAGCAGGCATACAGGTAGCGAGAGTTTACACACAAGTGGGTTAAAAACCTCAATTCTGCTGATTACTGGAATTTGTTTACAACCGACAACGAATGGATTATTGCCAAATACGTTATGGACATGCTGAGACCATTTCGTTACTGGACACTTTGGACGTCACAATCGCATACAGTCACCTGACACCATGTCATCAAAATATGTGATGAAATATTCGATCATCTAGATGGCGTCATGCGTGCTTTGGCCAAGAAGAAAACTCAGTGGAATGAAGATGTATACTTTGCTTTGAAGTTTGCACGCCAAAAGCAGTCCCATTATTACTCCGAAGTCACACCAGAGACGGACATGCTCTTCATTGCAGCACATATCCTTGGTTCATTTCGGAAGTTGCGATTATTTCAAAAGAGGGACAAGGCTATGAATGTTAATCCTGAGGATGAGGGCTCCTTCACAACCCAGTAGAAGGATGTATTCATAACATATGTGGAGCATGAATACTGCATCAAAAAGCAATTTACGACTACCAAAAATCATCAAAATATACCATCTCATAACCCATTCTCCCCCATTACAGTGTCTGGGCCAGGTCAATCGACTAATGATCCATATGATTTGTTGAGTGATGATGAGTATTTTACACCTGCATACACGGCAGAATGTACTCCAGGGCACAGCGATCGCACAGCACGCTTATTGATGGCTACCACTCTCGATTTGAATTCACCACCCGAGGTACCCAACAATCGGAGACAAATTAATCCTACACGCAATAATTATCATTCCGACCCTACGGAGATGAGCAGGGCTTTCTGGATACCTGACATAACCGATTGGTGGAGACAGCAGCAAACTTCAAACACAAAATATACCAATCTAACCAATATAGTGCAGAACATCTTTTCAATAATGCCACATGTGGTTGGAGTGGAAGACAGCTTTTCACTTGACCAAGATGTGATTGGGTGGAAGCAGTCTAAAATTACGGGTGAAACACTTCGAGAAAATATGGTTGTTCAGCAGTTTGGGAAATATAGTCATGGTCTTTTGGCTGGTGATACTGCACAAATAGATTCATCAATATCTGATAACGATTCTGAAGTCAAGAACGATGCTCAGGAAAGACAGCTGCACCGGATGCCCAAGGTAGATGACTTTTTGGAGATGTGGCAGGACAGTGAAAATCTACATGCAACTCAGAAGACATCACGTGCCCAAAACACACAAATGACAGCCATGGGTTATATTTCTGACACTGAAGAGATAGTTAAATCATCCTGGTCATCCTTTAAACATAACGGTGTGGCAGCTTTCAAAATGACTGAAAAATCGCCTCTTCCACTGTCCTTATCACAGATCGATCTCCCTGGTGGTAAAACCAAATTTTTCAATATCCAGAGAATGCATAGAATAAACCGCCATCCGAGCCAAAGTGATGCTGATAGTTCTTTTCAAACTATTTCTGATACTGATGATTGGCTCCATTGGAATGGTGACTTGGACGATCCAAACGATAAGGAAAATGATGCAGAGGCAGATGATGAAAATGATATTTATATATGTGATAATTCTGATGATATTGATGAGGTAGAATAGCCATGTGTACATGCCGCCTCTGACATCACAGACTTTATCATGCCAGTTCGAAAGTCTAAGCGCACAGCAACTTTGATGATTTTGAACTCTACGCCCACCACAACACATGAAACACAAAATGAAAGAGTTAATAAGCGACAGTAGTGCAGTGATCTGCATTATATATTTCTTTTGGTTTTCTGTTTCTTGTAATGGAATATAGGTTTCATGAATTTTGCAATTGTCTTGGTCACTATTGAGAAATGTTTTGTATTCAATGCATATATGATGAAAAGGCAGTGCAAATACAATATTAAAGGAACGTAAAATGCTTGGCCCATTGTGATATTATTCAAACATATTTCAAGTTGATTTGAAAGGTAAGATTAGAGCAGATATAAATAAGATGCGTGAAAGGTAGGCAATAATGAGATGATATACATGATCGATACTAAAATATGTGTGGTGATTGATATATACCATAACATTCAGGAATATATCACAGCACAAGTGTATATACAGTTTTGGCTGTCTTCCTTCTTGTTACAAAGTTAACCTATCAGGTTATGATACATATTGAATAATTTGTAGTTGTGATATTGAATTTGATTCAAATAAGTTAAACAATGGTCAGAATCATTAATATGAATCGCTTGGTTGATTACATTGGGAATGTCAAAAGTCGCATGTACAATAGTATGCACCCGTTTTTGGACCCATCTAATGACCCGGGAACTTGGACAGTTCCAAAATGTTGAGTTAATCCAAACTGTTCTTTCTTGTTCAGTTCTACTGGTGACCCGAACCGTCTACTTGGGAATGGTTCGGTTCTGACCCGAACCCAATCCGGAGCCTCCGGGTTGGAACCGTTGCTAACACAAGCGGTGGGCCTTCAGTGTTTGGCTTGTGATGAATGGACAGAGGCTTGCTTTGGTAGTTTTGCTGTGAGGGTAAGGTGGTGTGCCTTGTATGTTCGGCTGTGGAGGAAGCAATGGTAGTATGCCTTAGGAGTGCTGCTGTTGGGGGTATGGCAGTGTACCTTGAGAGTTATGGAGTTGGGAGTACTGGTGCCCACCTTGCGAGTTCTGCTGTTGAGTATATTGTGGAACACCTTGGGAGTTTGACAGGGAAAGAAAGTACTGTGGTGCACTTTGGGTGTTCAGCTGGGGAGGTTGGCTGGGTGGTGTGTATCACAGTTGTGTTGGGTGACAATCGATGGAGGAGTGATAATTGATGAATAATATAAAAGAGAAAGCACTACAAGAAATAGAACAGGTTTCCAACAGAGGCTGAAGTCTGACAAGAATGATAGCAGGTTTCGAACGGAGTCCAATGCACGACAAGAATGAAATCAGGTTTCGAGCAGAGGCTAATGTACAACAAAGATCAGAATCAGGTATTGAATCAGATTTTACGGGAAACAACGGAATCGTACAACAGTGGTATACAAAGACAGCAGAAGTTCAGATAAATCATGGAATGAGTGAATCATGGTATATAAACTGGGCGTTCAACAGAGGCTATGTTATTTTCTTCACATGTTGTTTGGTCTATAAAATAATCAATTAGCTTCGGCTTTCACTTCTTTCACACTCAGTGATTCTGGATAGAGTCTCTTGTGTACAGTCTTCTTGTCCTTAGCTACAGAGTATTCTTGATTCTTGAGCCCTCCGGCATTCGGATTTCATAACCCCTAGAACCCCCAGCCTTAAACTATCAACACCCAGCCCTGAATCTTTGACAGAAGGACGAGTTTAAAATTGATTCTACCACTTATATTCCTGTTTTATCTGCCATTATTCTCACCATTTAGGCTGCTATTACTGTTACCCTACTTGCAACATGTCTTGCAAAGTTTTTCAATTAGCAAGCAATTTTTAAAATAGATTGGTCATCCAATCCTACTGGGGACACATCTGTTTATCTTGTTTGTGGACCTTTTGAAAACCTATAAATCCAGATGATTTTGGCAACCAGTACCATTTCTAAATACATGAGCAAGAACAAAAAGACCTGCAACTGTATTCATTTTGGTTACTGTTCAAAAGAAGAAGCAGCCCTAGACCACAATTATCCAAATCCAACTATCCACTGCAACTGCGGAACAATTCAGGATTGAATCATAGTAACTACCTGCAACTGTGGCATAGAGGTTTGGGATATATTTTTCGATTGCATCGAGGAATGCGATGGAATCCTTTGTTCACTGTGGACCCTCAGCGTTGAAACCCTTTTACCTTGGAATCTAGCGAGACGTTTATGTGCTGGAACCCAAACAGCTGTCATTATTGCGTCATCCCCTGTTCCAGCGATTGCTGGATATACTGGTCAGTCAACCGGTGGGAACACAGCTGTGATCAATGTGTAGGGGAAGAACGTTTATTACAATTTGAAATCCACAATTACCTGCATCAATCACCCTTCAATGATTTCAGTAGCCATGTCAAGCAGCAGTATAAGCGATGGATCTCGCTATATCGTGATAGCGAAAGTGGATCAAAAGATAATGGCATGCATGATATTGGTGGTTGTTACAACGCTGAATCAACAAGATGCCCTGACAGCAGCCAACAAAATGAAGTACTACATAGCGGGCATGGCAGGAGCACCAGCATCTCGGATCACAAATCAAATGGAGCGATTAAACAAACAAATCATCACTGAAGCAACAAACATTGGAACAGCTCAAAGATGAATCTCCGAGTTGTTAGAAGAGGGAAAAAAACATGAACCAAACAAGACAAACACGGACTAGGAATTGATATTGACACAACAAAGCGTCCAGGACTTGGAAGCAAGAGTACCCGCCTGTATACATGGGGATTTGAAGACCAAAGTCACTGCATTAGCACAACGAGTAGCAAACAGCACACCGACAGACATGGAGATTTTGAGGCAGGATCTCGAAGATACACATTTCATTATTTTATTCATTTATTCATTATTCAGCATGCAGCCTGCAGGCTATCGGCGGTGAGGTACAAACCAATAACCGTGAACATGAACGACGAATGAAACCGAACAAAGGAAAAATAAAAATCCCGTGACTAGGTAGTACCGCTCTGCAGTCTCCTGTTACCCCTGCCCTAGTTACAAAGAAATTTTCAATAAATCAAAGTGATCTGTAACACACTTCATACAATAGTAAAATATCTGTCGGTTTCATTCTGCTTGGTCCTACATATTATGTGGATTCTCCCCCTTGAGTTTACCCTCCTCCTCCCTTCCCCGTTCATATTTACTCCTTCTCTCAACTCTCTCCTTCTTCTTCCTCATCATTGGCATTCTTCCCATCATCTCCTGCACTCCTACTCTGATGTTCCTCTACAATATCATTGACAGTTCCCTGGCCTGCAATTCGGATCTCACCCTGCGCATGGTGTTCATCATTACGGAATTGTCTCAGGTACCATCTTCGAGTAGCTATACATGTGTCATGCAGAAAATGTTTCAAAGATTACATAGCTTTATCTGTATAAAGAAGATACTTCCAGAGATATCAAGGGTGTACCACTCCAATCTTTTTTCGCATGGTTTGTCTTTCATGTTGGTATAGAGGGCATCTGGGAAAAAGATGTTCTGGTGGCTGGAAACCTCCATAGCAACATGGGCAGTGAGGGGAGTCAACATAATGAGTTGGAATTTTGAATAGGTAACTGTGGAATTATCCATGTCCAGTTCGTAGTCGGGTGACAGTAGATGCAAATTGACAGTTGCCACTTGTGAAAATATTGTCTGGTTTAGAACGGAATATTCCAATATAGTTCTGTTCTTTTGCTCGATGCCTCATCCACCAATACCCCCAGTCCTGCATTTTTGCTGCTCGGGTTACCCTCTTGAGATACAATAAGGAGGTATTATAGTAAGTAGGTGGTTTTTCAAGAGTTGACTTTTTTGCCAACTTATCAGCAAGCTCATTTCCTGGTACATCTGTATGGCCAGGAACCCATTGTACTGTAATCGAAGTTTTGAGTGCATGGTGATCATCGGCGATATTGGAGAGTACCAGGGAAGTGGACTGTCAAGGGGTGGGTTTGAAGGTATTGAGACATTGTATGGCAGCTTGATTGTCTGTGGAAATCCATATATGTCTTTTGCTGATATTATTACGTTGACAAATTTGAAAGCATTCCCGTGCAGCTTTAAGAATACCAAGTAATTCGGTATCATAAAATTCCTGTTGATGGACCATTGGGTAGGTTGCTTAAATGACTTCTTCTCCAGTTATTTCCACTACAGTTGCTGCACCAATCTTTTCATTCGACATGGATTCATCTGTATAACAAATAATATTCTGGTAATCTTGTTCCAACATTGCATTCTGTGCCTCATAGGCTGTGGCTTCTTATTTCTTTCAGTGTGGATCAATTTGTGTTTTGACTCTTCCGTCAATCCATGGTGGACAGGGTGTGGTTGAGGAGGTGTCAATCTCCGAGCTGTTAAAAATCCATGGACTGAGGGTTGATAAGGTTTGGATAGAATGTGTTTCAAATTTGTGGTTATTTTGTTGCCTACTGTGCCATAAAATCCAGGTCCCAGTTGTATTACTGGACTCTGGGGTTTCATGAAATAGAGAGAAAGTCAATGAACAACGTTGTTGAATTGGGCGTATTACAGGAAATGTAAGTATTCGAATTGCATATTTTTTTTGCATGTTATTAAGTTGAACAGCTACTGGTGGCATGGCTGATTTATTGTGTAGGGCTATTGTTGGTGATGTGCGGAAGGCTCCAAGGATACCCCAAACAGCCATATTTTGAACTCTTTCAAATTTCTGTTGATATGTTGCTTGCCCCATCCACCAAACTTCTGCTGCAAAGTCGCAAACAGATACAATACACGCATTATATAGTTGGCGGACTGCACTGGGGGTTGGTCCTGATTCTGTATTGGCTAGTAATTTGAGGGCTCCAAGGGCTCTTTTGCCACTTGCGGCTTTCAGTATAACATGGTGTTCGAAGTTGAATTTTCTGTCAAACCTATTACCAATCCACCTTACCACATCTGGGCCGATGCCTTTTATGCTGGGGGAAATGGTAGTGCCATTGGGTAGGGTAATCTTTTTGTCATCAGAGGTATCACTGTTTCATTTATGGTGGAAGTGCATCATCTCTGACTTTGAGTCATCAAATCGTACCACATTGTTGTCTGCCCATTTGCAAGTTGTCCGTGCAGCGGTCTCGAGGCATCTTGCGTTATAAGCTTTTGAATTGCTTCGAATAACGATTGGAACATCGTCAATCACGCTTGGAGTCCGGGAGCTGGGGTAATGGGTTGTGAGTTTGTAGAAGAGAGGACTGGGATAGAGAAGGAAGAGATTGGTGATGCAGGCGATCCCTGAGGGATTCCTGTCTGGACAGGGCTGAGGTCTTCCATTTGTCCATCAAATGCCAGTGCTGTTGTACAGTTCAATGAAAAGTGGTCCACCCAAGATTGAATTGCGGTTGAATAGCCTAGTTGTCGTAGTGTAGGGAGGAGATGGTCCTTGGATACATTGTCGAATACACCACATACATCCATTAAAAGAGTGGTAGTGAATTTCTATGTGTGCTTTCCTCGTGCTATTTCATGTATAAGTGCCAATGCAGCATCAATAGCAGAACATTGTCTCCCTCCTCCTATTTGATCTTTGTGTAGTAGGTTGTGTTTTTCAGCCATATATGCAATTCGGTTTGCCAGCAACTTATCAAGGATCTTCT
This sequence comes from Trichophaea hybrida, assembly GCA_015178995.1. Lineage (NCBI taxonomy): Eukaryota > Fungi > Ascomycota > Pezizomycetes > Pezizales > Pyronemataceae > Trichophaea > Trichophaea hybrida. The sequence continues at coordinate 129,905 of WHVE01000030.1, read as the reverse complement.
TAAGGCAATTGAGAAGGGGGACAGGTCGGTAGACATTAGGTATTGAATAATCAGGTTGTTCAGGTTTGGATATAATCACAGTCGTTGCTTGTCGGCAACAGGTGGGGTGATATTCTGTGGTTCCAAGTGTAGCAAAGAGACTGTTGAATTGGTTGATGGCTGCTAGGTATGCATGACGAAGACAGTAAAATGGAACCCCATTGGGTCCGCAGGCTGTACATGGTGCAGAGGTAAAAATTGCTTGTTCGATTTCTGTAGGGGTAAATGTAACCCATGGCAGGGTTTGTCAATTGGTGATATCAGTTGAGGAAGGTGCAACTGGTGGGGGTGGGAATATGGTGGAACGGAACAGTACTGCCTTTGCTTCCAAAGTCACAGCTGTTGTGTTGGAGAATAGCAGGGGTTGTGTCTGCTGGGTTTTCCTGGGTTTGGTATAATGGAGGATAGTAAATATCTCAGTCCCTTATGCATTTGCTAAAAATTGAATCCAAATTGTTGTCTTGGAGGTGCAGATATAACGGAAATATTGGTTTCGGACAGCTTTGATCTTGATGTAATCACTGTCAAGGCGGGTTTTCTTCCACTGCTTCTGGGCACAGTTCATCTGTGTTCGGGAGATTTTGAGTTGAGGTATCCAGCATTGTTTTGAATGTGTTTGAAGATACATAAGAAGAATTGAAATTGATATGAGAAGAGAGAAACAAAAATCAAGTTCAGGTCAAGACAGTGCTCGCCCTCACGGCGAACGGTGGTAATAGTAGTGAACACAGGGAACATAAAGGCAGCAAAATTCTTTGATTTTGGGGAACAGACAGGAGAGCACATTGAGGATGGATGGCACAGCGAGCCATGAACATTGTGGATGAACTATGACAATTCTTCAACGAACAATCCAAAATGAGATACCCCAAAAATTGACTAGAAGGTGTGGCCCTGAATCAAATTCAACTGTACATTGACAGGAAATCTGGAAATCTGAAGTTACAACCACTAGAAACATCGCTAGACCTGTTCGGTTGGCTTTCGGAGACCATAACATACGGGCCACAGCTAATTGAGAACTGCTCAAACTTAAACAAACAGATCTAATGTTTACCCAATACTATACAGAATTCCAACGGTGGATACCTGACATCAATTGGAATGATGCAGCCCAGTTGGAAGTGTTACGACAAGGCCAATTTGAGGAATTGAAGGACTCACTAGAACATTGTGACATCCCATCAGAACTCACAGAATTTGTCATAATGTTTTCGAAAAGAGATTCCCAAATCCATGCCTGAGCGGCTGTGAGAAAGTCAGGAAGATGGACTGCAGGGTCAAAGAAACATGAAATTCTAAGCAACACCACACCTGCCCCAGAAACAGCACCAGCAGGCACTGAAGCAAGCTATTATGGCACAGCTCCGATGGACCTCTCAGCAGTCAAGGGGAAGAAAATTACTCTGGAACAATGCTCGCAATGAAGGAAAGACAACATTGAATGTACTGTGCAGATAGCAGGCATGTCACGGCATTTTGTCCAAAGCAGTTGAAAGCAGCGTCAGAACAGGTGGAAGTAACACCATTCAGGAATTCAAAAAATAAGAAAGAAGTGGAGAAGGAAGTCGAGTCAGGAAAAGTTTAGGCCAGTGTAGTAAGGATGGCTATAATGCTAGGCACAAATCTCTGTCATCTACATTTGTTAGGTCTCGTTATCGAATTTTGCAGTTTTTGATCAGAACCGCAGAAATTGAGGTATCTTTAAAGGATAGCAAGCATCTCGTTGTAAAATGTTGGCTAAAAATTGAAGACAGGTCAATTGATACACATGCTGTAATTGACAGTGGAGCCATGGGAATTGCATGGGTGGATTGTGATTTGGTTCGCCATGATCAGTCAGAAGAAAAGGAATCACAAGAGTCAAGAGAGTTAGAGGTTATCGATGGAAGACCCATCGAATCAGGAACCATTACAAATATGGCCAAGTTGAATATAGGAATACAGCCATATCAAAAGCAACTACCAGCATTGGTATCAAAGTTAAGTTATTACCCGATCGTACCTCGATTGCCATGATTGTAACATCACGACATAACGGTTAAATTCTAAGTCCAAAGGATTGGCTTTGACAGCAGCTACTGTCAATGGCATTGCCAGCATCATTCGAGTGCATGGGTATGTGACAATCACATGGATACAACAGCAACAGATCCAGAAAGGTCAAAATTAGATATCTGCGTAGTAGCAGCCTCAACCTTCGTGAGAAAAATAAAAAAGAAGACACTCCAGGTTTACGCCATCACACTGTATGAAATTAATAAGGCCTTGGGAATTAAAGATTTAGAAGAAAAGCCCCTCAAAGAAGTCATCCCCAAGGAATACCACATGTTCCTACCCCTGTGCAGCATGGTAATCACTGAAACGCTACCACCACATCGACCCTACAATCACAAGCTTCAGCTACAGGATGGCTTTACACTACTGTTTGGACCTATTTACCATCTGTCACGAGAAGAGTTGCAAGTTTTGCAGGAATGGATGGACAGGATCTTGTCCGAGGGATTCATCCGATCAACATTGTCGCCCTTCAGCGCCCTGGTACTTTTTGCTCTGAAACCCAGAGGAGGTCTGACACTCTGTCTCGACTATCGGGGGTTCAATGTAACAATGATGCAAAACTAGTACCACCTCTCACTGATTCAAAAACCCTGTTGAAACTCTCGAAGGCTTGCTACTACACCAAGTCAGCGATCCGCGATGCATATAATATCATACGAATCGCCGAAGGAGATAAATGCAAAGCGGCTTGTACGACCTGCTATGAACTCTTGAAATCGTTAGTTATGCCATTCCAACTCACCAAAGCACCAGTGATATTGCAAGAGTTGATCAATGATACATTACAACCATTCTTGCCTATATTCTGCAGGTCTGTCTTGGATGATCTCTCATCTACAGCAACAATCTGAAAGAACCCAAGGATCACATGTGTTCAGTAATGAAATCCCTCGAGAAAGCCAGCCTCCATTTCAAGGTGGAAAAATGCGAGTTCCATGAAGATGATGTTCAATACTTAGGGTCAATTGTCGGAGTAAACAGAATCAGAATGGATCCAGGGAAAGTTCAAGCAGTTGAAAAGTGGGCGGCACTGGGCATACCTAAGAACATTCAAGCCTTCCTAGGCATTGCTAACTTTTACTGATGGTTTATATGGCATTATAGCAAAGTAGTGCAACTGCTAACAAAACTCACAAAAAAGCTAGTACCCTTCTCCTGGGAACCATATTGAAAGAAAGGCCTGCGCAGAACTCACATGGGCCATCGCGACAGCACCAGTACTAGCCCATTGCTATGATCAAAAAGAGATAATCCTTGAAACCGATGCCTCCAGTTACGTGTCCGCAGGAGTTCTTTCTCAGTACAATTACCAAAGAGTGCTATATTCCGTGGCCTTCTTCTCCAAAAACATTCACCCACCGAATAACATTGAAAAATTTTCAATCAAAAATCAGATGCTACAGATATAAGCTTCGAACAATGGGGATCTGAATCCGAAGGTTCAGCACACCCAATTAAGATCCTCAAAAATTACAAGCACTTGGAATACTTCATGACGTCGAAACTGTTAAATCGAAGCCAGACATGGTGGTTTGAATTCCTCTCCCCCTTCAAGTTCAAAATTGTTTATCGACCAGGCAAACAAGGACAGAAGCCCGATGCACTCACCAGAATGCCAGGTGACATTCCTCCACAGGGGTAGGCTGAAAAAACCAAGCAAATTAGCCTAAAAACAGAAAATTTTGACAGGAAGCTATGGAAAACTCTGATAGTGGCATTCGCAGAGACAGTCAACCTAGACAACAGTTGAACAAACACTGAACAACTATGAAATTGGGTGAATAGCATGTGTCAGCAATATCTGTATGATAGCAGTGAAGGGCTATGCATGTATACAGAATAACCGTTGGAAGTTTCTGAAACACAAATCCAATCAATGGATGAGAACAAACTCAAATGGATTCAGGAATGCCATGACTCTGCGGTCTCGAGACATTCAGGACGAGCAAAAACCTACAACCTGCTCAGCTGAAGCAATTCCTGGAATCAGATCAGAAATCATATGGATCATGATGTGCGAAATTGCTATACCTGGCAACAAAGCAAAGCAGTTTACGGAAAAACCCACAAACTTCTTCAATCACTGGAGATTCCGGAACAACCATGGAGGGATCTTAGTATTGATTTCATAGTTGGACCACCACAAAGCAAAGGGTTCAATGCAATGTGGGTAGTGGTTGATCGCCTAACAAAAATGTGAAACCTGGTACCCTGTATTCACAATGTCGATGGAAAGCAGCTGGGGGAATGTACGTAAAGAATGTGTTCAGACTGTATCAAATACCCGAAACAATAATGTTGGATTGTGGGCTGCAGTTTGCTTTGAAGTTCTGGAAACACCTCTGTAAGATATTGGGAATCATACAAAGATTGTCAACTGCACTCTATCCCCTGACCGAAGGCCAAACTGCAAGAATCAATAGGGTATTGAAACAGTACCTCTGGCACTTTGTTAATTATCCGCAGGACGATTGGGTTTGGTGGCTACCATTGGTAGAATTTGCAGCTAACAATCACACCTTGGAGATGACTAATTGCTCAATGTTCATTTGTAACTACAGCTTTCACCTGCAAATGACCTTCAGCCAACATCCAATTAAAGACCCTAATGATATTCGTGAGGTAAACACCCAGCAGATGGCCCAAAGAATGGAGCAACTTTTCAGCAAACTCAGAGCTGAGATAAAAAGGGCCCAAGCCGTTCACTCCGAACAGGCCAACACATCACAAAGAGTCAGAATGAAGTTACAGATAGAGGTTACGGTATGGATTGATGCCAGAATCCTATCAACAGCCCGACCCATTAAGAAACTTGACTGGAAACGGATTAGACCATATGAAATCATCGAGGTCATCAGTCAATGGGCCAATAGAGTTAACCTACCAAATCAACTATACATTCACAATGTTCAAGCGATATTCAAATTAGAGACGGATGCCCAGGATGCTCTCCTAAATCAAAAGCAAAAACCATCACCCACAGTAAAAGTGTATGGAGAAGAGGAGTACGAAGTTGAGCCTAGAGACGATTCCTGGCTTTTCCGCAAGCAGCTGCAAGATTTGGTGCAATGGAGGGGCTACAACAAGCGCAGCTGGGAGCCTGCGTCCAATGTAGATGGACTTACAGCTATTGACAATTTTGACACCGAACAACCAGCCAAGACTGGATCATGAACCCCATAGGTACCCGGCATTGGAGATGAGGGAGATACTGTCCAGGTCGTGTTGAGTGATGATCGATGGTGGAGTGATGATTGATGAAAAATACAAAAGATAAAGCACGATGAAAATGAAATCAGATTTCAAACGGAGGCTCAAGGCTGACGAGAATGAAATCACGTTTTGAGCAAAGGCTAAAGCATGATGAGAATGATATCAGGTTTCGAGCAGAGGCTAAAGCAGGATGAAGATTGCAATCAGGTTTTGAATCAGGTTTTACAGGAAACAATGGAATCATTCAAATACGGTGTACAAAGAAAGCAGGAGTTTGGATGTATTTTGAAATAGGTGAATCACTGTATATAAACTGGGCGTTTGGCGGAGAATCAGTTTTTTTCTTCACTTGTTCTCCTGTCTATATAACAATTAATTAGCATTGGGGTTCACATCTTTTACACTCGGTGATTCTGGATCGAGTTTCTTGGGTACAGTCTTCATTTCCTTAGCTACAGGCTATTCTTGATTCTTGAGCCCTCCAGCTTTCTGATTTTATAACTGCTATAACCCCGAGCCTTGAACCATCAACACCCAGCGCTGAATCTTTGACAGTATGCCTTGGGCGTTCTGCTGTTAGAAATACTGAGTTGTATATTGAAATTGCTGTTGGGGATTTTGGGGATGATATTGCGGGTTAGACCATGAGTTCGATGAATCGTTTTTGCCATCCAAAGCCCAACCCATGGTCGGATTGCAGTTACAATTGGATGTGATCGCATAATGCAATCCTTGCTTCTGGTCTGAAAAGTTACTTTACGTTTGCTGTCGTTGCTGATAATTGTTGAATTTTTGTACATCCTGCTGTAGTTCACCAGAAGCTACTCAAATGTGTGGTGGTGATTCTGAAGATGACATTGTTCAAAAAGATTTTGGAACACAGATATAATAATTGGAATGATATTACCAAGGCTCTCTTAGATACCGTATCCAATTAACAAATGACAAGAAACAGCAGAAAGATGGTCTAATTATATCTCTCACATCTTTGAGTCCCATGCCATTCCTTGTTCCATAGAGCTCAGAAATATCATAGGTATACATCATTGTGTAATTGACACACTTGAAGGGGGTAATCATTTGCATTGTTGGTGTCAGGGAACACGCAGACTGTGGAAACGCCATCAACTGCAAGGCGATAGTGGTGATGAGATTTCACTCATATATTGTAGGAGTATGACCACTCTGCTTCCTGTTGGAGGTCTAAGCATACAATGATTACCATGATTGCTATCATGGCATACCTGACACAAACATTACACAAAAGAACAGCATCACCGGTGCACCACAAATGGGCAAAAATATCCGATCAGGTGCAAGGTAGACATGGGATGAACCAATCAACTTGATGATGGTGAGCAGCCAGGTACAATTTTTACTTCTATATTGTATGATACTTGAGGTCTAGGCAATATTCAGGTGGTTGTTGAAAGTGCTCTGGTGATATAGCATACATGGTATATACAATATGTTTGTTTTATATGAGCCAGAACGAGAGATATGCATATGATCAAAAAGCTTAGCAAAGGGGAGAGCATAATTATACAGCATGCTTGGTGGGAAAACAGCTCAGTTGTGGCGATACTAGAAAGAAAAAAAGAGATGAGAAAAGCAAAAAGATGTAGTGGTTGATATCCTGCAGTCAAGGTGGTGCACTTCTTGGTGGTGTACCTCCATGGTGGTAATACGGCTGATATTCAAAGCACGAATACAAATTGGACAATCTTAAAAAGCAATTTCTGGGAGAAATACTCTTGTACCTATCATGTGTACCCCCCCTGAAAAATCACCACCACCATCTATTCTACTATCATGGCTCAATTGAGGCGAAATTGTATTATTTGTTGTATCTGCAATAGAATATTATCCCACCCGAACAGATTAGAAGATCACTACAAGAAGTTTTACCCCATGACCCTGGCTGCTGGCCTTGTTCCAAACAGCACTATACCTGCAGTTGGCGGCAACTATTTAGCACTAGCTGGGTTCAATGTCAGTAGGTGCACCTGAATGATTCTAGGATATATGATCTTTTAGTATGGTGAGCTGGTAGACACTATATCAGGTGTGCCACCATCTGCAGTTTCCTGCAACAGTCAATCTATATATCTTCAGAAGCCGGATCCAACATGTGTGTATAATACCAGGATTGTTACCCCCGGTTCACCAGTCAATGTAGTAGCCATACTTGGTTCGAAACTTGCTTTGATTGTGGCGGGTTAGGAGCTTCGCTCAGGATGTGGAAATAACTAAAAGATTCACAATAAAAAGAAATGGCATTCCAAATGCATATATTGTTAAGGTTTGTTCTCCTCACGGAGAAAGTGATCAATGATGTGATGTCTTTCTACCCTCGAAGAAACCAAAGGTCTTTATACCTTTGTGTTCGCTCTTAACTACTATTTGCACTCTTTACTCCAGAACTCCTGTACCTTCACTACCTTGGAACAAATACACAACCCTTGCAACTACTGCTGGCCTCGATCACATGTCTTTATTGATAATAGATTATACTCAGACCATTGAAATTCTTCCTGACATCAAATCCACAGATTCTGTCTTTCAGACAAGTGGCATCTTTTGAATCAGATTAACCACCAGATAAGTGGGGGAAAGATAGTTCCAACAATGATGATTTTCTTGTTGTCAAGGTTATAATCATCCTGGAAATATCTGACATAGCCATCTACTCCTGTGATCCAATGGTATTAGAACTCTAACTTGTCCGTGGGGTCCCCCTGACACTTGTGGAGAAGATCAATTTTGTGCTTCTTGCTTGGATTGGGAGTTTTGGTAGTTGGGGTGGTAATTGTGGTGGTACCAAAGGTAATTTGCTATAATCCATTACTGCTGGTGGTGGAAGTGGTCGGTGAACCGCATCTCCATTATAAGAAGAGCTGGAGCTTGTCATGCTGCAGCTAGAATATCCTGAGTCCCCTGGGTGTTCTTTCCAATGCCACCTGTACCGTCTGTATTATCATTCCGTTCTGGTATCACAGCCTCATCGATCCACATTCCAACACCATCACTTATGGAGTAATGACGACCAAATCCCTGCTCAGCAGGCTCAGTGTTCCCTTCCTTTGGTTATAACATTGACCACACCATTGGGCGTACCGATTTTTTCAATCTTTCATTAGAAAGCTGCATCTGAAATACTACACTGACATCTTCGAATTTCCACTGAAAGTCCTGTTACCGGAGTGCATCTGGGTGTGTAGATGCTGACCAATATCGAAGCACTGTTTGTTCCAATAGTCTGACTGTGATGACCAGGATGTAATTGAAGAAATAGATTTCAATTGTTGTTCGTCCTATTCGTTGTTGTACATGAAGGTACACAGGCATTCACAGAGCACAGCCACTACCTCAGAAGTTGTAGGTGTTCTATAGATATTCTTCTGAAGACTAATCAAAAGAGACTTGCGAGGGGTATTCACATGTTTCCAAGAAATGAACATAGTTATCTACAATGTGCTGATACTGCAAGAAGGATATCAAACAGTTGAGGTGGGCGTCTGTCTGACAATATCGATGCAGGGCATGGGCGCTGTGGATCAGGATATATTCATGAGTATATTGGGATATAAATAAGATATATTCTTACAGTAAAAACATAATAATATTTCAAGTGATTTTTCGCTGTTTGTGTTCTGACTGTGGATTGCTGCTAGAGCTTGATTGTTCCTTTAAACCAGGAGGTTTATGTGGTCTTTTAGCGGTGAGTATTTCCGCGTCAGAGGTATATCAGTGAGGCATGATGATACTTGTCTATAACTATGATATATGTTTATAGTACTATCTCAGTAACACTAAATCCACCGAAATGGGTGTTCACACAACAACCAATTGTTGCAACAGAGCCAATCCTGGTAGTTGATTGAGGAAAGTTCTGTTTGACAATGTGTGGTTGCGTAAGCCCCCACCAGGCATCTCAGGGGTTATCCTGCATTGATGGTGACGTTGCTGACAAACATATAGGACCATTACTTTATATTAGTCATCTTTTGTCTTTATGAGCAGAATAGTGATCAAAGATTTAATGAGCTGTCATCCCATACTTTGCCACACACCTAGTGTCATCGTATCATATCTGTGTTCCTCGAAGGGGGTGCGCTCTGTCATTTATTGCATTTGCAAACACAATAGAGCTGGGGTTCAATTGTCTAGATCTGAACACTTATTTTTCAGATAGGGTTAACTACCAGGGCACAGTAAGCTTATCTCCCTTGACTATTTCACTCAGAAGATTGCAAAGTCCCTCATACTCAGATAATATCATTCGTCTAACTAGCTCAGAGAGCTGTCTGCAGGTCTGAATGTAGTTTCATCCGAGTATTAGTTTGATATGAAGTTATACTGGTCTGATTCGTAATACACAGCTAACCCTATGGTCTCTGCAAGGCAGATTCTTTGCTTCGGCAGTATGGTTTGGTGGGTCCCATGCCTTGGCCAGTTCAGAAGGGCTTACCCCTCAGTTACTGTCAGATCGAGTGTGTGTATTGTCTCCACCTGGGTTAGCCAGCCCATTCCACTAGGATATGGTATTGAAGCTTTGGAGTATCATGGCGATTTCACCCGGCTATGTTGGGCCTTCCACTTATACATCTGTAGACATCCTCAGGGGTATATCCTTCACCATTGACACAAGTCGTTATTGGTGAGCCTGGGAGACTATGCCTGATGTACCTCGTATGCATGATAAGGGAAAACCCCTAACAAGTCCTTCTTAATCCTTTGCTCTGCCACCTTCCTCTCCATTTCTGCTTTCTGCACCTTTTCCTGCATCATTATTACCTCTGTACGAACCTTGGCATACAGCCCTGACATCCTTTGGCCATCATCTGTGGCTTTCAGCTGAATAACCGCCAGCCCCTGGGATTTCATTTGCACTTGGAGGGCAAGGTGTTCTTGGGCTCCTTCCCTATTGTTGAGCAGAATCGGGATGGTTTCCCAGGCTATTCCATGACTCTGGATTTGCTTACAGAGGGCTGACTGCAGCTGCTTATAATTTTTGGTGGATTCGGCCTTCATCACAACTTAAGCTGCTTGGACATGAGCTGCAAACACTTTGAATTTGATAACTATATTGGAATTCTTCTTGAATTGAGCCCTTTGCATGTATTTTACTCCATGGTAAATGGCATCATATATATTATTTTGCCTTCCGATAAGCTCTTCATTAGCTTGGACACATTCTGGGAGGGCCATCTGTATCACACAATCTTTTTGTCTTGCTTCATGAATTGGAGCGTCTATTTGTGCCTGCAAACTGTTGATGCCATACACAAGCTGAATGACCCAGGCCGAAATATCTTTCTTCGCGATAGGCTGATGTCGCGATACCTTCTTGTCTCAATTGTTGGACATAATCAATGCAATTTATCTTTTAACCACGGTGTAGGCATCCGTAATGCTGCTATCTGATCCGGCCATTATAGGATGAGTATAAATTGCTCAACAGAGGTGGTTTGAAAGAACAGGAATCACTCTCTGGAGTCTTGCTGCAGTTGTACCGATGGCTCATAGTGTTGCTGGGAGGCGTATGCAATTAAGCACAAGCAACATGGGAATAGGTCACAAAATAGTGGTGGTATATCGTCCATATTGATTCACCAATTCCAATGGTAAATGGCTGTGATGATGGTCAATAGAATGGCTGCTGCTCTTCCAATTGTTGTGGGCGTTTCTTCGCAGTTGTACTCGCAATAACCTACTTCCCAATCTTTACAATTGATATGCACGGGGTTGTATCTAGTGCAATGATCAGCAAAGACTGGATTGTCAATACGTGACCTCTTCATTGTCTGGCTGGGTGGGTCCTGTAGAGGTTCCACACATACAGTGTATCAAGTGCATCCCAAAAGTCTTCTTTGAAAGGTTCTTCTTTTTTGTTCAGGAGAGCGTCGATGCTATCGAAGAAGTTGAGAGTTTCTGGTTCTGCAAGATGCGGTGGGATTCCAGCTAAATCGAAAATGTTGACATGACAGTGGCAGTTAGAGTCGTATGGCACACAATTGTTTGATGTATTGGTGTGGGAAGAAAGAATAACTTCCTTGCAAACGTTTCTTTGCGAACAATATAACGTAACACTGGGAGCTTCACCCCAGGTTTACACATTCAAAGTAGAATCCGTACATCATTTGGCACTGCTTCGAAGATAATTTCGAACGTTCACTCAGGATGTGGAATCACAAAATGATTCGGAAAGAAAAGAATAGATTGTCAATATGTACATTGTTAAAACTTGTTCTCCTTGCTGGGAAGGTTGATGATGTGTGTCTACCCTTCAAGAACCCAAGGTCTTGATACCTTCATTTTGGCTTCTGACATATACTTCTATCAAGGATGTTTTCTCGAGCTCCCGCACATTCACTGCCTTCGGACGTCCTTCACTCCAATGCCCATACCCTAGCAACTACTGTGGCCTCCATCTTCCAATTCTCGATGGTTCTAATTGTCAATAGATTACAATCGGACCGTCGATATTCTTCATGACATCAAGGTCACGGGCTTGTGCTTCTGAACCAGTGGTATATTTTCAATCTGGTGACCTCCAGATCAATATGCTTCATTTGATAGAGTGCAGCTTTGCTGTTCAGAGTCGGCATGTATTCTTAAGCCTCCAGCAGTCATTGGCTGCTTGGTTGCCACCATTCACCTGGCTGCCAGCTGTCCTTGGGGTATCGGCAAGTCCTCAGCTTCTTGGCCATTGCCAATCAGCCCTGTGTTGGCTGTCTGTAGATTAAGAGTGATTTGGAGCAGAAGCGACCATGGCCATTAGCTAGCTGTGGATGTTTATTGATGGTGTGGGTGTTTGTTTCCTAGCCATCAAAGATGATTGGCTCTAGCATCCGAGGCAAGTGATTGCCAATGACATCCAATGAGAGGAATCATAGGTGATCATACATGACCCTGCGGAGAACTTGCTAGGTGTAATAAAAACAATTGGTATGATTGAAACAGTGGGCTGGAATGCCCATTCAATAAGAATCTGTCGTGTCATGCCAATTAATCATGAATCAATCTCACCAAGCTCAGTTTCCAAAAATGCCAGAGTATCTCAGTAAGAATCAATTTGTTTATAAAGGAAGTCAAAACTGCCATAAAACCTATTTACCTCACAGAATCTCATGCATTAGAGATATTGTGCAGACAAATATTGTTGACACCACATTGACACTCACTTTTAGTCCTGCAATCTATGTGTTCTCTTGTGGGAAAACGATAAATATAATTGTAGTGGTGGGCTGTGATATATAGTCAATAAGAACATGCTGTACGATATAAATCAATCATGATTGAATTCCTCCAAGTTCAATTTCAAATGTGGCTCAGATATATTAACAATAATTGATTTATTGATTAACGCAGTCAGAACTACAACCATACTCATACAGCAAACAAAATTTCATGTGTTAGTGATATTGTGCAATCAAAAATTGTCAACACTCTATTGACATACAAGTTTTGTCCTGCAGTCTATATATCTCATTGTGCAAATACTATAGATATGATTGTAACAGTAGGCTTGCATGTGTATTCGATACGAATATACCTTGAGATGATTCATAATCAGTACTATGATCTGTTTCAATATAACTATATACCAAGCATGATTGCCCCACTTTTTGGTTGACAGTTCTCATAGCAGTTGAAACTTAGTTTTTTGGTATTATACCAGTTGCCACCTGCTTTATGTGGTATAAAGTCTATAACATTCATGTGAATCATATATAGCACACTTTGATCATCCAGCCAGTGGCACCAAATATTTATTGTACCCTATACAAACTTTGTGACATCACGATGATTTATTCAGGGCCTGAGCAGCAGCTTATGCAGTTGAAGTTTTCATTGACTCATGTATGATAATGGTCTATGAATGTGATTAGGTATGTAATCGGACCACAATTTCTGAGGCAAATATGACAATACCGATGTAAAATTCAGGTGGCAAATTACATATCAATAAAGTTTATACTTTCATTCTGAAAATAAATTTACTTGATTTAATCATGCTGATAGATAGTGTATCTTGCATATCAGGTGAAGTTAAAGTTTATATCATTGGCACCATCCTTGTATATGTATAGATGATTTTTTTTAACTTTCATACCCTTGTCACTAAATTCCTAGGAAACTAACAGATATACAAATAGGGCAACAAAAGCTTGTGTACATGAAATACTGTTGGAAACAACAATAGGACAGTCTATGACTATTTGACAATCTATATCTACAGGCCACCATATACTGTATCCATATATTCAGTTAAATTGTATATCTGGATAACAGTTAGAAGGGGTAAATACTTGCAAGGGCTAATTCCAAACCAATTCAACCATTTTGACTCGCATAACTATATCAATGGTTTGATTAGACTCACCAGCTCCGAGTCACAAATATCTGCTTCCAGGTGGGGAGGGTGGTTGAGGCATAGGTGACAGTGTCCCATCCACAAAATGGTTGAACGCAGTTGTATAAGCTGGATTCATCATGGTATTCAGAGTGACCACCACTGGATCATCCTATTCAGCAGTGCCGTTTTTCCTATTGTACTCATGAAAGTATTCTTCTACATCTGCCCAACCTGGTATAGTCAATTCTTTCAGCTTCATTTGCTTTGCCCAAAAGATATCAAGCCCTTCCAGTACAGATTTGTCGATTGTGCCAACTACCCAATCTGATTCATCTGCATCACTGAGCTCTGCATTGTCATTGTCTTCTTCATTCTCTTCATTATGTTCATCATCTTCCTTATCCGAATTGTGACATCATCAACACTATCTCAAATTGCTACCAACATTTCTTCAAATATGATTTTGTTTGTACCACCTGCTGCTCTTCCTTGTACAGAGTCCTGCTCTCTCTCCACTGCCACTTTTGCTTCTGCAACCCTCTGTCTTGCTGCTGCTGTTTCACTCTCCATACATTCCTCACTCCACTTTTCTTTTACTTCCTTACTCACAAAGTTTGATTCAGGTCTGAGCTCCTTTGCTTGCCTCTTTCTGCAATGGAGACTGTACAGAGCACCAAGTACTCAAACCTGTTCTGCTTCTACAACAGTCTTGCCTTGGTTAGCTTTATGACTTTGTTTGTAGTACACATTCTTGATTTGGCATATTGGCCTGCCTGGTATGGCAAAATATTCAGTTCAGATGTGTATACCATATTTGTTCCTCTTTTGTATGGTGTGTGTAAACTTTGTTTGTGGAGAAGATGTTGGAAGTTGGATGGAGGGGAAATAGTAGGTCTTTATAGTTATATTTATACTACCAAAATAATCCTACAGGCAGATGCTATGGCTGCAACAGCTTGGAAAAAGGCTCAACCTTAATGCAACATCTATTCATCTTGGCTGCAGGAACTGTTTTACATAACATTGCTTCAGTTTCAAAGGCTATTATACTGAACATACAGGCATCAGTCAAGTCTCAAAATTTCTATATTGCCAGCCATTCACCTATATTTCATATTATCTACCAACAATTAAGAGGATTTGTCAAGGGTCAACATTCTAGCAATTCTGGAGCTTTCTACAGCAGTGTCTATCGTAAAATATTATGGTACTAGAATGTATATATTGACAGTGGAAAACTATCATTCAACTTAATATTCACATCAATTCCTATATATTCTTCCGGTTCTTTCTCTTCTCCAAACTCAAATTCTTCTCATTTCACTTACCATATTCCCAAGCAATAGTTCAACTGGAAGCACCTGCTTCCAGTAGTCCATCAGAGAATGTATCCACACAAATACCTGTATCTACACCAAATACAATCCTTCAAAGAATATGCCACCACTGTCACCATCCGAATTCCCACGAAACTGCTGGTGATATTGCAATACCAAATATGCACAAGGATGAAAAGTTGAAAATTGAATGTGAAACTGGTCCCAAGAAAAACAGGAAAAGCGCTGCAATTTGATGTAAGTTACATAATCCATAAGAATGGCAGTCTACTAATTCGATATATTTAGCAGAAATCTATTGAAAACTATGTGAACATTTCAGTGAGAGCCAAAAACGCAATACTCTGTAGTGTACCAAGGCGTTCATTCCAACAGTCTGTAAGATTGAACACAATGATGTTGTCCACTCTCCACTTTTTGAAGACAAATTTTCCCATAAAGGACCTTGGGAGTAGACAAGAGCATGCTTAAAAGTATTAGGGGAGGCCACAGAAGAGTATATGATTGAAGTAACTGCTATTTCCAATGTCCAATTTTTATTACAGCAACTGAATTTCAGTAGGTTTTTAACATGTCTGCAACCATGGCCAGACAATGTGGGTATATACAGCTTGAGCAGGCGGACATATGTATTGCACTCAATATGGTGGCTATGGCAAGACATGGCATATCGCACACGACAAATGAAAAAACTATGAATTTGATTAGAACGCCTCAAGCAAAAATTCAAAAACGAAAGGGACAGGGTGGCCAGTTGCCAGGCCATAAAAGTGTGAAGATAGTGATTGAAAAGCTTCCATCCATAATCTATGATAATCACCTGAATGGCTGCCATTGTTACCAAAATATGATTACTCGCAATCATGCTATCCACTGGAGACGCACAGGTACAAAGTCTGGGACCGCTACAGTACCAGCAGTCTTGGCTGTACCAGTAGTATCTCCAGCCCCAGCAGTATTTGAAGTCCAAGCTGCACAACTTAGTTCTGAACAGTTGTGTCATCTCAGAATTTTGGATGAATTGACCTTATGTGAATATTCAGAAAATGAAGATGATTCCAATTATCATGGGTCCAGTACTGATGACAGGATTGAGGATATATCAGGTATACACTTTCCCCACTTATCCGAAGAATTGCTTCTAATATTTCACAGTAAACGACAGCCTTGATGAAGATATTATCAATGTTGAACAATTGGTAACTGGGTAGATTGGGTATACTGAATCAATTTTGAAATTCAATCTATTGGTGTAGTTTCTGCTATTGCAACAAGCAATGCAATATTGAATGAGATGAAATTTAATCTGTGAAATGAATTTTAAAAATAGATCAATGCTATCTCTGAGAGTGAGTATCAGCAATTAGCAAATCAGAATTTATCAGTATCGCAATGTATTTTCCATATAAAAAGAAATATATGCTATTCTTCACAATTGAATATACTGTAATTGCAGAACCGAACACCTAGGCTACAAGATTGAAAGTGAGTATAATTCATCAATAATTATTGGCAGCACAACACTTTCTACACAATAGAGTTGTTGTACTTCATTAATATTTTCATCATTTCGATGGCTTTCATCAACTAAACAAATCTCAATTATTCATCCATACTATTTCTGAAAGTTAGAATAAAAAATTATTAACTCACAATGTATCTGTAATCCAAGACATAATCCAATCCAACATAGACAAATGCCATTCTTTATAATTGATTTTACAATTTGCAAGTGACTATGCATATAGGCTGCAGGATTGACAGTGAGTGTCAATGGAGTATCATCAACTTTTGGTCGCACAACACCTCCAGAACAAGGCATCATATATGCTCCAGGTATTTTTTTTAAAGTTTTGACTACCTGTATTGACTAATCAGTACTTCATAATGCACACATGCTATCTCTGCAAGTAATTATTGGCAAGTATTAAATGACAATTTATTCTTGTCGTAATACATATCCTAATCAAAAAAAATGAATGCCATTCTTTACAATTGATTACACTGCTTGATCACAATCATACATTTAGGCTATACAACTGCAAGTGAGCATCAATGCAACATCAACAATTTTTATTCATACAATACCTTTAGTACGACAGAATTCATATGTGAGGTTCATGATTTTGATATTCTGACTGCTTTAATCAATATCATTGTTCATAATGATGCATCTATACTATCGCTGCAAGTTTGTAGCAGCAATTGTTAACTTGCAATGTATCATTATCACAAGATAGGTTCCAATCAACTAAGGCTTATTGTCATTCTTTATAATTGAATAAATAATCTGTATGCAACCATATACATAGGCTGCAGCACCAAAAGTAAGTATCAATTGAGCATCAACATATTGCTGAGAAATAATACAGAACTGATATTACTTATCAATATTACATGCTTTGAAGACAGTTTGACAGTTCTTGAATGTAAAACAGATATTAATAACTCTTGAAGATTGCCTGTAATTTATTTTGAGTACAAGCATGGCTCCATAAGTAATGAAAATATCACAATGAAGTAATTTATTATATTTAATGAAAAATTGGGTAGAAATTGTGAAATGTCATTGAACTATCAAATATATCTCTTTATGGACATATGTGCAATACTTTCTATTTGCCAAATGAGCATAAACCTGTTTTTGAAACAAAGATTGAACCCAGTGGGTCTAGCCAAATTCAATCAAACCCACAGGTTGGCCAGTTCTGTTCAGGGTTTGAAACTGTCAATTAAAACCAGTTCTGGTTTAGTCCAGTTGCAGATCCAGACAATGGCACCAGTCTGGTTCCAAATCCACACTGCAGCCAGATAACTCGGAACTGTTGCTAGTACTATCTGTAGTATAGATGATCTTTCACAGTCATTTGAAAATGTTGGCTTTCAGATTATCAAAACAAATAATATTTGTTGATATCCATATAGAAAATTTCAAATATTATAATTAATTGTATGTATTCCTTACCAAAGCTTTAATATTAGATATAATACAAACATAATGAATTATTAAATTATAATTATAATATTTCAAAGTAAAATAAATAGAAATATATATAGTTCAATATGTATATGAACAAGAAATATATAATCAATCACTGGATATACACTATAGTGACTATATTTGGTATATGAATTATAATAGGTTACTAAAGCTATTTCTTCTATATATATTTCAATAATAAAAAGACAAGAATAATAGTGTAATTAATCATATTTTATTACAATAAGTTAGACGATATTTATGAAGAGTTGATAAAACCTGAAATGTATTGGTAATCACCTATATCTCTTCCTTCAAATTGAATACAATGAATTGATTGGCTGGAGTCCTCTAATGAAACAACGCTTCCGCCTTATACCAAATAATACGGTATTGAATAGAGTTTTGTGTATTTACTGGCTTCTTTGCCAACCGCTCAAGTATGTAATCGAATCTTCTTATGTACTCCTGCGTGGAGCTTCAAATCAAATTCATGCAATGCAATATTACTCATCATAAAAAATAATGCTAAACCTCAGCTGAATATGCCATTCCGATTAGGAAGTGGCTCTCCCTACAATTCACAAAAACCTTACATTCGATACAATTTCGTCATTATTCCGCACTCGGCTTTTGTGAGAGAGAGGCTGGTAACTGTAGTCTATTGTCAATGGTGTGTAAATCCCCAAATCTTTCCCTCACGTAGTGGTGTTGAATTCGTCTTGACTTGTCATGTTAGATAACTCTGTTTCTCCGTTGCTTCTTCACCGAGTATGTCAGATCGGTAAGTTCTTGATATCGCCGGTTGCGGGATATTTCGCTTATTTGATACACCAGCTTTTCTGAAGGCCAAACCTATCTAGGTCCTGCATTTCCTTCTCTATATTGGCCCATTGATCCCACAGCTAGCCCCTTAACTCATCTTTATTGCACTCATGATATTTGGCGTTTCACGTTGATGTGGACAGTTATCCTGTTTGTTGGGTTCCATCTGGCCGCAGGTATCTGCGCATTCGTGGTGATGCCTAGTAAACTCTCACCTGGTGTTCCTTTGACTTTTGCGATATATGGTGGGATTCAGGCAACTATGGCAGGAAATATTGTTGGCCTCATGTGAGTCCTTACTGTATGGGTTTTTATCGAAATTCCTCTACTCATGTTTATAGTGACAGACTCGGTGCGGTATATCAAGCGGGTATGTCCTCCTTCTGTCCCCTACACGATTGTTTATTGATTTCCATCATAGGTTATCTCAACATGAGCACCTGGATACCGCTTGTATGGAGTGTAATTAATGTGCTTGTGATAGTATTGTCGTCCTTTTCTTTGCAGGGTGGCCTTTAAACGGTCAAAGGGAGGGCGTATGAAGGCTGCAGAGATTGGGCTAGGATTATGATGTGGGTATGCCAGAATGGTACTGTTAACCCTGACTATATTGGACGCCAAAATCGACAGCATTTTATACAGCATTTCAAGTGTTCAGATTTTCGCGAAAAATATGGAATTTTTGGGAACTGTTCTCCGGAGGTTGTAAGGCAGAGTAAATTAAACTGTCCCCGTATTGCAGGTCGTCATACCTTGCCACAAACACAGTTTCCAGATGTGTCAAAGTAAATACCTGTGAGAGGCCTGGGACTACACCGTTATCAAGAAAAAGTATGATATCATGCTCTGATTTTCTTGCTTTAAGTGTTTTCAGCATCTTTCCTATTACCAATTTCTATTTAATCTTAATTCAGAAAAACCTGCAGGGGAGCAGTATTTTCAGTATTCCAAAAATATTATATAGAATAATTTAGAGTTTATGGAACAGAATCTGTAATGTACTCAATAGCATAATCTTGATACTTGAATTTGAGTATGTGTATTTCCCAGTCTCTTTGAATTGTAAAGCAATAAAAGTTTACAATACCTGATATTCAATATATATAAGTGATATAAGTTATACAATTAACATTGTAACCAATTGCTGTATTGCATGGATAATATATCAAGTCAAATAATATATTGCAATATATTTGCTAATTAGTAATATATCATGATAATATTTAATTATATTTACTAATACTGTTAAAATAACATATATTTAAAAATATATGATATTTTGAAATATAATGAATATTTGTAATTAAAACTAATATTGGATAGAAGAATTATTTATAAAAATGAAAATATAACAGTTTAAGTATTTGAACAATATTATATTATTAGTCAATTAATTTCGATTTGTTGTGTATTATAATTACACTCGATATTGATACTGTTATCTGTTATTGAACAGATTTTCTTTAACAATCATTTGTACTATATCTGCAGCCAAATTGGTATCACATTGATTGGTATATAATTATATATACTGAACCATCATTTGAAATAGTTTATGCGCAGAAACTATATGAATTACAAATCACAATAAATAGTTATTGGAACTAGTTACTTCTACTACTGAAATTATTTGATATTGAATTATGGGTTATGAATATTGGTGTTGGTCTTTATTGAGAGGCTAGAAGATATACTATTAAAAATCAACAAAACCGTTATTAATAGAACCAAAACCATGCACATGAATGTTATAAGATTGAAACAGTGACATGAAACAGGAGATAAGTATTGTTAGAATTATAATATAGAAGATATCAATTCTGCTAGCATAGTTATTTGATATTGAAAAAATAGAGTATTTGAGAGACAGATATTCACTGCTAGGGCAAATAAATAAATATTATTTGACAGGGCAAATAGGCTTAGAAGTTCTAAAAAAATATATATAAATAGAAGTTTCTGTGAAAATGCAAAGACATCAGTAAAAAAACATTCCAATATATCTTGAATAGAAAGTCAATTATTTCAATGAAAAGAATCAGTTTTAACAATATATATATCAGAATAGTCAAATTTTATCATTTCAAATTTTTAAGAAATATTTACTGCCTGAGCACAGCCTTAAATATACAATTAAAGTAATTACTAAAGTAAACACAAATACAATTTTATTTAATAAATCTAAAAAATCAACTATCAATATATATTATATTGATTTCTTTGAAATATATTTTACTAAGATATTCTTTCAATCAACTTTAATATATATTAAATTATTGTGATATAATATATGCAATACTACCACTTTTAAGTTAGTGTCTTTGATATTGCAGTAGTTTCTTGAAATATATTTGAAATTGAATTGTTGTATATATTGAAATTATTAATTGCATTTTTATGAAAGTAGTATAACTATTTGAAAAGTTCATATGAAATATATACCAAATATACTATAGCAATACCAGTATTACTAGCCCAAGGCTTCTTGTTTTGAAAAACAATTGAAATTAAATAATCTATTTTATATAGATCATGAGACTAAGTAAAAGTGATTATTTATTAATTACCAAGCTCAAAACGTCTCTTTCTACAAACTGCATTGTAATTGAATCCATCAATTGATTGAATTAATTGAAATGGATCAATTATTTATTTTCATAGCTCTCAGTAGTTGAAACAGATATATAGAAATCAGTTTTCAATTTGATTTACAATTTGTATGTATCTAATAAGAAAAATGATTTATTCCTTTGTAAATGATATCAACATTGAACAGGTTAAACTACTATTGTATGATGATGAGGTTTAATTTTTTATTGCTTATTGAATTTGATGTTTTCGATATTGCTATAATTGCCCAATATGCAACCAGATTAGATACTGATAAAGAAAGTTTATTCAGAAGTAATAAAAACAAATATATCGATTTTCCAAAAAAATAAAGACTAACAGATAATTATAGACTAGCTTGTAACAAGCAATTATATTTAAAACCAAATTATTCAAATATCAAATGGTATGAAATTATAATCGAATATATGGATACTCTTATTATAGAAGCAAGGAACAAGAACTTCAAAAATCAAATAGTATAATTCAAGATCACTTTGGTATATCAAGAGATTATAAATTGCTATAAAAAAATATATTATTCTATCTTTCATTGAATACAGCAGATGGAATAGGTCCATTATGAAATATATTATAATATTTCTATTGAATTTATTGTTTGTATTAAAGATTTGTACAGTTTTCATTTTAATAATAATCTAATATATTGAAATATATGTCTGCAAATGGTAACTAAATATGTATCATATGAGTTTTCATAATTTCTAGCAATAGAAAAAACTCTAAAAAATACAAATAAAACTAACTATATTATTCAGAACTCAAATAATATTCAATTACTATAGCTATATGATATTGTAGCTGGTAGAAATATTTTGATTCTATTTGCAATTCGGAATTCATCTGTAATACCAGGATTATTGCTTCAGATTACCTGAACAAGGTAGTATTCTTACTTGGTTCATTATTTACTTTGAATGTGGTATATTGGAAGCTTTATTCAGAATACAGAATAGTATTATAAAGATTCAAAATATACAGTATTGGCTTTCCAATATATATATTGTTAAGACTTGTTTCCATACTAAAAAAGTTGCCTTTCTAGAAGCAAAGAAATCTACAAATATGATCATATTGTTTTTGTTTTATATGATAGTTCAATCAATATTTTTCTCTACAGTTCCTGTAGCTCCTTGAAGCCAATTGATATTTCCTTATAACTTTCACTAATCTTTAATACAAGTTTAACTATTTCTTTATTGTCATCGGATTATACTCAAACCTGTAATAATATTTATGAATCAAATCGTACAGCTATTGTTATTTTAACAAAATGTATTTCTTTATTTTCATACATTTGAAATATTTCTTTGTCTTTGATATATTATACTTTAGTTCTCTGCTATTGATTATTATATCAACTACTTTTGGTTTCTCTTTTACATTCAGTGATGCAATATTGTTTCTTTTAAATTATCCACAGTCAACTTGCAGTATAAATAGATGAAGTATACAGTACAGTATATATCTATATAGTGTCTTGGAATACATCTTCTATTTCTCCTTATAATTGCAAGTCAGAACCCATAACCCTTTATACAAAACAGTAGTTGAATGCTGTCATGTATTTCATGCAAATGAAAGCTGGTGAATAATAGTTACACTATGTATGTTTCATGTATCTTCTTCCAATCCATAGTAAATTGCGGCTGTGTATTATGTAACATTGTTCAAATTGACAATAACATTCATGAAATATAAAAAACAACCAATTCAATCTTCTCGACAATTTCAAATGATAATATTACCAATTATTTTCTACTGGCCATACAAATATTTGCCTTTTCTTTTTCCATTGTACAGCTGCTGACATTTAAGATCCAAGAACAATGACCAGTTATCGCATTCTACTGCTGTCGATAGTGCAGCTTGTTTTCAGTTCCCTGTATTACCATTTACCTATTTGGCCACAAATATATCACCACAATATATTGTGGATAATCTGAATATTGTAATCACTTGTAGTATTCAATATATTCAACTAGTTTTTAATCTGCTTCAGGTGAAAACATTTTCTCTCATCTCTCTCAACCAGTGTATCACAGATTTGAACTATTGTATTTGCTCTTGCAAGTGCTGTATATGATGCATTTTTGAAAAGTGCATATTGCAACCACGTTCAATATATTCTACTATTTTTGTATTGACAATATCTTTCAATATATCATAAATATGGTACCAAAAGACAGCTATTGTTGTATTGTTTTCTACTGAATTCAACTCAGCATCTGACTTGGCATATGATATCATGTCGGTTGTATTGGATTTCGTTCCAAGGGTTATATGAGCTCTGATATGTTGACATATATTCTTTGCATTGTAAATGGATCATAGAGAATTGTTTTCATGATCTAGCACATTAATATTATGAGAACAATATTGTTAATAGAAATAGAAATCAATTAGACAAAAAACGCAGTGAACCAGATAATCAAAAATACTATGCTGAGAGCAGCTTCAGGTCTGCAGAGTGTGAGGTGTAACTGCCATCAGGAATTGTGAATTCATTTCAATTTTATATCTGTTTCAAAACTCAATACCATTATATATATTTTTCCGCTTTGTCATATGAAGGAATACAGGAACCTGAAGTCAAATATTTTTGGGCTTGTGATACTGTATATGCGGCTTGGCAAATTCATGATGCCAGATCAGAAGGTAATTCAAATTATCAATTGGTATTATATGGAGCAGATCAAGTAGGGGATATCGTTTGTAATACAATTGAGATACAATAAAATGTTAAAGCCTCGATTGATAGTGAGTTTGAGTTTGGTAAAATTCAGACCAGAATTTGAATCCAAAAGCATATGAAATATATTATTATTCCAAATATTGTGTCTCTGATATTGATTGGAAAAATGACCAATTTCTTGCCTTGCGCAATCGCACCAGTAGTAGACACCAGTCATAGTATTTGATACAAACTGCAGGGATTGGTGAGAATTGAGAAATCGGATTGATTCATTTGAAACAAATTCTTGCTAAGATTTTTGTCTAAACTCCACCAAATTGGACCCCAAACATTGAACAAAAATAAATATATGAGTTGGTACAACTTTTTTAAACCTGTGACTAACATCAAACGCTACAAGATAAAGTAAAATTGAAGCCCATCGGACAGGAACTCACTTATGTTTTTATGTTTGAAATTTATTGATTTGCGAATTCGTTTGTTACACACTGGCGGTATTTTGGAAATCTCGTTTAAAGCACGAATCAAATCCCTGTTCAGTTTGATCAGTCACAAACCAATGCAGTTCTTTGCCAATACAATCCATTCATAATGTTGCAAAGGTTACAATACTTGGGGTAATTACCCATCCATACAGTCTGTATAAATTCACAATTTTTGAGATTCCTATCACCACAACGGAAATACTAGTTGTATATCTCAGAAGTGAGTAGGGGTTGCAGTACATATTGGAGCGTATTTGGATGGATCATTTGGTTATGCTCACTCCAAAATTTTTTCTTGTTCAAAACAATATTATATTTCTTGCCAGTGATAGACAAATGGATTACTAATAACATAATGTGTATTATATGCTTTATCCAGACAGCTACTGATTAAATATCAATTGTCATATAGAGGGGCCATGTTATGATATAACTGCAGAAGATTGTAAGGTGGGTAGTATCGGACATAAATATTATTGGCATCTGTGTATTACCAATTGATAGTGTTGTCTATACAATTGTAAGTACTTAAATGGCTATCAGGAGGAATCCTACCTGCTTATTCTACCACTAATTGCCAATCTGCATCTCATTGTAAACAAAGTATGCAGCATTATTGAATTAATATTTCAAAGTATATGTAAGACATTCCTTCTACGCTGACTGCCAAAGCAGCCATTTTACATACTCTATATGGTCATGGTTCCAAAACTCAATTCTATTTGGATACTGTATACACTATGCTATTGACAACCTAACTTTCTACATGTCCTTTTGCTTAGACTATTCCACATTGAATTAATGTTTGGTCAAGATTGTAATTTGATTCTAGAAAATTACATACCCCCACTTCAAGGCAGCAGTATCATCTGCAGCAAGTTGTTGATTACATTGGCATCAACACTATTTGATATGACAAGCTGTGTGAAATTCTATTGTTCTTTAGTGAGGAATTGGTGAAATCATTGATCATATCACTGTTCCCAAGTATTCTCATTGGTATTCAGAATGAATGTGATTCTGACACCAATATTAAGATGTGAAAAGTTAGCAATTGTATTTATGTCTAATTCAGATGGTTTTGGAGAATGAGATGTATACCAAGGAAGAAATAGATTAGGATGGTCACCATCATTATGGTTTGCATAATATTCACATTGATAATTGTGGATTTTTGCGGAAAATCATTTCAAATATGATGATCGAGGTTGTAGTCTCTCTTTGCCTAGAGAAATTGGGTATGACATGAAAAATGATCATTGTCAATGTGTTTGTTGAGCCACTAGTTATATATATATGATTTTAAGCAAATATAAATATAATATTTTGGAGTGTGTATGGAAGCCATAGAATACAAGGTTTATATAATACTCAAAGCTGTAAATAAATTTGGCAGAGGATTGAGTTATTACCAAGCAGGGTGTGTTGGCATGCAGGGGTTGTGGCCATACAAAGCCACTGGAATTATATTCAGTACTATAAAAGCTTTTCCTTATAGAGATATCATCCATAAAACCGATACTTCTAAGTGTATCCATTGTTGGGTGTTGTCCCTTATCATGCGTATGAGGTACATCAGGCATAGTCTCCCAGGCTCACCATGTGACGACTTGCATCAGGTGATTGAGAATACACCCCTGAGGATGTCTACAGATGAGTGAGCGGAAGGCCCAATATAGCCAGGTGAAATTCCCATAATATTCCAAGCTCCAATACCGCATCTGAGCAAAGTGGACTAGCTAATAAACGTGAAAGACAATACACACACTCAATACGATAGTAACTGAGGGATGATTCCTTCGGTGCTGTCCAAGGCATGGGACACACAAAACCATGCTGCCAAAGCAAACATAACTGCCTTGCAGAGACTCTAGGGTCAGCTGTGCGTTATGAATTAGACCAGTGTTACTCAATGTCAAACTAATACTGGGATCAAACTATATTTGGCAACAGCATGCAGTTCCCCGAGGATAGTTGAATGAACAATATTATCTTAGTATGAGGGACTTTCCTATCTCCCGAGACAAGTAATCAACCGAAATAATCTAACTGCGCCCTGGTAGTTGATTCTATATAAAATATAAGTGTTCGGATCTAGACTGTTGAACCCCAGCTCTGTCGCGTTTGCAAACACGATAACTGAGAGAGCGCACAACCCTTCGGGGAATACAGATAAAACGTGATGACCCTAGGTACATGGCAATGTATGGGTTGGCAGATCATTGAACCGTTGATCACTATTCCACTCATGCAGAAGAAAGATAACTCATACGATGTAATGGTCTGAGGAGGGTATCAGCAACGTCATCATAAAATGCGGGATAACCTTTGGGATGACCGGTGAGCGCTTACGCTATCACACATTGTCAAACTGAACCCTCCACAATCATCTACCGAGATCAGCTCTGTGGCAACGATCGGTGGTTGTGTGAACACCCACCTCGGTGAATCATGTGTTATCGAGATAGTACTATACACACATATCACAGTATCGGTGAAGTACCGTCAGACCTTACTGATATACCTCTGACATGGAAATACCCACATATATAAAGACCACATACACCCACGGTTTAACCACAACGATCAAGCTCTAGCAACTACCACAGTCAGAACAACAACAGCGAGAAACCACGTGAAATATTATTAGGTTTTTACCTTAAAAATAATAGTTTTTATCCATGTCCTAATACACACTTGAAGATATCATTATCTATAACGCTGCCTATTTGCATCGATATTGTCAAACCGAAGCCCATCTCGACTTCTTGTTTGAAATCCTACGATTCAACAACCTGGTGAACGATTACTTCCACTTCTGCGAAACAGGCGAGTATCCTTCGCAGGTAACCTACGACGAGTCTTCAGAAGACTCGATACAAGACTCCGACGACTTTTGAAAGGTAGCGGCCGTACCCTGCACATGCCGGTATATCTCAATACCCCACAACGACTGCAACGAACCACTATCGAAATACACTTCTTCAGTTTCGTCCTAGTCATTACAGTCAGAGTGTATCGACACCGAGTTCGACGATATCGATCTGCATCTACACACGCAGGAGTACCCCCGTAACATCAATCCCATCTCATCTACTTGCAGTTCATAGTGAGCTTTAAAGTGTCAGTGCACTTGGATGCAAGTGTATGTTGGCTGCTATTGTACTTGACCAGGTGATATTTGGAAGAAAACATACAATATGAGTGGTATTCTGTGTGAAAATCCCAGTTTGGAGGATATAACACTACCAGACAGAGTCTACTGGTGGAGTCTGGTGAATTCAATATACTGCCAGAGGTACCAGTAATACCATGTTCACTTTATATTATATATTCTAACCTGTTGTGCTACAATATGGAGTTATTGTATTGGAACTTGATATCATCGCTGAATAGTAGGAACCTAAATGCATAGAGTGCAATACTTTCATTTAGCAATTGTATGGCAAAACTGGTTCAAGTGGATAGAGCAATCCAAGCAACTGTCGAACACAATGTAAGCTGTTCATTATGATTTCAGCTCCTTGAATAGTCTATTCTGCTATTTTCGACTGTTTATATAGTGCTATATACTTTCTATCATGTGATCCTACTCTATTTTCTCAATCTATTTCATCTTTACCTAATTACCACTCTTATTGCCTTTAAATGAATCACCTCCAACCCTGGCTCACCCCTGCAATACTGCATGATATTGTACTTGGAACATTACAATACCACTCCAAAAAATCACATATATCTCTTTTGAAATCTATGCAATTAAGAGTTCCATCATTCCAGATGGATTCACAAAGCTGTGTATGGCCAGATATATCTGTGGCCGTCTTCAGGTCAGTACTCTTCACAGTATCAAGAATGCTAGTGCAGTTGAGCAGATATATATTATTCTTGTTGTAGACCCAGTAACTATAAGATAGTTTATACAGTTTTACAGAATATGGAACCAGTAGACATCAACCCAAAAATGATACATGAAACAGTGAAGTGGGTTCCCAGTATTTCTCCTGGACTGTTTCTATAAAACTCAGGTTCAAATGAGTTGGTATGATTAAGAAAACCAACTCTGCAGAATGACTTCTATAGCAACTTCACCTTTGACACCTGTAATAACAACTGCAAATATAGGGAAGGCCATATAAACAAAGACAGCTGTGATCATGGACGACTGCAGCTGTATCCACAATCCAACCAACATTGTACACCTGATATAGTGATTGCCAATATCCCTTTCAAGAAATGAAAACTGGATAACATTTTGACAGATGCTGTCCCTACTATCCAAAACCTTACCTATACCTTCAGGGTTGACATTGTATACCATGAAAGCTACTAAGCAAGCTACTACTTTTGGAACAATATCTTTGTTTACGACAGTACAAACAGATGGTATCACCCATGAGTCAAGATATTCCCCATGATGACTTCACAATTTGCTGAAATATGTCAATATTATACCACAGATATTACTTGTATTCATGAATATCTGGGCATACTGGGGCAAACCTTTCTGTAGATATGTGATGCAATTCAACTGAATAGCAACAACTCTATTGCCACCTGCTTTGATGGAACAGCTTACAATCCTTTAATCATTCGGGCTGTATATCAAGTAATGGCTGTAGCGCTCCCAAGTATAGTCAAGGCTATTCTACCCACCTGTCTTCTGAGAACACCTGATACCTGCAATCGAACCAATACCCTGATGGCTGTGTCCAGGTTTGTGGCAATAAACCCATCAGGAAAAATACAACCTGAGGTGACTGCTACTTGCTATATCAAATTTACATTTCTCCAGGATGTGTCAGCTGTGCCAATTGCCAAGAAGTGAGTATCTGTCTGGGAAAAATCAAGAAATAATACAATAGTTATATAAATATGGAATATGAAAGTACAAAATATAAAGACTGGGTCATCTGTTGTAGTAGGATAGAAAGTAACAACACAGGTGGAGGGGGAGTAGAAAATGAAAACAGCAATAGCAGGGGTATTGGTGGAGTATAATACAATGTATGATGATGTGTTAATACCAAACAGTATTGAAGAGATATAAAAGTCAGTCGAAATTGGAATATACCAATATGTCAATCTCAGTATATGCGTTATTCAGTTCAAGAAATTATATTTGACTTTATCATAGAAAGGTATTTGTGACTGATCATCATTAGTATGTCCAATAATACTGCAAGTAACAAGAATACTGACATATATTTTGAGTGTATGTTTATTAGCCAGGACTGAATTGGATTGGATTGGATTATTGGACATTGAATGTGAGTCATTTGGAGTAATGTTATATATTATAGAGTTGTTTTCAGTCTTATTTGAATTTTCTGTATTTGTATAATATTGGCTTATTTTAGTATATATCCAATGGTTTCTGCATTTGACTAGGAAGTGATATATATATTACGGATTGAGTTCCTGTCTGTAGACATTGGGTATCCATTTGCTACCATTTTGTATTTTATTTAGGGTAGTCAGGATATTATTTGAATATTTGGAGTTGATTCTATTGTATTTTAAATAGTATGCAATATATTCTCAACAAGCCAAAACAATATAGTATGAATTTGTCCCATCATGGAACCACTTTTTGGGTGGAATATACAACAAGATGTCAGTTCTTTTCCATACTGCAATAATTTTTATCTCTATTGTAAACTCCAAATTCCAACTCTATGTACTGCTGCAGCACTCATTTGGTACTCTTCCTGCCATTTTCCATTGAATAATCATCTGAACCAGGTCACTGCATATTTCCATATCTTTAATTTCAATAGCCACAATTGTAACCCCTGGAATTGTTTCTATAATGTTAAATTCTGCAGATGGTAAAAAAAAGCAACCCACCTTGCAAGCTGTCAAGCGAAAGTGAAGTCAAATAAAGGCTATAGATTCACATACCCAAGGTTTGACTACTCAGGATTTCTCACCATCTATATCCATAGTATTTGTACTGGATTCATTCTTTAAGCCCACTCTGCCCCTACCAATCCAAGACTCCAATTTGATGTCACCTATACCAATTGTCATTTCTATTAGTATTTATTCGGAGAGAAATTTTAGTCATCTGCAGAGTCCACACCATTCATCATTGGCTTCACAATATATCTCATCATTCTCACAAAATATATTATAAAGTCTGTCTTTTAAGGGTAAATTCAAATATCATGAAAGTGCTTTTGTAACAGACAACATTGGAGATACTACTGTATTGAAAACAATGTATTACATAATGGAGAAGAAAATACTGAGGAAATAACCATATTGAATTGAAGTTGAGGGAAAGCATATAAAATTGACAATTCAGAGTATGATTGATACTAATGAATATATTGTTTCAGTACAATGTCAGTAGTGGTATATTGGCGGAAGATATATATTCAGGAACATGTCAATTCTATATTTTCAGAACATCAGAAAGAGTGTTTCAAATAGTTAATCATCTTCTAGAAATATTTTCTCATTCCCTAACTGGCTATGTTTCTAATTAAAATTAGTTGCAATCCAGTCAGATTACAATATAATCTTGAATGCCCCTGATTGTATAGAAAAATTGTACAATCTATATTATTTAGAAAATGATAATTAATAACACAAAACTATTAACCAACTGCTGTTTATTTTACATTTACTCTACAATGATACAATTGTGCAAATGAGCCTGAGGTACATCATATCTGCTACTGTCAAGGGTTCAGGGCTTGGTATCAAGGGTTCAGAGCTCGAGGTTCTAAGGGTTATAAAAATGAAAGCCAGATGACTAAAAAGTCCAAGGGTAGCCTGTAGCTACAAAAGCAAGCACTGTAAACAGGAGACTTGACCCAGACTCACCCAGTGTGAAAGAAGTGAAAGCCGAAGCTAATTGATGGTTTAATTGA
Organism: Trichophaea hybrida; assembly: GCA_015178995.1. Taxonomy (NCBI): domain Eukaryota; kingdom Fungi; phylum Ascomycota; class Pezizomycetes; order Pezizales; family Pyronemataceae; genus Trichophaea; species Trichophaea hybrida. Next base: position 98,396 of record WHVE01000030.1, on the reverse strand, counting down.
TGAGAGAACAAGTGAAGAAAGAAACTTCATCTCCGCCGAAAGCCTGGTTTGTATACAGTGATTCACTTGTTCCATAATACATCTGAACTCCTGCATTCTTTGAGCACCACTTGTCGTATGGTACCATTGTTTTCCCATACAACATGATATGAAACCTGATTGCGTTCTTGTCATGCTTCAGCCTTCCTTCAAAACCTGATTTCATTCTCGTTGTACTTTATCTTTTATATTATTCACCAAGCATAACTCCACCATTGACTCTCACTCAATTCAACTGTGACAGTAGCTCTCCTATCTCCAATGCCGAGTACCTACGAGGTTCATGATCTGGACTGGCCAGATTGTTCGGTGCAAAAATTGTTGATAGCTTTAAGCCTATCTACATTGGTGGCGGGCTCCCAGCTGTGCTTGTCGTAGCCCCGGCATTCTACCAAATCATGCAGCTACTTTTGGCGCAGCCTGGAATTGTCAATCTGCTCAACGTTGTACTCCTCTTCTCTGTCCACTATTACCGGTGGTGGTGGTGCTTGCTTTTGATTTTGGAGATGATCCTGGGGGGCCATCTCCAATCTGGATATCAGTTGAACATCGTGAATGCGTAGTTGATTTAAAAGCTTGACTTTATAGGCCCATGGACTGACGACCTCCGTGATTTCATATGGTCCAATATGTTTCCAGTCAAGTTTCTTACTGGATCGAGCTGTTGATAGGTTTTTGGCGTCCATTCATACCTTGTCTCCAATCAGTAACTCAGATCCGACGCTTCGTGATTCGTTGGCCTATTCGGAATGTATGGCTTGGGCCCTTTTCATCTCTGCTCTGAGTTTTCTCCAAAGATGCTCCATTCTTTGGGCCATCTGCTGGGCGTTTGCCTCACAAATATCATTGGGATTGTTAATTCGATGTTTGCTGAAAGTAATCCGCAGGTGCAAGCTGTAGTTGCCAATGAACACGGAGCAATTAGTTGTTTCTGAGGTATGATTGTGAGCTGCGAACTCTGCCAATGGTAACCACCGAACCCAATCATCCTGCTGATGATTAACAAAGTTTCGGAGATACTGTTCCATTATTGCATTGACTCTTGCAGTTTGGCCATCAGTCTGAGGATGAAATACAGTTGACAGTCTCCGTTCGATTACCAATCTTTCGCAGACATGTTTCCAGTCATCCAAAGCCCATTGGGGTCCTCGATCAGACCCTATTGTTTCGGGCAGTCCGTATAGTCTGAACGCTGCTTTGACGTACATTTCCCACAGCTTCCTTCCAGCTACTTTATCCGTACAGGGTGCTCAATGTCGCATCTTCGTCAGGCAATCGACCACTACCCATACTGCACTGAACCCTTCGCTTTCTGGCAGTCTGACTATGAAGTCCATACTCAAGTCCTTCCATGGTTGCTCCGGTACTTCTCACAGTCGTACTAAGCCATCAGTTTTCCCGTGGGTGGCCTGGCTCCGTTGGCAGGTATGGCAGTTGCGTATATAGCAATCCAGTTCATTTTTCTTCTGGTTCCAGAAATGGTTCATACATAGCAGGTCGTAAGTTTTTGCTTGTCCTGGATGTCCTGCAATGGGTGAACTGTGACACTCTTGGATCCACGTGAGCTTTTCTTTGTCCGTTGGTTGAGCTTGTTGTACTTTGAAAATTTCCAATGGTCGTTCCTTGTATGGCCCTTCACTGCTGTTTTATGGACATTGTTGATACATATTTCTTACCCAATTCCAAAATTCTTTGGGGCATGTTAAATCATTATCATAGTAAACTGTTTCTGCGAATGACACGATGAACCCCTTTCGTACTTTTGTGTCGAGAATTTCTGTTTTCAGCATGATTCGCTGGGTTTTTTGTGCCCCCCCCTTTGGAGGAATGTTTCCTGGCATTATTGTGAGTACATCGGGCTTCTGTCTGTGTTTGCCTCGTGGATAGACGATTTTAAACTTGAAACGGGAGAGAAATTTGGACCACCTTGTTTGCCTCCAATTTAACAGTTTTGACATCATGAAGTATTCCAAATTCTTGTGATTAGTGTGACTTTTAATCAGATGTGCTGAGCCTTTGCACCAAGACTTCCACTGTTCCAAACGTGTAACTATTCCACCTAGTTCTTGATCATAAATTTCGTAATTCTTTTTGGCAGGCGAATGTTTTTCGGAAAAGAAGGCCACTAGATGTTGTATTCCATGATCGTCATATTTGGAAAGAACTCCTTCAGATTCAAAGCTTGAAACGTCAGATTCTTGCACTATTTCTTTTTCATAATTGGAGTGGGCTGGCACTGGTACTGTCGTTCAAGCTATCTTGAGTTCAGTCAATACTCTTTTCTGCTTGGGTCTCCAGAGAAAAGGTACTAGCTTCTTTACAAGTTTTCGAAGCCGCTCTACCACTCTGCTGAAATTCCATATTAATCATCGGTAGAAGTTAGCAAAGCCTGAAAAGGCTTGGACTTCTTTCAATTTCTCCGGTACTTCCCAGTTATCCACCTGTTGGACATTTTCTAGATCCATTCTGATTGTGTTTACTCCAACAATTAACCATAAATTTTTGACTTCTTCCCTATGAAACTCCCACCTGACTGCTTTGAGGTAGAGGCCCGCTTCCTTCAGTGATAATATTACTGCTTGGATGTGCTTTTGATGTTCCTTTAGATTATCGCTATAAATAAGGATGTCATCCAAAAAGGCTTTGCAGAATATGTCCAAAAAGGGGCATAATGTGTCATTGATGAATTCTGGAAAGAATGCTGGCACATTGGTAAGTCCGAACAGCATAACCAGTGATTCAAAAAGTCCATAGTGGGTTCCGAAAACTATGTTCCATTTGTCCCTTTCTGTGACTTGAATCATGTCATGTGCATCGCAGACATCTAGCTTCGTATAATAGCGGGGCTTCAGGAGTCTTAACAAGGTTTTTTGGAATAATGGTAGGGGTTACTGGGTTTTTATTGTTCCTTGATTTAGGCCTCGGTAATCGACACACACTATCAAGCATGCTCCCGTCTTTGGAGCAAAGAGTACGGGAGCTTGGCAAGGTGATGAAGACGACCGGATGAATTCCTTGGACAAGTAATACTCTATCCATTCTTTCAAAACTTGTAGCTATTCTCAGGTTAAGCTGTAAATAGGTCGAATCAGCAGTGTGAACCCCTTTTCCAACTGTATTTTACCATTGTAGGGTCGGTACAGTGGTAGCATTTCCACGAAAACCTTGCTGAACAAGGGTAGACACTCGTGATATCCCTTGGGGATGACCTCTTCAAGGGGTTTCCCCTGTAGGTCTTTTACATCCAAGGCTTTGTCGATTTGGTACAGTGTGACTGCGTAAACGTTCAGTTTCTCCCTGCTTATTCTCCTCATCAAAGGTGATGCTGCTACCATGTAGATATTCAATTTCGGCCCTTCCGGATCTGCGGCTGTTGTTTCCATGTTGTTGCCCCATACCGATACCCTCGAATGATGCTGGCAGCGCTGTTAGCAATAACTGCTTTCAAAGCCAATTCTTCGGCTCTGGAATTTGACTGTGACATTGTGAAGTTGTAACCATGGCAATCCAAGCACGATCGGGTAATGCCCTAACATTGTTATGAATGCTGGTAATTGTTCCTGATGTGGTCGTATTCCTATTTTTAATATGGCCATGATCGTATTGGTTCCTGTTTTGATGGGTCTTTCATCGATTACTTCTTATTTTCTTGACTATCGTCATTCTTTCTCTTCCAACTTATGATGGCAAACAAAATATTCATCCACAAATGCTATTCCCAAAGCTCCACAGTTGATCAGGGCGATGTGTGTCGATTAACCTGTCTCAAATTTTCAAGGAACATTTTTCACCAAGATGTTTGCATTCTATTAAAGACTCCTTAATTTCTGTACTACTAAACGAAAACTGTGAAATTTAAATAAATGATTCAACAACTGTAGACAAAGGAGATTCATGCCCAGCACAGTGGCTCTCCGTTTTGCACTGGTCTAATATTTTCCCAACTCGACTTTCTTTCCTTTCCTTGTTCCCAAATCTGCATCCATTTCATTTCCTGCTTTCCTACAAGGTGTTACTTCCACCTGTCCTGAGGCCGCTTTTAATTGTCTTTGGCACAATGCCGCGAAGTGCCTGTTATCTCCGCCGTAGATACAAAGTCCTCCTTCCCTTTGCCGCTTGCATTCTCCCCGAGTAATGATCTTCCCTTTGACTACTGAGAGATCCATCGGAGCGGGGCGAAAGTACCCTGTTACTGTTCCCGCTGATGCTGAATCTGGGGTGGGTATAGTGTTGGTTGTTGTGTCAGGCATCTTGTAGCTTCCTTCCCATTTTCCTTACTTCTTTTGCGCTGCTTGTCTTCTTATTTGTGAATATCTTTTTGAGTACAATTTGACGTATTCGACCAGGCTTTCTGGCTTCTCGGTGTGTTGTTGTGAGTCCTTGAGTTGGTTGGATAGTCAGTTACGTAACGCATCCATTTGGGCTTCTATATTGCATTTGACATCTGCAACGTATCTTTGGAATTCTGCGTAGTACAGAGAGAGCTGGCAGTCTTGTTGCTTGAGTTTCAAGAGTTCCCTTTTGGCCGTCGCTGCTTTGTCTTCGTCTCCAAATGCTAGGTCTCGCAAGTCAACTAGGTCTTTCAAGGTTTCGAGTTTGACTTCCCTGGAAATCTCATCGCATAACCGCATCAATTGTGCCCAAGCCACCCCCTTCAGGCACCTCACTGCATACCTCAGCTTCTTCTGTTTGGTATTGAAAACTTTTGGTTTTCCAGCAATCATTCAGGCTAACTGCACCTTCCACCTTTGGAGTTCCTCTTTGTCTTCTCTTGAAAAGCTGGCGATCTCATTTATCATCTCTTCCCTTTCTTCCCGTTCTCCCATTTCTCCTGTCCTCCCTTCCATCTATCTCCAGATTCGAGTTACCTGTTCCCGATTTTCCTCTGCTAAACTCCTGAACTTCATCATCTGTGCTTGAGCATCTTCCAGGTCATGTTGCAATTCTGCCAGATCTGGATTATTCTCTTCCAGCTGTTGTTCTAGGTTCCGGACGTTTGCTGCCAGATCTCCGTGATTGCATTCTGGGATTCTTTCCTCTGTGGTTCTTAACCTTTGTTGTGTAAGAAGCAGCTCCTGTTTCAGGTTGTTCTATTCCTTGATGACCTTTTCTTCGTCTGCCAGCAATTCCGATATTCATACTTCCGCATTGTTCGTAGATTGCTGTTCCTTTAGCAATTCGTTCAACCTGCTAGTTGTCGGTAACTGAGTAAGGGCTGTCAGTCCTGTGTTGAGTGCTTGGATATGTTCCCGAAGTTGTTATTTGTCCATTGCCTCCATATTTGGGTATGTTATATTTTTTACTTCCCGTTGGAGTTCTCCGGTCAACGTCACATTGTGGGCTCTTCTTGAAGATTCTTCAGACATCTTTGCTATTTTTGAATGGTGATTGGTGTAGGTATTTGTGGATTTTCCAGCCAAAAATTTGTGCTACTTCAAGGCACTCATCACAGATGTGCCTTCAGGTATTGATTCTTCAGTATATGGAGCGGTTATTGCCCCAGGGACTTTCGCACTGAAATACACGTATTGGGATGCTACTACATTAACGCCTGGCTGGATACCAAGGTACAATGGTTTCAAGACCGAGGGTCCACAGTGAAAAAGAAATACAACCGCGTTCCTCGATGCAATCGAAAAAAGTATCAAATTCTTCCATACCTCAGTTACAGTTGGATGTATAGACCCAATCCTGAATTGTTCCGCAAATGCAGTGAATGGTTGGGTTTAGATATTCGTGATCTGAATCCCCTGATTCTTCTGAAGAGTAGCATTAATGTATACTGTCACAAGTGGATTCGTCAGTCATCTAAAGATGGTACAGATTGCGAAAAATATCTGGATTCGTTGGTCTTCGAAAGATCCACAGGCAACCCAAACAGATGTGTCTCCAATAGGAATGGTTAACAAATCATTTTCCAAAGTGACTTGCAGATTTAAATACGATGCAGAAGATATTGCAGGTGCGGTAACAATCATAGCCGCCTGAACAGTGAGGGTATCAGCACATAAACCCAAAATATAACTGGTAGAACTGATTATTGACTCATTCTTCTGTCAATGGTTCATAGCTCGGTATCAAGGATTCAGAGCTCGAGGCTCTAAGGGTTATAAAACTGAAAGTTGGATGGGTAAAACGACCGAAGCTAGCCTGTAGCTACAAAAGCGAAGACTGTATACAGGAGACTCGATCCAGAATCACCCAGTGTGAATGAAGTGCAAGCCGAAGCTAATTGATTGTTTTATATATGAGAGAACAAGTGTAGAAAGAAACTTCACCTCCGCCGAACGCGCAGTTTGTATACAGTGATTCACGTGTTCCATAATACATCTGAACTCCTGCTTTCTTTGTATACCGCTTTTCATACGATTCTATCATTTTCCCATACAACCTGATTCCAGCCTGATTTCATTCTCATCGTGCTTTAGCTTCTGCTCGAAACCTGAATGTATTCTGGTCGTGTTTTTCCCTTCGTTCGAAACCGGATACATTCTCATTGAGCTTAATCGTGTATATCATTCACCAAGCATCACTCCAGCATCGATCGTCACTCCACACAACCGTGACAGCTACTGTCAGTATTACTAATGCCACCAGATATAACCTTGTCTCTTTCTTGTTCTGCAGATTCCACTATTTCTATATCTACATTTCTTCAAATGACTGTATATATCTGGTAGGCAATGAGAAAGCTTCAATAACTGGATTCGCAAAGAAATACGTCTAATACTGATGGCGTTTATGTTTACAGTATTCCATTTGGAACTCACAGATTGAAAAAGATCTGGAAGTATAGCTCCTACAATGATTTGATGTGATGACTTTGAAATCCGATAATGATGCCATATTGGAAGTACTACTTTGATCAAGATAATGATAGTAGTATATATAGTTTTTACTATACAATCAATTGTTCTAACATTGTTCAAAGACTTATATAGATCTAATGAATATCTGGAATGATATCCAATTCGATTGATATAGGGGACAATCAAGTGAATACAGGCAGCTTGAAATAATGTGATTCTATGTATAAAAGTAACAAATTACATGCCTGCCACTTGTACTGATATCTCATCAGATGGTGTTATACAAGACTGTAATGGAAGATCTGATGATGGAGCCAAACATTAATATTCCAATCATTTCTGTAATCCATATCCTTGCTCCAAAACATTTGTATTTTGAAACTGAAAATGGGGTTAATATTAGTGACAATCATATTAACAATGAGTGTGATAATATTTACTGTTTGAGGTGTCATGAATAGCAATACTGTGATCTGCAGCTGCATCATGTTATTGAAAATGGAATTGATGAGGATGTAAATCAGGATATACATGAGGATGAAAGTAAAGATGACAATGGCAATATGAATACACATTTCAAGTTGGTCAATAGCTGCAGAGAGTATAGTTTGGAGAATGTACATCATACCAGCTTTGATAAATACCATGGCATGTATAAAGTAAGGTATCTGAAAGTGAGAAAAGTATGTATTGTACTTTTATGTTGAACATCATGCAAACTGTAGTGAATGGATTGGATGAAATGTGAATACAATGATGGTCATGGTATAAATGATGCATGCTGTAATTATTAAGTCAGGTCAGGATGTATATCGTATTTACACATTATATAGGATATGTTGCAGATAAATAGATATGTATATAGTATGGCAATATTGGTAAAAGATACAGCATGAGTAGAATATGGGTGCACAGCATTGCTGCATTGGAAAGAAATATTGTATTTGTATAATATAAGTATATTGTATAATTGTATCAGTAAGAAATATTTCAGTAGAATAAGGAAATACAATGCCAAAAATTAAATATGTATTTATACAGTACAATTTTATAATAAGGCTCAACAAGACTTGTTTGGAGCAACCAATACATCCACAGCCTATATATGTTGTGGGTACCACTTGGTTTTTCATCTTAATATTATGTAGTTAATATACATTTAGTTCTATAGTATAAAATAAATTGTATCAAAATAATTTCTATATTCAAAATTTACTGCTTATTTAATATCAAATAAAGATTAATTACATACAATATTATTGAAGTTGGTTATTTTCATTCAAATCTTGTTTTTTTAAAACATTTTTACTTCATACTGTCAATTGTAGATGTGCCAATATTGAAAGATAAATGATTATAGTTGCAAATATAAAAATTTGAGAATTCATTACTTCAGACAATATTCTTCAACCAGAGTTCTAGAATAGGATACAATTACTGTCTAAATTTTTTACCATTACAAGACTCTGACAATAGTTATTGGTAAGGTTCCAAAATAAAATATATATTTCTGTTGGTTTCTCTTAAATATTGATTTAAATTTATCCAAAATATCAAAAAATTGAACTTATTCATATATAGTATACTCTATAGGTATCTGTATTAATAATACTGTTGAAATATTTGGTTGGCAATTAATCTTTCCATTAAAATATCAGAAAACATTCTATAATAGTATAAAGTTTTTAAATATTACATATACATAATGTATCTTCTATGATATTATGGTTTTGATCAATCATTTATCCTTCTGTATTCACTGGTATTACTGATGAAAATTACAATCTCAAATTTATGGCAGACAACTATGGGTCAAATTATACAAATATATATGTACTGAGGTTATTGCTTATATATAATAACTTTTATTTGATGTTATGCAAAAAATCTCAATTGATTGAGGCAATCAGATTTATTATCAAAAAAACACAAAATGAAATAGATAGTTATAGAGTAATACAAATTATTGATACTTCAAAGATTTGCAGTGATCATTCTATTCATATAATATTTATTCATTGATACCGATGATATTATCGATAGTATTTGATATAGTACTTTGCTTGGAATCTCTCCGTTGAATTGGAATATATGGCAATAGCCTGACCCAATCATAAATAGATGACATTTTAGGTGAATAATCAAATTGGATGTATAAATATTATTTAGAGAATTTAGTATATACAATATCTAATATACAGCTTTATATACTATATCTTTTGGCAGTTTCAGATTCTTCATATTTTGTAAACAATGTAAGCAGCAGCAGAAATACTTCACTTTGAAACATAACATCACAGGATTGATCTATGTACTTGCTCAAATTCAACAATATATATGACTTAAAATGACCAAACAATTCACACTATGTAGGTATATAAATTTTGACACATATGCCGAATATTTCGGTAGGTCTATAGGTCAATTCATATGCCAACAGGTCAACGGTTTGGTCAATAGGTTGACCCATAGGCCAATAGATCAAATTGGTGTGCTGGGCAACCAATTAGCCCAGTAGTGGACTTGTATATCAAATTGACTTATTGCGAAACCAGACGATACTGTTAATTTCTACAACACCTCTTCTAGGGAACCAGGAATAAGATAAAAGAAAGTTTAGCTATAAAAGAAACTATTTGCATTTTCTAAACCAAAATATATTATCAATTACAAAAGGCCCTATTACTTCATAGGGATTTAGGCAGATATATACCTCTAACTATCAATATTTACTTGCACACAGTAGTTATTGTAAATAATTAGTATCATCAGCAGGGGCTCTAGGCTGCTCATTTGAGAATATCAACCACTTATTGTACTCAAAAAGTTTTACTATATTCAAGCAGATTCTGGTTGTTATAGTATTCAAGTACAGATAGATTAAATACTTATTGCAAATTGAATATGAAAATCATTATTCTGGGTGCATGGCCACAAGGGTACCAAGGATGGATGCTGCAAGTACAGAGCCAGCAGTAGCAGATGAACTAGAAGTGGTGGCAGAAGACATTGTAAGTTGCATAATGAAATATAACAATAGAAATAAAAATTCCAGTATATGGTAACTTAAAGATTGTAATAAATTGGCTGAGAGGTTTTTATTGTTGTTCCCACCTGCCATCTTGGCATATGGGTTGGAATTCTAAGTTGGTAAGTAGGTTGACTGGCTGGCCGAGTAAACAATATAGTATATGGGTCAACATATAGATATATGGCAACATTTTATATAAGGTCAGAATATATATTTGATATACCAAATACTGAATTCTGTAACAAATATTGATATATTTAATTGTTGTAAGTATTAGGTACAATTTTAGAACAAATTCAGCAGTTCTGGATTGTTTGTAAAACCTTGATAGCATTAACTACTCCATAACGGAATTATTGCTAGTATTGATTATACGACAGAAACAATCAATATTGCATTTATGCTATACTTTTTAAAAAAAATTATGGAATTAATACAGAATACTTTGGCGAAATGTTTAAATCAATAATCACTTCACTATGTAATTTAATAAGGCAGATTTCAAAATACTTCATTCTACAGCTATATATTTTGGAATGAATACAAATATTCTTTAATCAAACTCAATGGAAAAACAACAGATTAGATTTTTGTACCAAATAATTGAATTTAGATATTTGGTTTGCAGCAGGATGATCTTTTCCAAACTTGAATATATTTGAAAATATATGTTTTGCCCACTCGGGCCAGAAAATAAAGAACAAATAGTATTTGGTACAAGATATAAATATTTTCAATATCCAGCAATATCCATTATATTAATATATTTCCCAGCAACTTCGCAAAATATAATTACAAAAATTAAACCAAATTTAATCTCTTCTAGAGAAATTGTATATATACAATTTCTAGATATAAGTATTATAATTGCATTTTTTATACCACAAATACCCCATTTCAGGATGGAATCTCTTTACAACTGTCAGAAAGAGTTAATTGGCAAATATAATATGCATAGCTTAGTATATAAAATAATGATTCAGAAAACATTTTTATATTTTTGGAATATTGTGAAGACATAAATTGGAATCAAAGCTTGAATACCATGTATGAAAAAAGTTTAAATTTATATTACCCAGTTTTCACTGAAATATAGCTTTTTTGCTATCAATTCAAGATTATTCAATTGTTTCACAATATTTAGTGTTCAAGATCTTTATTTCAATAATTGAAGTATACTTCAAAATGTTTATTCTAGAGGTGGAAATTAATTCTATTACTTCAATTAAGTCCGAATTTGTCAAAAAAATATATTATATTCTATTGAAACTACAGTATTTTTCAAAATAAGTATAAGTATATAAGTTGTATTGTGATTGACCAAATTTAATTTTCATTTTGTAGTGAATATTAACTGCTATAGAATAAACAACCAATTTATATTATGAAACAAGAAATGGTTTCCTTATATTTATGAAAATATTGGTAGTTTGCAAATCAGTTTGTAATATACTGGCATGATCAAACACATGACCAATTCAATTTGATCTGAGTTTATGCTCAGTTTGATCTATTACAAAACAATTTGGTTTAATACCAATACTAGTTCAAACTATCAAATGAATGAAAACAATATTTCTCAACCAGGTGGTAATTGCTAAAATATTATTGTTGATGCTAGCTGGAGGGCCTTGACTATTGTATATTATATCAGAATATGGATTCTAATTCCTGGAAATGATTCATAAGATATAATACAAGCAATTTGATGACCTTTATTGGGTAGTGATAGTTTTATTTCAAAAATTAAAAAAAATATTGTATATTATTAACCAAATTACAAATATATTTGTATATAGACTATAGATATATTTATTATTTATACTGATTATTGAATAGTACAAATGTAGTATATACTATAACATCTGAATCAAGAAGATGAAAACAACTTCACTTTAGTACCTGCAGCATTTGATTTGAACCAAATATAAATTATATAATATATATAATATGAACTAAGGAGATAGTATTAGAATGAAAGAAAAGAAAAGTAATACGATTTTGAACGAAATATTTCCAAATCTATAAAGTATGACTCTTATTTCCTTGGGTCTGCAAAGTTTCATTGATAATGTGTTGTGGGATTTTTCAACATATGTTGTTCTAGAATATACTTAACTATAAAATATAATAACGAATATTACCAGACAGTTCTATATTGGTATTAGTGACAGTTCCAGGTTATCCAGATATAGGTAATGTTGAAACTAAATCCAATAGTACAGTATTAGTTCTGGAATTATATTAATATTCAATAAAAGTTAACTTTTTATTTTAAACTCAAACTACCACAAATATAGTAAGTTTTGGGCTGAATATAAGTTGTAGAAAAGTAGTATTTTGTCAGGCTTCTATACATCCATGTTTTCTATATCAATTTAGTTTTCAAATTCCATATTATTACAATATGATTTATATAAACAAGAAGTAGTTGAACATAATTTTTAATTATACTATTATTGGTTTGTGATTTAAATAATATTGTTGAATTATTATAAAATTATGTTTTGAATTATACTGAAATTGAGGAATTCCTTCAACAACAAAACAAATATCAATTGCAATATATATTTCACACTGGGGGGCAAAATGATACCTTAAACCTTACTATTCACATATAAATTGCATTTTAATATAATACAATCTCAACAATATAATTTGAACAAAACAATTGAAGATTAACTTACTATAAATCTGAAACTAAATGCTATTGTTTTTGGGTTTTCATATGGTAAAATCCATTGTTGTGGTTGGAATTTAATTCCCAACTGGCATAGCTATAAATATTTGAATTTAGAATTATTGCTAATACTATTAATTATCAAAATCAAAATGTTTTAATTTAAGATAAAAATTTTGCATTGTATTTCCATTGCTATATTGCTGTAAGCTGGTTTCTCCTGATATAATGGTGACTGATGGATATGCTTTTGCAATGAGTACAGTTGTTTCCCAAGGTATTAATCGATAGTTGTAATATGCAAGTTTTCTTTAATTAAAAATAAACAAGGTGAATTTGAACAAAAATTTAAACAAAAATGAATAATTAACTATCAGAGTATTTTGCTGTTCTCATTGCATGAGAAAATTGATTGATTCTTACTTCTAATAATCATATATATCTCTGCCATACTGGCATCTGATTCTGTATCATCTTCTGGTATTATAATACTATCAAAAAATACTGGAGAACAGATTTGACTCAGGGAAAAATTATGACCAAAGTCTTAGTCTCGTACCAATGCTTTTTGAATAGCATACAGTCAGAAATAGAAATTGAATTCCCCAATTTCGAATGTATCGTGGTTGTGCTGAGGGACGATCGATGGTGGGGTGATCGTCGGTCACATCTATACAAGTCAAAGTGCGACGAGATTGAAATCAGGTTTCACATGGAGGCAAAAGCACGACGAGAATAAAATCAAGTTTCATACAGAGGCTAAAGCACAACAACAATGAAATCACGTTTCAAACAAAGGCTAAAGTACGAAATCATGTTCTGAATGGGAAACGACAGAATCGTTGAAAAGCGATGTACAAAGACTGCAGGAGTTTGGAAGTATTATAGAACAAGGGAATTGCTATATATAAACCAGGCATGTGGTGGAGAATAAGTTTCTTTCTTCATGCATTCTCTCGTCTATAAAACAGTCAATTAGCTTTGGCTTTCACTTCTTTCACACTCGGTGATTCTGGATCAAGTTTCTTGCATACAGTCCTTGCCTTGGTAGCTACAGGCTACCCTCGCTCTTCTTAGCCATCCAGTTGTTAGGTTTTAAACCCCTAGAACCCCAAGCGTTGAATATTTGACAGAAGAATGAGTCTATGATTGATTCTACTGGGTATATTTTTGTTTTATGTGCCATTATTTTCATCGTTTAGGTTGCTATTATTGTAATTGTATTTGCAACGCGTCCGGCAAAGTTTTTAAATCAGCAAGTAACTTCAAAAACAGATTGGTTATCTAGTCCTACTGGATACACATCTGAAAATCTTGTTTGTGGATCATTGGAAGTCCTATGAACCCAGATATTGTCAGAAACCAGTGCCACTGTCAATGAGCGAAAACGACAGGACCTGCGACAGTATTGATTTTTGTTATTGTTCAGACGAAGAAGGAGATCTAGATCACGATTAGCCAAACCCATACATCTACTGTAACTGCGGAGCAATTCATAATTGGGCCATAACATCTACCTGCAACTGTGAAATAGAGAAATTCCAAATTTTTTTATATTGCATCGAGGAACGTGATTGTATTCTTCGCTCACTGTGGACCCTCGGTCTCGAACCCCTTTTGCCTTGGTATCGAGCCAGGCATTAATGTGCAGATTTCCATATATGTGTATTTTGGGCGAAATTCCTTGTGGCAACCACTGCTGGATATACTGGAAGAGCGATACCTGGAGGTACATTTGTAACAAGTGCTTTGAAGTAGCACACATTTTGCGCTGGAAATTCCACAAATATCTACATCAATCACCATTTGAAAATTGCAAAGATGTCAGGAGCATCTTCAAGAACAACCCGCAATGTAACATTGACCTGAGGACTCCAGTGGAACTGGAGAATGTAACACATGTGAAAATGGAGGCGGTAGACAAACAAAACCTTCGGAGACATATCCAAGCAATGAGCACAGGACTGACAGCCCTTGCTCAGTTACCAACAACCAGCAGGTTGAACAAGTTGCTGAAGGAATGGCAATCTGTGAACAATTCAGAAGCATGAATGACGGAATTTTTGGCCGAAGGAACCATGGTCCTCAAGGAATGGAACAACCTGATACAGCAGCTGCATCTTACCCAGCAGAAGTTAAAAACCACAGAGGAAGTAGCCCTAGAATGCAATCACAGAGATCTGGAAGAAAAAATTCGGAACTTAAAAGAACGATTGGAAAACAGATTAGCAGAGGGGATGGAAAGCCTCAGATGGGAATTAGAAGAAACAGAAAAACAAAAAGAATCTGTGGAGAAGAAAGAAACAAATATTGGGACCAGGTCAAAAGAGTACTTGCACTGCTGGGGTATAGTGGTAATAGTGGCAGAAAAAGGGGATATGAAGGCAGAGAAATTCTCCAATTTTCAGGAACAGATAATAGAGCACTCAGAGTATGGATGGCACAATTAGCAATAAAAAATGCAGATGAAACAACAGGATTTTTCCATGAGCAGTCCAAAATGCGATATGCAGCAAATTGACTAGAAGGTATGGCATTAAATCGGATCCTGCCATACATCTGCAGAGTTGCTTGTAACCTCGACCTCCCATCATTGGAAAAAATTGTTGGCCCTATCACAGCTTGCCATCGAAGATCAAGACATACGAGCCACAGCCAATTGAGAACTTTTTAAGCTTGAACAAAAAGACCCAAAATTGTCACTGTAATAAGTAGAATTTCAACAATGGGTGCCAGATTCTGACTGGAATACAGTAGCCCAAGTCGATGTACTAAGACAGGGCTTATCTAAAGAATTGAAAGATTCACTACAATATTGCAACATTTGGGAAGATCTTACAGAATTCGTCAAATCCTGATCAGGGAGAGATTCACAGATCTGTGCTCGAACTGCTCAATAAACATCAAGAGGATGGGCAGCGGCATACAAGACAGCTGATACCACAAACAGCAGTACATCCACCCCATCAACGCTGGAGATAGTGCCAGTAGGGACTGCGGCAGGATATCATGGTGCTGTTGTGATGGATCACTCAGTAGTCCAAGGGAAGAAAATCACTGCGGAAGAAGGCAAGCAGTGAAGGGAAGAAGATCTTTGTATGTACTGCGGAGATAGCAGGCTCTTTGCCGAATCGTGCCCAAGAAAGTTGAAAGCAGCAACAGCACAGATGGAAGTAACACCTTTTGAGAAAGAACAAAATAACATGGACGTTGATTTGGGAAAGGAAGTCAAGTCAGGAAATGTTCAGGCCAGTACAAAAAGGATGGCCATTGCGATGGATACAAATCTCTTTTGTCTACAGTTGTCAAATTTTGTTTTGGAATTTCACTGGTTTCCATTCAAAGCACTGAAATAAACGAATCTTCGATGGACACTGAGCATTTAATTGTGCAATGTTCGCTGAACATCAGTGAAAAAAAGATCCAAACACATGCTTTGATTGACTGCAGAGCCACTGGGATAGCATTTGTGGACAAAGATTTTGGTTGCCATAATCAGCTAGAAGAGAAGGAATTATGAGAGTCAAGGGAGTTAGAGGTAATTGATGGCAGACCCTTGGAATGAGGAACAATTACCACTATGGCCAAGTTAAATATATAAATACGATCACATCAGGAGCAACTACCAGCATTCGTAACAAAACTATGGTATTATCCGATCGTGTTAGGATTGCCATCGGAACAACTTCACCACGTAATTGTTGAATTCCAATCCTGAAGGATCGGCTTCGACAGCAGCTACTGTCAATAGCATTGCCAGCATCATTCGAGTGTATGGGTATGGGGCAATCATATGGAAACAACAGCAGCAGATCCAGAAAGGCCGAAATTGGACATCTGCGCAGTTGCAGCATCACCCTTTGTGAGGCAAATGAGACAGGCGAGACTCAAGGTCTATGTTGTCATATTGTATGAAATTGATAAAGCCTTGGAAGTTCAGGACCTACAAGACAAACCTCTCGAAGAAGTCATTCCCAAAGAATACCACGAAATCCTACTGCTATTGAGCAAAGCGATCGCAGAAACGTTACCTCCGCATCGACCTTGCGATCATACAATTCAACTGCAGGAATGATTCACACCCCAATTTGGATCTGTCTACAGTCTCTCACATGATTCATTGGGAGTACTGAAAGAATGGATTGAGAAGAACTTGTCTAAGGGATTCATTCAATCATTGTTATCACACTGCGGAGCCCCAGTACTCTTCGCTCCAAAACCGGGATGATGCCTGAGACTGAGCGTCAACATCCAAGGATTGAACAAAGAAATGATAACAAACCGCTATCCCCTACCGTTGATCCTAGAAACCATGCTAGGACTCACCAAAGCCCATCACTCAACCAAATTGGACATCCACAATCCGTTTAATATGTTTCGAATCACAGAAACGGATGAGTGGAACATTGCCTTAGGGATCCGCTATTGACTTCTCAAATCCCAAATGATGCCTTTCGCATTTACCAACGCACCGGCATCGTTCCAAGGGTTTATCAAAGATATGTTACAACCATTCTTGGATATATTCCGCACATCTTTTTGGATAATATTCTTATATACAACAGCAATCTGAAAGAAAACAAGGAACACACCGAGCAGTAATGACATTTCTCAAGGAGGCCTGCCTCTTCCTAACAGCCAAAAAATTCGAGTTCAATGAGGAAGAAGTCAAATACCTAGAGTTAATTGTTGGAGTAAACAGAATCAGAATGGACCTGGAGAATGTTCAAGCAGTTGGAAACTGGGAAGCACCGGAGAAACTTGAAAAAGTGCAAGCCTTTCGAGGCTTTGCTAACATTTATCGATGGTTGAAAAGGAATAACAGTACGTTGGTACAACTGCTAACACAATTCACAAAAAAGTTAGTACCTTTTCATTGGAGACCGGTTCAAAAAAGGCCTTTCGCGGAACTCAAAAGAGCTTGAACAATGGCACGGGTGCTAGCCCATCTGGATCATGCAAAAGGGATTGTCCTGGAAACGGACGCCTCAAGTTACCAATCTGCAATGGTCTTCTTGCAGTACGATGATCAAGGAGTGCACGATCCAATGGCCTTCTTCCCCAAAAAACATTTGCCCACCAAAGAAAATTAGTAAATCTATAATTATGAATTAGGCCCAAGGGTCAAAACCCAGGAACAATGGAAACCCATATGCGAAGGTTCAGCACATCCTATCAAGATCCTCACCGCTCACAAGAACTCAGAGTACTTCATAACGTCTAAATTGCTGAACCAAGGACAAACCAGATGGTCCAAGTTCTTGTTCAGATTCAAGTTCAAGATAGTCTACCACCCAGGAAAATGAGGTCAGAACCTCGATACATTCACAAGAATGCCAGGAGACATTTCTCTGAAGAGGGGGGCAGAAAAAACCCAATAAATGATGTTCAAAACGGAACATCTCGACAAGAGACTGTACAAAAACCTGGTAGTAGCATTTATGAAAACAGTCAACCTTGATAATGACTTGGTAAATACTGAAGAGCTGTGGAACTGAGTATAAAATGTATGTAAGCAATGCCCAGAGATAGGCATATACAGGAAACAACTGCTCGAAGTCTCCGAATCACAACAAATCCACCCAACAGATAAAGATAAGCTGAAGCAGATCCAAGAATGCCATGAATCTCCAGTCGTGTGACATCCAGGACCAGCAAAATTATATGACTTGCTCAGCCGAAGTCACTCCTGGATAGTGTTAGCAACGGGTCCGGGTTACCCGGCCGTGGTCTGGTTCGGAACCGGACCCGCAGCCCCGGGTCGGTTCTGGAACCGCCAAGGAACCGAACCGCCCAATCACAAACAGTTAAAAACCGGAACCGCACCGAAACCTGCCGGGTTTTGGCAGGTTTTACCTGCAGCAGAGCCTCATTTTTCATCGGCCCCAATAATCACAGCTTTTCTGCTTCAATTAAGTATTTGAGTTCTGATTGGATCGCGACATGTTATATACGTATATTATGCAGTTTTTGACGCTCTTTCACGTCCCGGTCTCCGATTTGCGATACGATTAGTATTCGTTGAGTCGCTGTGAAATAAAACCGAAAATACGTCCAAAATCGACGGTTTTTCGCAGCGACTCAACGAATACTAATTGTATCGCAAATCGGAGACCGGGGTGTGAAAGAGCGTCAAAAACTGCATAATCTACGTATATAACATGTTGCGATCCAATCAGAACTCAAATACTTAATTGGAGCGATAGTTTTTGAGAAGAAACCCGCCAAAATCCGGCGGGTCCGGGTCGGTTCCGGTTCCGAACCGCCCATGGAACTGAACCACCCAATCACAAGCGGTTCCGAACCGGATCCGACCCGGACCCGTAATTTGGAACCGTTGCTAACACTACTCCTGGAATCAGATGAAGAAGTACCTGGATCGCTACTTACAAAATTGCCACACCTGCCAGAGGAGCAAGGGCACACACGTAATGCTCATGGCTTGTTACGGCCATGAGAAATACCAGAGCAACCATGGCTGGATTTGAGCATGGACCTCATAGTCAGACTACCAGAAAGCGAAGGGTTAAATTCAGTATGGGTAGTGGTTGATCACCTAACAAAGATGTGACACCTGGTACCCTGTACTGACATAGTAGAACAAAAGATGGTGGGAGATATGTACGGGAAAGAAGTATTTAGACTGCATGGACAGCCCAAAACAATAGTGTCCGATCGAGTGCCGCAATTTGCCTTGGAATTCTCAACACACATCAGTGAAAGATTGGGAATCGAACGAAGACTGTCAACCGCATATCATCCACAGATCGATGGCCAAACTGAAAGAGTCAACATGGTAATGGATCAGTACCTCCAGAACTGTGTTGATTATCAACAAAACGATCGGGTCAGGTGGCTACCATTGGTGTAATTCGCAGCTAACAATCATACCTCGGACATGACCAATTGCTCCGTATTTTTGGGCAACTACAGCTTTAATCCGCGAATAACCTTTGGCCAACATTCTGTTAGCGACCCAAAAGACATTTCCGAGGTAAACGCCCAGCAGATGGCCCAACAGATGGAGCAACTTTTTAGTGAACTCAGAGCAGAAATGAAATGAGCCCAGGCCGTACAGTCCGAACATGCCAACAAATCTGAAAGGATTGCTATACCAATAGAAGTCGGCAAAAAGGTATGGCTGAACGTACGATATTTATTGGCCACACAACCCAGTCAGGAACTGGACTGGAAAGGTATTTGAATACATGAAATTATACAAGTGGTCAGTCCATGGGCCTATAGAGTCGAGATACCAAGTCAACCCCAATCGATGATGTGCAACCGATATCCAGATTCGAGTACGCCGCTCAGAATTGTCTCCCAAATCAAAATCTAGAACCACCACTGCCATTAATGGTGGACAGAGAAGAGAAGTACGAAGTTGAGAGGATAGATGATACCAGGCTGTTCTGGAGGCAGCTAAATTATTTGGTGAATAAAAGAAGCTACAATGAGCACAGCTGGGAGCCCATGATCAACGTGGATGGACCTAAGGCTATTGACGATTTCCACACTGAACAACCTGGCAAGCCGGGGTCATGAACCTTGTAGGAACTTGACCTTGGTGAGCAGGGAGCTACTGTCACCATTGTGTGGAGTGATGATCAATGGTGGGGTGATGATCGGAGATTGATATAAAAGTTGAAGCACAACGGGAATGAAATCAGGTTTCAAACGGAGGCTAAAGTACCATGAGAATGAAATCAGGTTTCATACAGTGGCTAAAGCACGACGAGAATGAAATGAGATTTTGAACGAAGGTTAACGCACAAAATCATGTTCCGAACGTGAAACAACGGAATGGAACAAATGTGATGTACAAAGCACACTGGAGTTTGGAGGTATTATGGAATGAGTGAATTACTTCATATAAACCAGGCATTTGGCGGAGGATAAGTTTCTTTCTTCAACTGTTCTCTTGTCTATAAAATGATCAATTAGCTTCAGCTTTCACTTCTTTCATACTCGGTAATTCTAGATCAAGTTTCATGTATATAGTTCTTGCCTTCGTAGCTACAGGCTATCTTTGGACATCTTAGCCATCAGGTGTTTAGTTTTTATCATCCCTAGAACCCCGAGCCTTGAATCATTGACAGAAGGCTTGAAGTTACTGTTAACAATTTTACATTTTTTAACCACGAAATCTTGTATTGTCTGTTTTTCTGTTATCATAAGTTTTGGATTACCCTTGAAATCGATACAATCTCAGCCACTTTGATAGTTGAGATAGTTATCATTTCAATATTCTATAATATTAAACAATGTTTCAAAACTAGACCTACTTTCAAAATTTGAGATAAAATCTTTGGGGAATACAGTATTCCCTTGAATGAATTGAATGACTGAGAGGACTATTTCTGTATGCGTATAAAGAATGGCCATGTATTACCCTTTGTGGTGGAGGTATATCCAGAACAAATCTTTTGGTTCAATAGTATACATATTTCTACAGTTGTGCTCACAGTAACAATAATATCATTTCTGTCAATCAATATATATATGAAAATATTTCCACTAGATGTTTTCATACAAAGGATTATTAATTTTTGATAATCCTTTCATATTTGCTACATTTGTTCTGCAACTTTTCTACAGACATACTATACCTAGCATGTTTTGGAACTATTTCTCAGCCAGATCTTCTGGTTGTAATAAAATACTTTTGATGTGAATGAAAATGTAATGTTAAGAGGTTTTGTTTTGTATAATAGGTATGGATTACCAGTATGAGTGTTAAAATTGATTTAATCACGCAATTTTGAATTGTATTATATTAATCAAAGGAGTACCAATTGCCAAATATATTAAACTTTGTAGGTAATCTGAATTTCTACCGATAACATTGAATAATACATTACCCATAGCTGTCAATAACTATTGTGAATCAGAAGCTGCTAGCCAATTTGATTATAAGAGAAGAGTTGGTACTGGGATACAGATATTAAAAACAGCAATAATAGTGATGATATCAGAATTTAGAATATGAATAAATAGCAAATTTGATTATAGACTTATTCTTTTGACAAGGCCCAACATTAGTACTTTTCAGAGTTATAAAAACCAAAATTTCAAGATGGAAATCAAAGAGTGAACTGGATTCAAAATTGAATTCAAAATCACCACAGTAATCAAAAATAGATATCATAGATATTAAATTGTAATAAAGCAAAAGACACCATAAAAAAGTAAATCAAACCTCTGAATATCTGTGTCTGTTATATATTTTATTTTCCACTGACATTATTCTAACTTACCCAATTCATTATATATCCAAATATAACCACAAAAATAAATCACTTACTTCCATTCCCTTTCATTCTTATATACTTGTTATATTCCTCCATTCCAGATTTCAATTATACTATAACTAGTATTGAAATTCACAATGTTGATTTCTGATCTATTATATCCTTTCTCTAAACATAATATTCTATTACCTTGATTTAGCTTATTATATATCAATTATTGATTGTTATATAATACAACCACCACAATTACAATATCATAGTATTTCATACTGTTATTTATAGGCTACTCAATTAAGAGATATTGAATATTCAATTGTTAATCCAAAATTGATTGATATCTGGTTTTATTATATTCAACTTTATTCACACTCTGGTGCTATATATTGGATACAGTTTCATTCAAAATGACTCTGTATCTTTGGTGATACTGTTATATTTATTTATGGTAGACTCCAGTAATCTACTGGTTGATATAATATTTAGCTAGATTGTATATAATATTACTTCTATTGATTCATTTATTCCTTTTGTTAAATAAATATTATTGTGTCTTTTGCCAATTTCTGTATAATTGTATTATGGACAAATAGTAGCACCAGTATATTACTAATATTGATTATGCTGTACTGAATCGTATTTTGCTCAATGTATCAATATTTAACTTATATTATTAAAAGTTTCCACTTTTTTGCATTGCCTTTTTTCAATTACAATAGAATTGATTGTATTATTATTGTATTTTGATATAGTATTATTATACACTATAATTAAAGCTACTATTGGATTAATATCTGTATTTTTAGCTATATAACTTCAATTGTTAACTTTTCTTGAACAATTATTAATTACAATTCTATATGGTTAATCAATAATCGACTAAATATAATTTTAGTTCTTCAGGTGGTATTCAAGTACATAGATACCATCTGATACGTAATTCAAATCACTCTATTAGCCCAGAATATCATACATAATACAATCGTCTCTGAAAGGAACAGTATACAATAGTATATTATATTTTCTATTGCTTGATTTAAATCGTACTGGATTTTGTTCTCTTGAAAGATACAAACCAATCTTTTTAAATAATTTGTAAACAAATATCTAAACCACTGATTAGAAATGGAGGCTAGTTAATAGTTTGGATCTCTTTTACTTAAAAGTATCCATATCAAATGGACAGCCGGCCAATAGCGGAATGGTACAAGCCAATAGTTGAAGGCTAAAGAATATATATTGACTCCTAACAATGAATATATATCATGTTAAATAAAATGAGCTCATCTGTACATTATTATAATAAACGAACACTGCTGGTCTACATATAGAATACTGTGGAAATTATATTACATTGGATTCTAGTTATTGAAATATAATCCAATACCAATACAAATAAATATGGTTCAGAAAATAGATCTCTATGGTAGCCACTAAAGAAAGAACTTTGTTTTGAAAATAAAAGTTCTACAGAAAAGTATAGATAGAAGTATCGATAGAAGGCAAAGAAACGAATAAAATAGCCTTTGAGTTCTTCATGGGTAAAAGACAACTATCTCAGCAGAAAGAACATATTATAATAATATATATATTTGAAAATTCAATCATTTTGGTATTGGATCTTGTCAGCAATTGTTACATATTATATTTGAAGTATCTAACTCTTCACATTTGAATACAGTTCAGAAGTAAATAAAAAAACCAAATTGAATGAAAAAATCTAATGTAATACATTCGGTATTATACTAGCAGCCTTTAGCAGATATACTTCCATTATTTTATTGAAACACTGGCCTCTATTTTAATTGAAATGAGTGGTAGCAGTATCCAGAGCTGAATTGGTTAGCAGAAATGAAGATCTGAGAAGGCAAATAAATAAAATGTATTAAGTCAACTATTTTAAATCAATTTAGTTTTTGTAATCAAATTATTATCATTGAGTTACTATCACAGGAATAAAGCAGTTGAGTCCACATGGGCACTAGTAGATATTGAGGTTCAAAATATTATTGCAATACAACCAAATATTGCTTCATATATTATCATATGTGTCAATATTGATTTTTCCAAAAGATATATTCAGAAGAAAGTATAATACAATAATATTATTTTTTAAACAAAATGATATACATCTGTAGTTATATATTTCCATATTTATTAAATAGAGATATATAGAGATAAAAAGCCAACTGTGATATAGTAACAGAATATTTGGAATAGCTTCAGTTATCACAATCAAAATGGCAAATAGCTCCAATATTCCATAATAGTGCTTACTTTGGCTAAGCCCAATTTCAACCGATCAGTTCAATGATTTCCAGAATTTTTAGAATTTGGAATTCAACTATTCTACAAGAATCGTTTGTAAAAGTACTTTTTGAAATATTTGCTATTTTTTTGTTGAAAATTTGTATTGCACCCTGATCAAATTTACGAAAGCAAGGCTCAGGCTTCAGAAAACAACATGAATGATATTGCAAAAGAGTTTTTTCTGGCTGAATCCCCTAGAAATGTAATGAACTAACAACTCAACATAAAGAGATTGTGCTATCCTGCAAATCAATATAACTAATGTAATGAACTTTAAGTTAGAAAATTAATCTTCTATCTAATTTATTGTACCAAGTTTAATCAATAGACAGAAAACATATGGTTTCAAGGTACCACCCCCTTCATGCAGAGTTGTATATACCGTTAGATTCGGGTATGGCTCTTCAATATAGCATTGTTGTCTTTGGTAGATAGGGGAGATCCTTCCCTCTGAAATAGACATTGAATATATATATTATAATTTGGTATTATGACTTTGTTTCAATAACAACACCTTGGGTATTACAGGATTTTGATATCTGATCCACAGAAACCATTGTGAGTAAGTAAATATGATTGAATACAATTCAAACTATTTGCCATCAATGGTATTATGACCCAAGTCTGCCTCCACTGTTGATCTCTCAATATTGACCCATAATAATAATAGCCCATATGTTTAATCAGTTCAAACACCCATAGAAATGGTAATAAACTGAATATGATTGTAACAGATCAACCAAAACAGGCATTCAATTCAGGTTGGATTTGAAATTTGTAAATATCTGGCAGTGTGTCACTATGCAATTCATGAACCAATGAATTTTGAACCAAAAGACCTACGTGAGTTGTTGTTCAATTCGGTTGAACATATTGTATGTTGTTGTACTTGACGTTATATAGAAGATAAAAACAATTTGAACCAATCAGAAAAGAACTCGCATACTTATTTATGTTCGAAATTGGAGGGTCAAGTTGATGTGGCTCAAGTGCAAATCATTGTAACAATTGCATTTACTTGAAGCAAACCAGTTTGTCAATTTTCATGAACCCCTGTGGTTGATTGCCAATACTTTATACTGGACCAACAAACTGTGACAGATTGAATGATACTGGGAATCCAGCCTGATATATCTGCACAACCGAGAATAATTCATTACATGTCATGAATGAATGAAAAGAGTATTAGCTGCAGTATCACATTTGGCACCAATGGCCGCAGCAGACAGCCTTCCAAGCACAGCAGCAATGGGAAGTCCAGTATGAACTGATAACCTGCAATGCACCATGAGCAGCTGGGATACAGGGCCCAGGCGATGGTCAATTGAACCTGGATCTCAAGCAGATTCGACTTGACACAAAAACTGGACCTTTCAACAGTATTTCCACTGAATAGAACAAACGATTATACCCCTCCAGCAGCAGAACCTGTTAATCCTTATAGTATTCCCTATATCTATACCTCTATATTATGGTGGGTATGCTGTATCCCCCCTACCCACAACACACCATACAGGGGCCACTTCGTCTATATCAATTATTTCTCAACCTGATCTAGAATAGAACAGTACAAAATGATACAGGAGCTGAAAACAGCCCATAGTTCCACTATTTGACTGCAAACTGGATTTTGAGGGGCTGGTGAAGTTGTAGTGCAGTGTCAAACATGATATCTACTTTACACATATGAATTGGATATTTCCAATCAGTAGGGCTGGGCAGAACTTTATCTCCGATGTTCTCAATTAGTTTACTTATGTTCTTTAAATACAGTTCAATATTTATTTCTTTCCACCTCAATATTATCCATTCAGCTGGACTGAGGTTAAAAGTACAATAGAAGCAACATATATATCTATATTGATGACCAAATATATCAGGTGCAATTTTGAAACATTCAAATGTAGCTTAAACTAATATGTGTTCCGCAGTCAGTTTCCCAATTTCACCACACTGGTAGAGAAGACTGGGCATAGAGTCCAATATGGTAGATAATATTGGAACATATACGCAGTGAAAATATAGAACTTCGAACATTTGATTGTCAGCTCAGTTATTCTCATAGTTCAATAAATAGTATATATAATACATTTGAATGACTCCGTATATATTGTTAACCAGTTGAACCTACTCTAAGGATGTCATAACAGCACTCTTGGCAACTCGAGCTCTGGGACAGCCATGACTATAGTGTCAGGCCTGACGGAATGGGGTTTGATGATTCAGATGAATACTCATGTATGATGTGATCGCAGAGACCACAGGTCATACTTTCGCATATTCGATATACACTGGAAAAAGAAAGACTCAAATATCAAACTGCATTTTGACATGGCCAAGAAAGAAGGCAGGGAAATAGATAAGGCAGTAAATGGCCACAGAAGACAAGGCCAGAATAATGGTATTGATATGGAAGCAGCTGATGAGTATACTGCTGGGGGTTGAGACCAGAATGGCAGTGGTGGCAATGCTGAAAATAGCCAGGTAGCCAATGGCTAATGGCTAGGCATGGCCACAGCATGCCCATAACAAGGATGGGATTGGGAATGAAGGGGGAGACAAAGGGAGAATAGACTACAGAAGATTGTATTGGTGAATTTAGTAAGTGTTCTGGCAACTTTCACTGCTTTGATTTGTCCATTTTTTTTCTGATACACTCAAAAGAAGTCACTCAACCGAAGATTGTCATACATTGTGAATCTGAGGTTTAAGTCATAAATTCATCAAACCCAAGTTTATCCACTGGTCTATCACAGAGAAATTACCATTCCATCTCATGGCTATGGCAAAATGCTGTTGACTACCCCAGACCTGACTGAAAGGCTGCCATTGAAAAAGATCTGACTCACTCTCAACATTGCCGGATATTACTACATGAGTTTGTTTGTTATCTGTATATTTTATTGTGGAACATTATATTTGGCCAGAACTGAATAGAGAAAGTCAGCAACCATATTCACCTAACACAAATTGTCCAATGGCTGGAACAGTCAGCTTCATATGGCCAGTTCAAGTACCACCTGAATAGCTTGACATGGAATGAAGAAGGGCAGAAAGGCAAGAAAATGTTAATGGCCTTATTGGTGAAACCTGTTTTCATAGTATCACATGAAATATTCAATATGGAGGACTAGAACAGAGAGCGACCAGTACTGGTGGCACAGTATAAAAAGCTTATACCAGCAATGGCACAAATATATCTAGATATTATAGATATAGTGGTTGTTGAAATTGTCAACAAAGTGATATTCTAGCTAGACTTTGCCATGTACTGGGCTGAGGTGTTAGGTTTGGAGGTGGTGATTATGGGTGACAATGTGGCTACCAAGATCTTGCAATTGGACTGTACTATTCATGTCCCATGCCAAGATATCTTCCAAGTACCTATGTGTCAGCCCCCATGCACACATGAAGGAAAATATCCAGATCCATACCATATCAGGTATCAAGCCTTCTTTCCAATTACTGTACCAATTTGTGCTACTGCAATGGGCAAAATACAAAACAAATACCTGGAAGTTACTATTGAAATGGCCTATTTACTAGTCAAAATCACCATATGCATCCATAGTACTATACATTTCTGAGGGATTGGATGCTGAATGGAAGTCCCTGGTCCAGATGGCAAACCTCTATCAAACTTTGAATAAGAAAACATCTGAAACCAATTCACACTTCCACACCCCATAGCCCTTACGGCCAAACTTTAAGGCATGGTATGGTTTTCCAAGCTGAACTTTTTTTGTGGATACTACCAGCACTGCAACCATTCCAGCTCAATTGCAATTACTGTCTTTATCTTGTTCAAGTGGCTAGTCACACCATTTGATGTCATGAATGCCCACAGTGAGATCATTTGACTGACACCAGACATGTTGCAGTAGCAGCAAATAGATCACAACTACCCGATTGTATTTATTGATGATATCCTGATCAACTCCAAAGATGACAAGTAGCACTTCTGATATGTTAAAATGGTAATGGATACCATATACCAGGCTGGTTTCAGATTGCAGGAGACTATAAACATATTTGAAAGGACAAAAGTACAGTTGATCAGATTTGCAATCAATGGAGAAAATAACAGCATTCAAATATCATATTAGAAGGACAAAGTGATCTCGGAGTGGCTAGATCTGGAGACTGCCTGAAATATAATTAGCTTTATAGATATTACTGGAATATACCGCAGCTTTGTCCACAACTTCGGATGAATCTCTTCCCCATATTGAAACCTCATAATCATGGTTCTTTCACAAAAGATATGCTATGATAATATTGTCAGCTGCGGTTTCTCCTTGCAGATTTCAGAGTGTGACTCTGATCCTGACGTCTGATATGTCAGTGTGTACAAGGCAATTGAAATATTAATTTTCATGTTACACTGGGGGTGTTACTCCAGGTTTCCTAGTCAAATCTGTATCTGAACTGACTTTGGGATGGGCTATATTTATGGCCGGATGGGAGCTTCACTTGGGATACAGAAGAAATCATGTCAAGATTCTGAACGAAATGAATAGACTTTCCAATGAATATATTGTTAAGGCTGGTTCTCCTGGCAGTGAAGGTTGATGCTCTGCTCTACCCTCAATGAAACCCAAGGACTTTATATCTTTGTCTTTACTCAAACAAGCTACTTCTATCTAGACTTATTTCTAGAGCTCCAGTGCCACCTGCACACCCATACCTTGCCTTTCACAACTACTGCAGTCTTCCATCTCCTGATCCTTGTATTGTCTTGACCATTATCAGATTATACTCAGACTAATGGCATTCTTTATGTTACCAGCCCCATAGTTTCTGCCTTTGGACTATAAGTATTAATTGTTTCTAGTGACCTCCAGGCGAATAAGCTTCATTCAATTGAAAGCAGATTCACTGTGTTGGAGTGTTCTATGTTCTCACTTTGGATGAGAGCAGCTTCTGAGGTCGTAGAGATACATTGTCTACTTTTGTTGTTTGGTGTGGTATATTCTCTATCTTTGTCTGGTACAGTATAGCTTCCCCATACAGAGCGGTGTGTTCTATAGCTTGGTTGAGTAGAGAATAGCTTTGCCATTTGGAGAGAAGTTTTCTCTAGATTTGTTGTGTGGAGCGGTCAGTTCTCTAGCTTGGTTTGGTGTAAAGTAGCTTCACAATTTTGAGTAGTGTATTTTCTAGCTTCCCTCACTTTCTGAGATGAGTGATGGCTGATGACATCTTGGTAGAATACGTTGAATGTGATCTTGTGTGTCCCCACTCCAAGCGTATTATTTAGATTTAACACTACCACCTCCTGTAGAGAGTTTGTTTTTGAATAACCATTCAACTCTATTCATCTTTTGGCCAAACATGAACCAGTACACCCATGTGAATTATGTTCAAAATGTACTAAGTTAGTGGGTCCACACAGACCCATTCACTTTGACCGATTTGAAAGATATTTGAGCGAAACTGACAAATCAGGTTGCTTCAATCGAGCTGCGAATGGCAGCAAGCACATTCGGCAAATCAGATAGCTGGTGTTTTCTACTTTCTATTTTCTTGGATGATTTTGAAAAATCATGACCCTGTGTACCCTTAAAACCGTATCCATCTTTCTCTCAATCTGGAAAAATTTGTGGCCCCTTGTGCCCTTAAAACCAAATCCATCTTTCTTTTGATCTGGTAAAATATGACCCCTTGTATCCAAATACCCAAATCCTTCATCAGGTGTTATGCTAGCTATTAA
The DNA here is from genome assembly GCA_015178995.1 of Trichophaea hybrida. Taxonomy (NCBI): domain Eukaryota; kingdom Fungi; phylum Ascomycota; class Pezizomycetes; order Pezizales; family Pyronemataceae; genus Trichophaea; species Trichophaea hybrida. The sequence continues at coordinate 68,569 of WHVE01000030.1, read as the reverse complement.
AAACCCTTGGTGGGGAAAAGATACTAACTCAACCTGTTCACTTGATTCTGTTGTCCTTCATGGCCAGAGGATTTCATTTATGGGACTCCTTCAATAATCCTTTGTCATAGAAGTTCCCATATGGTTCCTTAGTCCGATCTGCATGGTCTGGATATCCCTTCATCAGCAATATCAATCATCCGATCCGGGATGCCCTGAGACCCTCCAGAGGCTGCGGAGGTTGAATTTGAATCACGCACATGGCAGACCATCTGGGAGTCCTACGGGATAGGCAAATACAGCCTCAGTACACACCCTTCCTCTCCCAGAATCCTTGATATTTCCGTATCGCAATTCTGTACTCCAGAGCCACTTTTCATTGCTCTGATGGTATGCTGGGAGATTCCTGTATTGCAATAGTGTACTATGTAGCCACATCTGATGCCTCCAAGGGTGCTCCGCGAGATTTCCAAAGTGCAGCACAGTCTTCTGTGGCGCTTCTGAGCTCTCTGTGGAGCTCTAGTATGTTCTAAGATCACTCAGAAGACCATTGATATATTTCTTCATTTCCAGATGGAATTATAGTTTGTTATCCATTTTCAGATGCACCTGTACCATTGCATACATCTTTGGCATTCATCTACTGTACCCTGCCACCATCAATTCAAACAATATATATCTATGTTGTGCCCCAGCAGCACCTCAAAATGACCATGACAAAGATATACAACCTCCAAGAGACACAACCCCCAAGAAATACAACCCCCAGACACAGACTCTCATTTGAACACAGCTGCCAGGTGCTCCCTTTCCTCCGCAACTGTATCTGGTGCAATATACTGGGTCGAGTGCTCAGCACAGCTTGTAATTGTTTCATCCATACAGCTGCCCATAAGCTCAATGATGGCCACCTCAAAACCAGGACCAATGGAACGCCAGTGTCTCCGGCATTTCTTGTACAAGGCAATAGCACACGTTAGTAGCCATTGATGATGGTATCAAGAGGGCACACTGCTGGCTGAATATCTCCATGTGGAAGTCCTGAGAGGGTTAGCTTTTCGTTCTTTTCTTGTAGTCCCTCAATGCAGAGTTGAGTGATGAAGCAGCCAAGCATATCAATTGGGGAGCCACTCACTTGTCCCAAAATGTGTTGCAATGCACTTGCTGCCAAGATAGGTATTGGGAGCAAAAAAGTGAGTAAAGGTCAGTGCGGCAGGCTCATTTCACGCAAACCACCGGACTTCCAAGGCACACTTCGGGAGATCTTCCCATTTCCCAATCGACCTATCATTATTCTTCAAAGTGGTACCCTGGGGTGGACATGTAAGCTTTTCTTCGATCTTCAAAGAGTAGAGTAAAGTGGCCAAAAGCCTTGCTTTAGCGACTAGTTGACCCTGTATACCACTGATTTTCCCCCATGACTGTATTGTGTTGAGAATTGGAATTATCAAACTTTGAAACCTGGAGAATATATTGGAAACTCACAATTCCATGTGTCAGGGTATCAATGTGCTCGCTGGGTCCACCAGAGCACTCCCACACGTGTTGTGTGCCATAGAGTATGCCAACACCTCTCTGCTAGCCAGTCATGCTGTCAAGTGCTTCATCCCATGCCTTATTGCAAATGATCAATTTGTCCTCTTGAGAGGCCAGCCAGAGGTTTTCAGTATAAAGCTCAGATCTCAAGATGTTGTTTGCTAAATCAAAAGCTGTGTTAGTATGCAGTGGCACCTTGCTATCATTGTTGCTGTTCGTCTCCGACGCACCTTCAATTGGTGAATGGGCAGCTGAGGAATCCCAACTGCTTGTAGGCCGCCGTCTGGCATGGTATACTGGAACGAGAAATGTGGTATCTTGGCTACAAGATCAAAGCGGATTGTCTTGACGTGATTGTGACCACATTGACAACCAAGAAAAGTCTCCATTGGTGCTCCAGAGGTTTGATTTAGATTTCTTTCTTTGCAGTGAGTCAGTTGCCTGGATGGTGTCTGAGTGAGCTCTTTTGGGCGTTTTAAGCGTGTATTGTGACTGTGTCTATTCCGTTGATGAGTTGATAGTAGCTCGTCATCATCATAGTTTGAAGCAGGGGTAGGATAGTTCCTTTACTCTTGGTGTTCATCATGGTCTTCTTTGACATCATTCAGTTCAATCTGGTGGCCCTAAACGTTAGCATCATCCAAATCCGGAATTCATCTGGCCTTATATGTCTGCCAACATGTAGAGAACCGATTTGACTTGCCGTCCATGCTGAGTGCTCAAAATCTCACTCTTGCGATGTGGTAAGGTTGGAACATTGTGAGGCTATAGTTGATGAAAATATATCTGAATGTAATTCGAGAAGAAGAGGTCAAAATAAAGCTCAGGGGCACCTGGGCAACATCCTTTCCATATGGGAAACTGAAGGTGACACAGTGGTTGGCACCAAAGAGGACAACCAGTTCATTTCCACTGAAGTTGAGCAGAATGTAAGATGCTGATTCGTATACAGAGTTCAGGGAACAGTTAGTGTGATAAGAGAGTATTTGGGCATCAGGACTGCATACCATTTTGAGGAAGCTAGATTCAGACATAGACATGGTTGAGCTAGTTGCAAGCCCATGCTCTGCATCAGAGTTTTCAGGAGTGCCTGAGCTGCTGATATCTGCTATGTTGCCTGTTATCATACCCGACCCACCATGCAGATTCGTCTGAATACACGAAAGCTGCTGGTGTTGTCACTGTTCAGATACTGGTGCTTTGCATTCCGTTTTGGCATCAACATTGCCCCAGGAAATCTCTTGCCTTCAATGGTGCTGGAATATGTCTAATACCCTGCCATGGGAGTAGCTGCACTCAAACAATTGATGCATTCATTTTCATTTGCATTGCATGTTAAACATGTGGCATTGTGGTGCCGTGCTCAGTTACCAGTAGTTCGACATGTTCAAGCACAAGCAGCACACAGTTAGCAGGCTCGTTTCGACTAACCAGAGTTTGAACAGGCGCACCGGAATGAATCATCCTAGTCAAGAGTCGATAGTTCTCTCCATCAATCTGCAGGCAGTGTGGCTTCAGGATCCCGCTGCCGCAGGGATTGTGCTGGGTGAGGTCACATTCCGTGTTGTAGGACAGTATCAGAATCCGAGATACATTGCTTGGGCTGTGTCAATTGCTTACAATTGGGAACGCACAGCGATCAAGCTTATGGAGTGCTGTGCCACAGCTATATTCAATCTCAAGCTGAATGCAAATAATATCATCTGTAGTGTAAATTGTGTCTATCCAGGGACAGTCAATTCACCTACTAACAAGATCCGATGGAGAAAAGCATTCATCGAATGGTAGATAGAAATGCGGCTTCAGTCCAGGTAGAACTGTAATCATTCGAATTGCAGGCAGTTCGGTTAGGCTGTAGGTGTGCTGAGATGATGTAAAGGGGCAAGATGGACTGGTGCAGCAGGGACAACAACATCATGATATGTTGGCTGTTGCTACATGGCTGCTCCAGTGTGCACCTAACTCCAATTGGGAAAACTCGACTGACTATCAGCTGGTCTGATGTTGAATCAAAGCATCAATTCTTACTCAATCTTTGCATACTCTGAAAGCTTTGAACTGGAGCTCAGTCTGTCGCCAGAGTTTGGGTGGGCTGAGCACACATATTAAACATTGGTTGAAATGCTTGCTAAGCTGAAAGCATTGGCAAAGTTAGTCACAGTGTGTGGTAGATACACTGGAGATTGCATGGGAAAATAGGATTGAATGTATTGCAATTTTGCATACGATCTGAACTGCCTTCTCTTTTGATTTCTGGGTATGGGCACGGAAGGTTCACCTGACAGTACAACCACTTGGCTCCCTCACCCTCGACCTGCACCGTAAGTGATTCTTCACAACTGTATTCTATTTCTCATATGATATCATGTGAATATATTCTGTATTCCAAAGCCATAGATTCTCTGACATCTAGGCATAGTGACACATGAGAGATAATAAAGATACTGAAAATCTTGCCCATTTTGGGGAAGAAACCCAGTAACAGCCAAAAATATTCCCCCACCCAAACTATATACAACCACAAAGAATACTCCCAGATGCACCCCAGCAAATCCAAAAAACATTCTGAACCACCCATCAATGAAATCCCGAACCCAAGTATACCTAGAAATAGATGAATGACTATTCTGATTGCAACAACATCTCAGCCTCGATGGCAGTTTACACAATGCATGTTTGGTGAATGTTGTAAACGTCCTCCTTGCTTATTATGGCACGACTCATCAGTCTATGCTAAACATATAGCTGAGTAGTACCATTGACTATATGGAGTGCAGTCTCTCCATCATTGAAGCCGTTTGGACCAGTGTTGATACGCCAGGTGTGAGGCTGACACATCTGACCCAGTGGTACAATCCATCCAAAAGCTTGCTGCTGCTTGTTCAGAACCCAAGGTTACTCAAGTCTGGATGCATGATTAGCAGCCACGAGGTTAAGCCCAGTATTCTGAATCTTGGTGGTGGACATGCAGATGGCGCACCAGGGGGCATTCTGGAAATTGCTCATAAGATCACTGCGTCTATCGGTGAAATCTTTGGAGACCATGCAAATGATCAAGATGTCATGGTTCTAATCACAATGAATCCACCATGCCAGATGGTGAACGTGGCCTGGCAAAGAACAAAAAAGTATAGCCATCTGAGGAAGCGATGAAAGGACAGGAGAGCCAGTAGTAGGCTGGTTATCCATCTCAGCTACAGTTGACGAACCACTGATCAATTCAGGGATTCAGTATTCCCCAAACGATGTGAAAATCGAACAATCTACAAACCTGCAGCCATCACACTCATCCTTCTACCTGCCATTACCAAAATGATCACATTCTTGCTCCAATTGTAGCAGATATCAAGCATGCTGCCAACAATGAATCCCCCAGGCAACACCTTCTTCAGCTTCAAGCTTCTGCCTCTTGCGTTGGGTAACATCATCATCGAGCTGCTTCCATTCTTCCTGAGACCACTCCAGCATGACTGGATGAACATCCACCATTAAGATGTGAACCAGAGATGCACCTGACGCCAGCTACCACGCTGCCCATCGGCGGAATGTCTATGCGTAAGCGACTTCGGTCATCACAGAGGCAGCTTCCTGCGGGGCGTCAGTGTATCATCTCTTGCTGGCAGCAGATTGAAGGGCAGTGATGGCTAACATTACCGCCTTGGCATCATGATGTTCTACTGCTCACTCTTTCTCAGGCATATCTGGAATTGTGAACAGCCACCAAGTTGTGTTTCCCCAGTCCTGCAGTGAGTGGTTGGCCAGTATCACTGTAACTTGCACTTTGAAACCAATTTGAACTTCAGTTGCAATGGACCAACCCTTAAACATCAGACCTTTGAAGCAGTAAGCCTCATCGAAAATTTCCCATAACCACTGGCAGTTCATAAGCTGGTGAACATTGCTGTTTTCATTGTGTTCCACCCAGCTTGTGAACGTATCGTAGGTAATCATGTGGATGTCTCACAGTCTCTCCGGATGATCCACACAGATGTCGAGGTGTGTGTGAGTCAGGTTGTCACCACTTTCGGCAATGCGATAGTACACCAATAATGGAGTCCCTGTCGCGATGTAATTGATTGCACTGATACATGTCACTCGGACAAATGGGAGCAGCACACAGAGTACCAGATTCCATCGCAGGAAGTCAGTTCTCTGCTTATCATCAAGCAGCTGGAGGTTATGATGAGGCACATGGTTAGGGTCAGTGCAAGAGTACTAGTACTTCCAGACAGCACTGAGGGTTGAGAAGCCCATTTCCACTGCCGGACACACTTCGGCAAGCAAGAGGTAAAAGTACACCAGTCGTTGTGACTTATGGTGATTTGTCACATGCTCTGTAATTGACTTGGCCTACAGTACCGCAGCCAAGATGGTGAACATCTTCCCACGGCCCATTTCATCCGCCAGGGGCACCCCAGGAAGGTTCATATCAAAGATCTATCTCCGCACAATGAACCAAATCCCCTATATTTCATGGGCAAAGGATCTTACTTCTGGAAATTGCTTCAAGGTGTACTTTGGCCCTTGAATGGCATCAGCATGTGAATCTCCACATGGCACAGCACCAAGTAATGCAACTGCTTCTTCAAGACCCTCACACTCGAAGGTGTTGTTGATAGTGGCCATAGCAGGATCATCTGAAACTTGCCCTGGCTTGTCACCTTGAAGCTCAATCAGCTCTTTGGTGAATTGTCAATCACTGTCCAGAACTTCAGTGCTTTCAGTTTCCTTGACGAGGGCAGCAAGAGCAGTTGGAGTTGTTGGCACAAGCAAATCAGCGTTGTCATCTAGCTGGGCTGGGGCCCTCCTCTTGCTGGGTATATCCAGTGGTGCACCAGGGGTTCTGGGAGACTTCTTTTTGGGTGTATCACATGGTGCACAGGGGTTTCTGGGTGACTTCCTTTTGGGTGTTTGTGGGGGTGCTCTCTACATGGAATTGCAGTTAGCCCAGAACTTTATTCATCACTTCATAAACTCCTAACTTACATCCTCTCCATCATTTCTTTGCTTCGGCTCCTCCACTATCAGGACATTCTCAAGTGGGTCCTCCTCATCTCTATTCCACAGGATTTCCTCAAAGATCAGACTTGCTGCTTCAGGCGCAACTGAACAGAAGTTCTGGACCTTCCTATTCCATGTTTCCTGATTCCAAACACCACTACAAAACTCCTCCCCAACTGTAATTTTAACATCTTGAGCTGCTTATTCACTCTACTGCCAGCGATATATGGTCCGGAAAGTGAATGGGCCCATCAGGTCTGCCTTAGCGTTTCACTTCAGAAGTTGGACATATTCTTCAAGTTCTTGAAATGACCAGAATGGAGACCCAGCAGTGGCATCTCTGCATACTTGCTCCACAAATGACTTGTTTCATGCATTGGCCACCTCAATGTTCGGCTGTTTGGGAGGGCATTCATCACTGCTTCCCTGCACCTTGCACTTTTTACTATTTCTTTTCCCTTTCTCTTTGTCTCCTTTTACCATGCCAGTGGCTATCTCTCACAGGTGGTTGAAGAGATTTTGGATGAAATGGTGAATTCTGTTGTACCTGATACTCTCTGAATTATCAAACTGGTCAAGGGGTAGCAACTCATCATAACACTGGATGAAATCTGAGATAGTTGTTTCCCAAAGTCCGCACCCAGTGCACCCCTCCATATGCTGTGTCCTCCAGTGGAGTGGTCCCACCATGCATGGAGGGTGCTGAGAAATCTGCCATTCTTGCTGGACATAGTTCTCAAACTTGGAGATATCACTTCTCCCAGGTGTATTGCATTCCTAGAACACCTTTTGAACTTGGCCCATCCTAACCATGAGTTGCCAAGTGGTGACTTTAGCCCCAGCAACAGTGGGCAGCTATCTTTGATTACCAGTTCCATTGAGTGGAACAATGTCGGCAGGGGCTGTTTGCCCCTGGAATTCACCAAGAGCGATCTGCCGCTGGCATTGACCACAGGGGATATAAGAAGTTTGGGTCCATGGCGACTGTTTAGGTAGTACTTTGGTCCATCTGCATTGCCCTGTGGCTGCAATCTCTTTGGTCCGGCTGCACTCTCAGAAATGGCGGTTTTCTGTCTACGTATCGGTGCTCCTGGCGCTCCTGGCTGTGCTGGGTGTGGTTGAGGTAAGGTCGGCGGCATCAGTTGTGGGGCAGGGTATGTGGACCATGAGCCTGGAGCAACTGGTGGTCGTGGAACAGGGGGAGGAGAATGTGGGGTATGGTGGGGCCCATCTCCGCCAGGTGGAGTGGATGGTGACTGTGGGGTGAACCGGGATCCGGCTGCCCCAGATAGACCTGGCCACAGAGGCGGATGCAGCGGTGCGTGTCGGTTTTTGTCAGGCGGCGGAAATATTGGTGGGTTTGGGCTCACTGAAGGTGGTGCTGGTTGTGGTGGTGGTGGTGGTGGTGGAGGTGGAACCCGTTCATATAGAACCCAGGTTTTTGGTACTCATTGCACATGTGCTGTTCAGCAGGCATGATCATTGGTAGTGGAGGATACAGAGGATAGTTGTTCAGTGGTTGCGGCACTTATTGTGGTTCCTCAGTCAACAGCCAGGGCAGTTGATAATCGGGATTGGGATGCCAGGCAAATCCATCCCAAATCTAAGACCCATCACTACTGAGCTGGATGTTTGGGTCGGGTTGTTGTGGAGATACAACACCATAATACTGATATGGGTATCCTGGATTGGTCAGAAAGTGGTTGTTGGAGTGGTTGTTCTGTGTAGTGTTGGCAACGAAACGATTCAGTGTATGACAGATTGAACCATGCGGGGATTCGATTCAAGTTACATCCGATATTGGAAAATTTCCACCAGTTCATTACAAACCGGTTCGCATACCAATGAATTTCGAATGAACGGACGTAAGCAACTTCTTGTCTGATCGGCTAGAAATGTGTTTTCCTTGTAGCGCTTGCCATGACCTACCAGATGAAGAAAGAATCGAGCCAATCAGAAAAGAATTTGAATATATATTGTTGTTTGAAATTCGTGGTCGAATTTGGTACATTGTAAGCAACAATTGTAGCAAGGATTCAGTTCACACGAAGCAAACTGATTCGTCAATTTTTACGAATCTCTACAATGTGTTGCCGATACTAGTTCTACCACTTGATATATAGATGAAGTCATGCAGAGGAGGTTGGGAGGTTCAGAGGTTTGTAACAAAAGCTCTATGGTACATGTATCAGTCACTGGCGATGAGGTAGTGTGATGGGCTGCAGTCATGGGAGGCAAGGTGCATATACACACACTTGCAATTCTCTCGAGAATAATCAATATGCACTGGCCTTGCCCACACATCTCTTACTATACCACCTGGTATGAAAAACTTCCAATACATGTTTTCATCACCAGTTGTCTGCAAGGAACATTCAAGTTGATCACTAGATGAAAAATAGGGTATCACCCCTGCCACTTCGTTGCAGTTTGTCAAAGCCCACCCAACTTATTCTGGGATTCTAAAGGTACAACAAAATCAACATATGAACACCGGCAATTGCCTTGCTTGTTGAAGTTTGATACCAAAAATCAGCGTACGACCTTGCAGGAGAGGTGCTTGCAGGTGTCTACCTCGCATGTAACAAAGCAGGCAATCTGCATGAAACCCCTTTCGGTGGTTGCAGACTCTGGAAATATACTGAAGATTAAGAACATATTCAAACATAACACACTGACTAGTGATGGGAAACTCTGATTATCCTACACCTAACAGACCCAGATACCGGGCTATTGGAGGGAGCTGCACAATTGGATGCAATCCAAACCCAGCTGCCACCTACTGATCAATCTGAACCTCTGCCTGGAGGTTTTGGTTGGGTGCTCGTTACAAAAATTGTAGGCTTAGCAGGGGTTTGAGATGGGAACTCAATCACTTTGGGGGGTTGAAACAATATGTTGGGTGAAGTGACATAATGTTGTGTGCCTGTTTCAAGAGTAGTCATATCAAGCCCATGTATCATATGGGATAGAGACTCATCTTCCAGGAGGGATGGGAAACTTGAACCTTTTGTAGCTTACTTTACCACTGAATTGGTACTCCTCACAATTCACCATATACTCATTGCATGCCATTTACCATTCACCATATACTCATCGCATGTGACCAACCATTCACCATACATTTGTCACTCCACAGCAACCATTCACCTTACACTCGTCACACTGACTACCTTTCCCCATACACTCGTTGCACCCCATCTGCCGTTCACCATACACCCATCGCGCCCCATTATCTGGAGATACTCTAACAACAGTTACCATTATGAGTTCTCAGGCAAACCAGTTCTTACAATTGCGATGCACAGTAAGTGGAAAGCTGATCTGCAACTACACTATTCTTGCTCAACATTATTGAAATGATCATCAAGAGGAGTTTGACAATATGGGATAGGTAATTGAACGACTTGGAAAAGCAACAAATTGGAGATCTACTAAGTAGTGAGACAAGCAAAGCAAGAAGTAAAGACATGCAGGAGAACCTGACATTGCCCAAGGGTTCATACCACCTGCACATACCTCCGAGAGCGCTGCCATACCCGAGCAACCGGAATAACACAACCTCACATTTGTAACCGTGAAGAAAGTCTCCCACACAGAAGTGTATGGAGAGGTAGCATGTGGGCAACTGGTGGGAGAATGTACTTGTCACTATGACCAACGCTGCAAACTGAATTGGAACCCGTCGCATCCATTGGGGAATTCATTCAATTATGCATTAGCCTGTTCTCCGGGTAAACAAAGCAGAATGTGGGTAAACTACTATCTGTCGTGCAGCCTGGATGATGTCCGTACAACATTGTTCCAGACAGCATCAGAGCTCTGGGAGCTGCTGTGGTGCCTTGACTGTCCACAGAGAGCAGAGAGTTGACTTCGGGTGCCTGGGAAATATTGCAACATATACCGCAGGGACATTGTAAAGTGCATTCAGTGTAATTTGGGGGATTTACCCTTTGCAGAGGACCTGGATTTCACTCCGGTGTAGCTGAATGATTCAGCTCATCATCAAAACCATAGTGAGATTAACTTAGGAGAGTGGTCGTGAGAATCTCGGTAGCAATTACCCAATGATGCCACAATTGTGCGAGTAATCTTTGCCTCAGACAAAACCAATCTCACAATTATACCTGGCGACAGGAGCGACTGGACACTGAATATGTATATCATGAACATTCAGCAAAATATGCATCGTGCAATATCAAGGCAGGCCTGGATTCTGGTGAGATTCATTTCAGTTCCACCAAAAGATGCAACTGAAATAGACTCATTATGGTACCACACAATCCATACCATCCTGAAACCACTTTGAGAAGTTGATATCAGTGGCACTGGTTGTGAGTGGGATTGTGCCGACAGTTTCAAATGTACCTGCTATCTGTTGCTAGCAGCATGGATTGGGGACTACCCAGAGATCGCAATGATTACAAAGAGAGTTGGAGGAGCATGCCCTCGGTATGAAGTACTGAAGGGACCTGAGATGGGCCATGGCACAGGACGTTGCAACTGGGAGCTTCAATGTACATCACGCTATCAGAAGCACCTGGAGGAGAATCATCTAGCAACATTCAATGTGGTCCATCTGCAACCAACTTCAAATCTCTTCTGGGATTATTCTCTGTGCAACATCTGTTGCATTTGGCAATCAGATGCGCTTCACCAACTCTATTTGGGACTTGTGAAAGATCACTTCCACTGGCTTTTGGAGTATCTCACCAATCGAGGCTTGAAAACATGATTTGATGCCTGGTTCACCTGAGTACCACACTACCCGAACATGTTGCATTTCTCCAAACCCTTTCATGCTCTTCAGAATGGATCCTGGCATGGCAAAAAAATTTGAAAAATGCTCAGGCATGTATCTGCTGTATACGCTCCCCTTGCTTTCCAGGGATGATGCAGGAAAAACAATCTCAGAAAGTGCATCTGATACAGAGGTTATGAAAACCATTCTGGCACTGAGTGAATTTTCTTTACTGACCAGCCACTGAATGCACTCGGATATCTTGTTGAAACACCTCAATGAAGCTCTGGAGAGCTTTTACAAGTGCAACAAAATCATCACTCCTGAACATTCTACTGACGATCAAACATGGCATTTAGAAAGCAACTTCCAAGTGCAGAGAGCAGACTTGAAAAGGTGGTGATCACGAAGATAGAGAGAAAGCTATATATGGAGATCTATGGTATCATATCTGGGCAGCAGAGTATATTTAAGGCACACCTGAAAGATGAGCAGCTGCGTGCCACTACTTGGAATGCAGAGGAGAGGGCATCAACACTGGTACCATGTGAAGCAGAGCTCTACGGACCGTCTACAAACCAGCTTGCCTGGTTTGGCCAGTCGTTTAAAGACGCTCATGACCACCTGGTACTAAAGCTGGATCCAGAAGCTAGCCATGGACTGACAAGCAAGTTCACTTGTGGACTTGAATGACAACATCAGACCATCATGACTGCCCTGTTCGGTGCATCAAAGGTCACTGTCGCTACAATGTAGGAGTTCAAGCGGTGCCTGTTGGAAGCTGAGCAAGCAGCAACACATTGATCAGAGAAGTGCCAACAAGAGATTGCCTGGCGTCTGGAGATACAGGTTAATGGGGCATGCCAGGCAGCTCAAGCTGCTGTTCTTCATGCCATGATGGAAAAGTGCCTGAAGTATAATCAGGAATGGGACTCAATGCAAGGTCCGAATTAATGGCAGCAGCTAACGCTGCAATTCTATCACTACAGAAAACCGAAAATACAATGGCTGTGTCATCACCCTGAGTTCATCATGAGGAGGGACGCACCAGATAATCTTTCAACCGATGTGACGGAGCACTTGCACATTTCGAACGTCAAAGATGTATACCGTGCCAGCAATAGGGTCAACATCATTCTACAGCTTTTTCAGCACAATCATTGCTCCACAGCAATGGATTACATGGATCAGACTCTTTGGTGGCTTGCTGTCGTCCGATAGTATGTGAAGGAGAGTGCAGTAGTCGCAATATAGTGCAGAGTCAAGAGAAACAGTAAATGACCTGGTGTGCCCAGTATGAAAGGATTCTTGCCAGTGAATCTGAACCTTTGATTCGACCCAGTACACAACCTCTGTGGAAAATTAAACTTTCCACTACTTGTGCACGTTCATTGACTTTCAAGCAGATAACACTAGTTGAAGCAGCTGAAACCTTCAACAGTTTGTGTTTAATTATGTATTGGAGTGCCTAATGATTTACAATATGATCTATATATGAAACACATTATTTCAAACATTCTTTCACCATCCAGTTTGCACTGAACAATTCCATTGATATTTTTTCAGTTACTAGAGAAAACCCACAATTTATCTATAATTTGTAGATAAATTCAAAAGCAACTCAAAAAAGAACATTGAAGTTACCAATCCTATACTGTACAATGAAAGAGTGTTTAATTCTGAAATATTTACTTATAGATTATATTCTGATTAGATGAAAAAGTACAAACTCAAATTGATTGAAAAACATGAAGTTATATGAACTGATCAATAATATAGCTTTGTTGAAACTAAAATTCAACAAAAATCGGACAAATTATGGAATATATTCCGGTCTGAACTATCATCCAAATTCAGGTTGGCTTTAGCATTGTTGTCTAGCCAGATTCAGAGTCTCAGTTCTTGATCAAACCAAGTCAACAGCCTGGTTATTCTGAAAATTTTCTAGTATTCTTTTTCTTCAATAAGGAATGCCCAAGGAATTCAATTGAATTTTGGTATCATTTATATACATTCAGTACTATATTCAAATTGTATTGTAGAAATCAATAAAGGCTTTCTCTAGTGAATCATATATACTTTTCATTATATTCTATCAAAATGAAATCGTTATCCATGTAGATTACTATTCTAAAATAGATTAAATCTTGCAGAATATTATTCATCATATTGGAAAAAATAATATTCATAGTCCTAATTCACTGGAAATAACTAGATTTTTGTCATATCCATATTTTGTATCAAATTCAATTTCCCTATCATTTAAAGATATAATTTGAATAAAATAGTAATTTGTCTTCAAATCAATAATAGTAAAAATACCTAAACCAGCAATCCTGTTGATAATTACTTTTATATATGAGATTAGATATTGATTTATTTTGAAAATATGATTGAGCCCTCTGCAATACATATACAAATATAAGTATTGTTTCAATAACTCAGTAGTAAAGAATAATTATTCACCACTGAGTTACTTACTGGTAGAAATATTTGTATTATAAACAATTGTTTGAAGATATGCAAGATGGACTATTGATTTGTTCTCTGAAAACTTATTCATGTGACCCTATAATACCCGCTTTCCATCTGTTAAATTAATAGCATATTTATGGAATTGATATAATAGTAGCAAAATACCAATTTCACTATCATATAAAATTGATATATTTCTATACCAGTATGCTATTTGTTTTATACAATCAATTTCAATTGAATATACCTTATTATAATGTATGGATCCAAATACTTCCATCTATTGACTATTAGTATTGAATTTAAAATTCAAATCATTATATTTGATTGAAAAAGTGGATACTACTATTTTTATTTAGTATTTCTGGAATTATTTGTATATCAACTGAAGTTGAGAATTTTATTGGATAATACCACTGTATATATTATGTTGGATGGTCTGCTACAAAAACAATATAATATTAAACAAATTTTCTATTGCGTCAATTTTGAATGTTTATTTCCTATATTCAAATTCATACCACTAAGTTACAGAATATATGTACTCCAAATCTTCTCCATTTACTTTTTCTCTATTATATTTTCGATATTATTGTATTCTTTACATTTTCAAATAGAATACAATATGTATTTGCTAACTATTTGAATATCAGTAAACTTTTGATACCATTTTGGTATGAAATTGTAATTGTTTTGTTTTGTTGAGTTCAAGTAAAGCACTATTACCTGAATGGTATACCAAACAAGTGTATAGTAGAGTTATATATAATTACTTATATAATTTCTAATTGAAATATAATTGCTATAACTAATTATGACACCAGTGCAGATATTTTCATATAATAATGAAATGAACACTGACATCTCTACCAAAGAATGAAAGGTGGTAAATAGTTTTGCTCTCTTCTGATTGAAATGTCTATTTTTGATATTCAGCCAACAAACAACTGAATTATAATAGCCAAGAATCTGACAACTGTAGGGAAACGTAAAAATATATACCTAAAGTAAACAAACGGCTACTATACAGCTAAAGGGTACCATTGAAGATGATGATGATAGTTAGATATGAAATAATATATGCTAACTTGGAAAGATGAAGCTACTCTCTATTAAATAATACCTATTCATAGAAGGTTATCAAATCAAATGATTACCATCAACTCAAAGATAGAAAACTGCCAGGTTGATGTTGGAAAAAATGCTGGGGGTTTAATTATGTTTCAATTACGATTAATAATATAGCAAATTAGGAGATGGGGATTTGCAGTCATTTTAAGGGTAGGTATACAGGTGTGAATTATCAGACACTCAAAAAAATAATATACAACCATGCATTCATTGGAATAAAAAGAAAGATATATATAAACCTTTGAGATTATCATATGTAAAAATGCATCAACATTCTCAATAAGGAAAACAAGTATTTAAAATCCATGAGTTTTAAAAGCTGGATCTTGTAATACAGAATTCATATATAATTTTCCCCATCATGAGTACAGCTTTATATATACTATTGGAGCAAGCACTGAAGCAATTAAGAATACTTCTTCAATACAATCAAATACACAAAATTTTATACCATATCATTAGCAATGATATACTTTTGAGAAAGGTATTCTTTCTATATACTTTTCTAAATATCACAAAATTTTAATATTGACCAATATCTGTAGATATTTTTCAATTATTTTAAGAATTGATTTTCAGCTTGGCATGATATTAATGTCATTGAAAATATTTGAAGCTAATACCATCTTCAATATCCATTATGATATTGATATCTACTTCAAAGCCAAAAAGCCTGAATATTTGTACTTGATATATATGTATTACAAAGGGTACAATATTTCCATTCTCAATCTATATATTAAAACTAATCTTTTACTTTTCTCTACCATTCAAGAAAACAATATATAGTGTTAGTACTGTATCTCAAACTGTCAATCCAGGTCCAATTCTATATAATAGTTAATATCTTTGAATATAGCCAAGATGGCTGTCTCTACAATCACAGTGGCCAGGATTTTATCCAGTTCAAGGAGACTGTTGATCCCATGAAACCAGAACAAGAGTCAGTGCAAAACTTTGTGATTTGAAAAATCAAATCATTGCTCAGGACTTCAAAGCCTTCAATACCGAAGAATAGTCATTATGCCCTACACTACAAAGCATTTGAACAGCTTCAGAATGTGGTTGAAGATCAGTTTCCAATTCCCCAGTGAGCTACATCTGCCCTGATATATTGTTCTTTGTATATCATGATAGGAGCATGAGCAGAATCGTTAAAATAATTCAATTAAATCCAGAACAATATGAAAATCAACTTTCCAAACTGTCCAAATAGTTATTCCTATCAATCCATAAATTGTGGTCACAATCCTATCCAAATAGAGTTCATATCACTTGTAGTTCATGATTGACTGTTTTCGGTTAGCAGAAATCCATTTGATATTGACAATATCCAACCAAATATTTAAAATGTTCATAGTCGTTATTAATAACAGTCCATTTACCAGACAAGGGGTTTTGAAATTACATCAGCAGCAAGGTACCAGCATCAATAAGATATAGAAAAGGCTCAAGAGTGGTATCAGGATCCATAATCCACATCAGCAAAAACACTTCTGAAATTCCCTGGTTTCTGAGGTTTCTGCCAGATTTCCAAGGGTTCTGAAATTGGCTTGTACAATAATTAGTCGAATGACCTTTCGGAATTGTTGTTGACGTCGCTGAGACATGCAATCATATGGCTTTGTCGCTGAAGTCTCTCAGTACACAGAGAGATCTCTTTGTTGACATGCAACGTTGTCAACTCATTTTGACATTTTTGGACTTCCCAATTGAGTTCTCGCTTCATACTTAAATTTTGATTTCACAATATCTACATTTTTTTTATTTCACCAAATCCATCTCATCACAATTTCTTTCCATCCAAACAAATAGATCAAACGTTGCACCCCGTAGTTCAATTATAAAATCATAACATATTACTCTGCTTTCGAACCTTAAATAATGAACCAAGGGTGTTCCAATCATATCTGGCCCCATAGACGCATTTTGCACTCGTCACGTCAAGGGATCTACAAGTCATGAAACCAGTTCAACCCATTCAAATCAATTGGGTTATTCACAAACCATCCATTGTTATCATCAGCAATATCATATGGAACGAGATGGACAGCCCGTTCAATCAATCTGTAAGGTTCAATGTAACGCGATCCAAGTCAGAAGTTGGGCCTTTGTCCAATGGAATCATCATTCTGATGTGTTTTCTGCACCATGAACAGCTCAGAAGGTTGACAGATTGGACCTGGTATTGAAGAAGTAACAAGTGCTCAAGAAGTCAGGACCCCAAACTTGCTCACCTGAGCGAGGAATAGACAGTTTAAATGTGCTGGTATTCTTCCCTGAGTGAATGCAACATTTCTTTTCACATACTGATTTGGCCGAAGAAATACATTGTCATTTTGTGCCCACTTGAACTTCAACGATTGTTCAGTACCTGTGCATCGTACGAAGTGTATATCTTCTTCATCTCCTTGGAACTTCGCAACTGGTAGAGCAGCAGCAGTGTAGCGAGTGTAGGTCACCTCGCCCAGGCAAGCAAATGTTTGTCATTGTCCACAACAATTGGGATATCGCTGAAGCGTTCGAAACTCCATGTGATGAGCATTTGAAACCATTGTTTAGGTAATCCACACAATGCAGTGAGCTGCGAAAGAGTCTTGACCTCTGAACAAATGCCCTCCAGCTGTCAAACTGCAGTTTGTTTGTTTTGAGTTGTATTATCTTCCAGAGGAGGCATCTGCGCATGGTGATTGAGATCTCCGAATGCACAGAAGTCTCTTCCTGTGTTTCTATGCAGAATATGCTTGGTTGCCTCGTTTCCATTTGATATATGGTATGCAGCCTTCATCTCCATCATGACATACTGCGGATGTTTGGAGCAAATGTTTGATAGGTGGCTAAGCTGGCAAATATGATGAGAGAAGTGAGTTAGGAGATGCATTTGAATGAAGTTGAAATCAAATTCCTCACTGATATTTGCTTGAACTGTGAACTCAATCGTTTACCTATCATCCTCGATACGACGCGTCTGCACTGCATTCGACAGTGATCTCCAGTCTGGTTTTGATTCTCTTCCCAATCTCAAATCATCAGATAGTTGTTTCCTCTATGTCTCCGCAACTTGTTTCTTGGAATTGGTCGCGCGGAAGCGAGCCACTACTTCTATGAAATGGTGAATATTGGCAAAATAACCTTCTACATATCCGATGGTTGCGTCAGTGTGATTGTGGTACTTTGTCATGAGATGGCAATTAAGTAAGCTATTAACACAAGGTATGGCATCTCTACATGGGTGCTGTTGTTCGGAGCTTGGTTCCAATAGCCTCAATACAAAGAGTGATAAAAGCATTCGACAGAACATCGTTATCTCCTTGCCTTACCATTGTGTAACTGCCAAATGTGGCTTTGTGAATGGTGTAAATCCCAGGTATGGTGACATTTAATGCCAAATCCGGTTATATCGGTCCATCTGATAGTGATGTTCAAGAAATACAATTACCCAATCCATCCGATGCTTCAAGATGCCGAGGTAGATGGTGTAAAGAATGTCGGGTACTAAGAGACTAACCCAATCGAGTAACATAAGTACCCAGAAAACTGCTTCAGTTTCCCGAATACCTCGATTGTCCGAGAATTGGCGGGTAGCTTCTTTTGTTGATCGAGTGACATCCGTGTTGTATGCCGTAATGAATTTCCGGAAGTAGTCAGCAATGTTTTTCCATGGTGCAGGTGAAGAAGCTGCACTACTGAAAGATGCCTTTGGTACTTCACAAATGTGACAATTACCAGATTGAATTGAGTGGAGGTTGATATTCTCTGAATTGTCAGCCATCTATGCACATATGTCATGAAAGCACAATCATGTATATCCATCTGAGTATATCATCTGCCTGCCATTCTCAGATACTTCATCCAGATATATAAATATCAGTTTGAAGATGCTTTGTTGAACCTCTCGATCATTGTCCTATGGCTGTGTCAATGCCTAAGTTTTGCCCGGTCCTTTAAAAGAATGCTTGGGAGGAACCGGAAGAATGGCTATCATGACGCAGCACTTGTTCATTGGCTTGCATCGTTCAGATGACCAAATGGTACCCAAGCTCAGATAAACAGGCCATTTGTTTTTATCACCAAAATAATTGGTGAGGTGAGTCTGATAAGAGCTATCGATAATTGGAAAGATAGTGCTGCCAACAGGTTTTGAATTCTGCAAATGTTTCGTCAGCTTGGACGTGAAAGCTATATGTCTGAAAGAGCAGAATAATGTATACACCGGCTGAATCCACCACCAGTCCCCTGGATGGACTTCAGAGTAGATTTGTTCACCCACCTGATGATATTCCTTTTTCAGTGTATATGTTATAATGTCTTTATAAGCCAGTTATCAGAGGAGAAACTCAATGAAAGTTATCGGGTCATGATAAAAGAATTGCGTGTATACAGGAAGGCCTCCTGCATTCAAACATGTGAAAAACACCTTGCCAGTTTTTGATGTTTGCATTCCGAGGTCATAGGTGATGTCATCAATTCTTTCGAACAGTAGGTGAGACGAAATAAATGGTTGATTGGCATCAAGTTTCCAAAGGCTATCAACTACAGTCTTGGTGATTCAGTTCTGAACTCCACATGTGGCATATCGATACTCCGTCTCACTTGAGAAAGGGCTCCAACCTGTGGATTCCTCATCTAGTAGATAAAACATACCGTCAAATGGCTTTCCTGGTTGCTTAGCATTTTGCCCCACAAATCACAGTTCTTTTGAATAGAAAGCAGATTACTGTACCACTTTGGTCCACGTTTGATCGTGTTCTTTGTCGTTCGTGGCGGATCGTGCGTGTGGTGCATTAGGCTCGTTGTCCTCATCAAAGTGAATCTTGGGCTGATCTTGCTCTCGTATAAGAATGAATCCGTCTTCAATGATATAGCCCTCATATGGAAAAATGTTTCCTGCAATCATTCTGACTCTTTCTCAGTGAACATTTCATAGATGTGGAAAGAAGGACTTGGGATAGATGTATGCTCGGCAGCAGAACATGCAGATGATTCGTGAATTCGTGATATCAATGAGGCTTCAGAGGCTGAGTAAAAGAATTCTGTTTCTAGTCAAAGAATAGACTTGGTCAAACATCAGCATTGTTCGTCAGACCAATTCATTGCATCACGTGATTTTTGACTTCAGGTCTGATTGATTTCGTTTTCTCAAGGGTCTGATCGCAGAAAACTTCACGATTCTACAAACTCCCTACAAACAACATTATCCAGACGACAATATCACTTGAGCAGATTTACACAGTTGAAAGAAGGTAAAAGAACAAGATTCTGCTCGTCTGGGCGAATGGATTGGTACCTCACATGCATCTCTTCTGATGTTTACTTCAAAAGAAAGCAAGATGATAACTTATACATCATATAGTCAAGTGTAGATGAGCATCTACTATGATCAGGCCGAACTATGTCATTGCGCTAGATGACAAGGGTGTGTGACCCAAGAACAGTGAACCTGATCATACAAGCATCTTGAGCATCATGATGACCAACTTACTCTTTACCAAACACTTCATTGAATACCCATAATCCTTGAAGCTGTTTAACTAGATGTAAGACATCATGATACTAGAGTCATTCAAGAAGACCACCGGTGGGTGTGGGGTGGCCAAATATATATATCTCTCATCTCTCCCCCGAAATGACTCCATATTCTCCAGCATTGACTTCCTGCTCTTCATACTTTCTGTTACTGATTCTTCCGATCATTCGCCTCAGCCATAACATTCCTGCTTGTATGCTGAAATCTCTCACCTGACTCCACGATCAAATTGATATCTCACAACTTTGTGAGTATTTTCCGCGCATTAGTTGCTCCTTTGAAGAGCTAAGTTCTATGTTTGAATGACGGCTCCCAAGAACATTAAACATTCGGCCAAGGCAAGGGGGATAAAAGATGCTGAGTGGGTTGCAGAGACACTTGTGGTTGGAGAAACCAGTGCCAGTGCTGGGCAGAGCGATAATATAGTTAGGCCTGAAATCAGAGCTTATGGCCTTGCAAATGGAATCGATGATAGAACCGGAACAGGAGACAAAAAATGGACGGACTTCCTCGAATATCCCATGCAGACGATTGAGGAATTAATTCGGCAGATTGCAAAATTCCAGCGTTATAAGACCGGTGACAGACTGACAATGTTGTACAACTCATGGCCACCGTAGACTATTTCACCCAGGATGCTCACCCATCGGCCCGAATGGCAGGCCTCTTCGAATTGTATAACATGTCTAAGAAGCAGGCTGTTGAACTTTGGATGAAATCCCATCCCTCTTTGTGATTGTTCTAACATGCAGTCAGCTGATAATAACAATGAATTCTACACGCCAACCAAGCAAAGGAGCCGACGAGCTGCAGGAAGACTTTCACCACCAGACAGTTCTGCACCGATTGCAATTACGGTTGAATACGTTTCCCACGAGCTGGCCGAAAGGAAAGACAGTCACAGTTTTACCTATATGTGGCCTCGGACAGATGATTCCCTCATCGTCGCAATGAGTTCCTTGCGTTGATTGATCTCCTTGTGTGACCTGATGCAGTTACTGGTACATTCGATCCCCAATTCGACAAGAACTATTCGGGCCATCAGGGCAGTTACAGTAGAGGATGACAGAGTTTACAGGGCTGCAAGGAAGGACAAGGTGGTAATTCTCCATGACAACCAAGCATTGAGTGGGTGGCTTGCTTGGGCGAACCATTTGACTGATCCGCTCCTATGGGTTGTGTACCATCGCAATCGATCAGATCTTTCACATCCTGATTCACTGATCCCAGGCAATTGTCCCATTTTCGACCGATCAGCACTTCTTCCAAAGGTTCCAGATATCTCCATGTACGACATTGACGAAGAAGATAATGTTGAGGATAGTACATTTATGGAGAGGCCGCGATTACTCCCATGAAAATGGGCAAGCCGGAAAACGAGGGAGATCACTGTCCAAACGTGTATCATACACCTGCAGTGGATGCTGAAATGTATTTGGACAAGGGCTGTGGGATTTTATGCTGACTGGACAAATACTGATGTTGATGAGTCGGAGGTTATCTGGCTCAATGATAATCTCTACATTATAAATCCGCTGTTGCCAGAAACAATTTCTCTGCCAAAGAAGGTCTAAATTGCTTATCTGAACGAGTGTATTACATATTGGAAACGATTTCTGACAGGTCTGAATGACAGTGCTAGCGATAATGAATATGATGCAGTTATTGTTTGCATTTTCTGTCGCCCGTTTAGTTTTGTTCTTTGCCTTGTTATTGCTTTTGTGTCCATTGGTATTTCTTGTCAGGATTGATGGTTCCTTCATTTCAACATGGGAATTCTGTAATTATATAGTATGTTTAATCTTTTGATACTCATGCCCATTGTCATGCAATTGATGGGGATTCGCATCATTTGGAGATTTTCATATTGACCTATTATTATCCATGCCCTTCAATGGCCATCCATGTCTTGGCTGAAAGTAAGAAACCTGATTTGTCAGCTAGGTAAGTGCGAACATTGAATGGTTTTTATACAAGTGCAATAGTACGCCAGTGAATATACCTACCAAATAATATTGTGATCTCAATGGAGAAGTTTTTAACTGTGATAAGTGTATTTTTGGACTTATCAAAGACATCATACATACCAAATGCTAGACCATTCCTCATGGGGGAATGCAACTACACAATGATTTGCGGCTGACCGAGTCGTTTCAGCATTGGTGGACTGACATCGTCTACTCAACAAATGGATACCATGCGCTATATTCTGGTTGCCAGAGCTTCACGTCAACTGGCTCACCAAATACATATTCAGTATCAAGCGATAATATCATTTCGAATATATTCTAGGCCAGTGTATGGGGAAATGTGATTACAACACCAGCCATTTGGACAAGAGTATTCTGCAGCGCAACGAGCAAGTTCTTTGTTCTTTCAGTATATGCCTTTACCCCAGATTTATCACTTCATTCTTGCACTTTCCTCATCCCTTATTCATGCTCTCTTATATTGGCTGAAAACTTCACCCCTCCGTTATAGCAAGTGGAACCTGCATACAGACAAAGATACACATGACAACCATCCTCTCCTCACCCCCGTCAGTGCTCAAGGGGAATTCGTCACGATGACGACGAGTATGAATTCCTCGAATATTCAACAGAAATTGATCTTTCACCATCTCCTCAGCCTCCTCCTCCACCATCAACCAGACGTCAAAGAATAGTGATCCCCAGTCTGTACGAAGAATCGCCATGTCGCAATGCAGAAAGCCCATGCCTCATCCCATATTTGGCACCTTCAACATCATCTCTACAGAAACAACCTTCACAGGAGCATCTGACACCACCCATACAGGTGTCAAATTGTGACAATCTGATAATAGTTACAGACGAAGTGGATGAGGGAGCTCATCCAATGGCAAATAGCAAGCGTAAAGTAATCGACCTCTATCTGAACGAGTAATTCACTTGACATCATTCTGATGTTCTTCACTTGGAAGCACTCTCCTGCCGAGTATTGTAAGCTTGCATGCCAGGCAGGTAAGTTGCTTGGAGATGTCATAACATACGGACCTAGGATTGTCAAAATGTAGCGATTCTTGCATGCTCCAAATTCACCGACCAATTGAGCATCCTCGGCATCCCAGGTAGGATTCTTGATGTGATGATTAATACAATCATCCACTTTACTTTGTTCAAGGTCCCATTTGCAGGGCTGGCAACACCAACAACACTGCTACATGTCTGGTTGCACGAAGGCTGGAAGAGCATCAGCCCATGGGACGTTAGGATGGAGCCTACGCAAAAATGGTTGGCAAGAGTAGGTGCTGTGTTCAAATGCGTTGGTTCTTTACTGACAAACAGTGCTTGGCCAACATCACTACGGTTCATGGTACATTGGCCCATAGTGCAAAATGGAGTATTCAGTCACTTTATGAGCTGAATAATGAGCTGGAGATGAAGGTATTGAAAAAAGTGGGCTGGCTTTTGGAGAAGGATAGGTTCACCTGTCCCCATGCGGGTCGTGATGCATTTCGCCCTTGATTTGACACATAATTTATACTACTGATGGCTGATATTTCATTAGAACTTTTGTTTCCAATTCGCCGCTTCTGAAATAATGGAGCTTTTTTTAGCACCTATTTCGGTGGAACCAGACAACTTGGAAATACCAATAGGCAGATGATCAGAATGATCAACCAGACCTTTTATATCGTCGCTGCGACGGCACTCTGGCATGCTCTGACGGCCTATAAGACTGGAACCTACATATCTCCTCGAGACTGCTCATCTACTTCCCTGACTGCTTGTATGTATCATTTCAATTGTACGACTGAGTCTAACATGCGTTTGGCAGTGGCTTTGCAATGTCTGGAAGATGACTTCCTGTTTTCCTCGGTAGATATGCAAGCGAAAAAGATCTTCAATTTACAAGTGGCAATTCGCACGAAGTGGAAAGAGTGCAGGCGTGGGGACAACATGCTGATCATTGGCTGGAACAATCTGGCCGATCACAACAAGAATTTTCTCACTTGGATCCCTGAGGACCTTGCTGCCACTGAGAAGCAATTTGCACGCATACACGAGCGCACGGTGCGTGCTGAACATTCACTCTTTCTGCTGTCAGAGGCCACTCCGTATACATGATTTGCTGATATCAATTCAAGTGACACTGATACTGTGGTGAACGGTGAAAATACCCCTCCAGACAATCAGGCTAAACTTCTGGAGGACAACATTCATCCTTCACTTGCCAATGACCAGGTTTGATAGCTGCTGTTGGTGTTGCTGTTGGTGTTGCTGTTGTGGTTGCCTTTGCTGTTGCTGTTGCTGTTGCTGTTGCTATTGCTGTTGCTGTTGCTGTTGCTAGTGCTGGTGCTGAATTTCTCTTGTAATTGTCGTTCCTGCTTGTATCGGTGTGTAATCAGCTTGTTATTTTGCTGTCGCTGCTGCTGTTGGTGCCGCTGTTGCAGTTGCTGCTGTTGCTGGTGCTGCTGTTGCTGGTGCTGCTGTTGCTGGAACTGAATTTCTGGTAGTATTGTTCTTGCTCATGTCGATACATAATTTGCTTATTTTCATTCTTGATGCTGCTGCTGTTGATGTTGATACTGCTGTTGCTTGTGCTGAATTTCGCTTGTTCTTGCTCATGTTGACACATAATCTGCTTGTAATTTTGCTGTCGCTGCCACTGCTGTTTCTCTTGTTATTGCCGTTCCTGCTCGTATTGATCTGTAATCTGCCTGTTATTGTGGCTACTGTTCTCAGAGAATTTCAATGGGGTTAAATTGATTCGAAGCATTTGGATGTTGGCAATCCTGAAAATCATCAAATGGTGAGAAACTAAGGCTTCAATAGAGCAGATACTATGCGTCACAACGAAGAGCACAAGGATTTCAACAGCTATAAGCATGGTATTTACATTTGTATTACCGAGTTTGTAAAGCATGACAATATTATGATCATGGTTGAGACAGGCAAGAATGGAGAGATCAAGTGTTGAATGTGAACTTCAGAATTACAACCCCAATTGCAAGAGGTTAACAGCATTGGCAATGGTTGATGAATGCTTCGTGACAAGTAACCAAAGCTTTTGCATAAGTAGAATTGTTCATAAGAAATAGGCAAGGATGGTTGTGTTATTGGAGCTATTTGGTGTTGATGATGACTTGATGAATGCTTCATGAAGAGTTGGCGAAGAGCGCGACAATGGAATCAGGTTGATGAATATATGGTGAATTTGTTATGAACGCTTGACAACGCATGCAATTGAGCGCGTTGCTCGACTGGAGTTTTTGAAATTCAATTTCAAACATTTTGTTGTCCAGCTCGACAATGTCAGAGAGCTCGGCAACATACGTTTTGTTTTTCCTGATGCATGTCCCGAACCCAGATATTTTTTGAAGATTCATAATTTAGAGTGATTTAAAGATAATTGCAGATACAAATCTCGATCCTGCCATACCTGAGCAAATTTAAACATATATGAAGAATAGACAGTAAGCAGCAGGATTGATTTTGACAGCCCCAGCAAGCATTAAGGAAAAGCAAAATATGAATTTAAAAGTACCAGTAGTATTATTCAAAAAGTAAACAAACTCATAGTGTGAACAACTCTGTTCAACCCAGAAAGCACATGGTCAGAATATATATACAATGATTGACAAGTATTTGTGAGTTAGATGTCTAATTGATAGAAAGGATGTTTGTGGATCAAGATAAATTAGCATAAGAATTTGATAATGTGCAAGCACAGTTGCAAATTCAGGCTGAGGAAACTGAGAAATATTAGTAACAGGTGGATAGAATTTTATTATTGGTGGGAACAAACAGAGGAAGTAATAATAGAAAAGAAAGTAAAATCATAGGTTTTGCAGTGATAGATAGAAAGATATTGCAAGAATGAAAAATCCAACAGGTCTTGAAAATTTCCCATAATATTCAACACTTTTATAATAAACAGATCAAAATATGGTATGCTATAAATTTCCTAGAAAGAGTATCACTGGAATATATCTGACAATATATTGATAACATAATAGAACATATTAAACTTATCATTCGGTAGAGTCCGATAGAGAATGCAGTTAGCCTTTAGATATCAGAATCAATTATTAACAGCAGAAAGCAAATTCATAAAGTTAAATCAAAGAGACGGATAGATTCATAAGTTTTGTGCAGACCTTCAATAACAGATTCCGGATATAGATTACAAAACAGTGTTGCCAAGCAATACTATCAGACAAAGTTATTTGAACAAATGAGTACGGATTTTCGGCGACATTGCGATATTTCAGCTAATCCGATGGAATATATCAATATATATTCAATAAATACCAAACCAATTTGACCCTGTGCCATTAAACAAAGATTGGGATGATGAAGTTGAGGAATGATGTCAGGGTTTCAAGGCTTGAAGTATGGGATTATGAAAACTAACAAAGATTTGAAATTGCAAGTATTGCCAACAAAATTAGAGAGTAAGAATCTGGAATCACAGATGTGACCAGAGGTTGGTGCTGAAGGTTATTGATTTTATTGTAGAGTAGAGAACAAGTACTGAGCAAACCAATCTACTGCAAAATTCTTGGCCTTGTATACAATATTTGTAACCATTGTTATTCTTACTTACTCATTCCAAATATATTCAAACTTCACCCAACTTTCTCCCACCTATATTCATTCCAATCTCACTCCATTCTTAGCTTGTTAATAAGTACCCAAAGCTGTTTCCAATTCTCAAAAACCTGCTTCCCCTGAATCAATTTGTCCCTTACTTTGGAATCCTGATGCCATAGCTTGAATATCTGTTTGTTAGTCTAATGATAAATATCCCAGTTTTCTTCCAAGTGAATGTAACTGTACTTCATTGATTCTCATTTGGTTACCAATTGTCACTTTATATATTTTTAACAGTAGCTTCCACGATTATATACCAAATTCCCACGATATTTCTGGACTGTCTGTTCTGGATTGTTCCATGTTCAAAATATTGATCTTCTGCAATCCATCTATGTTTATTGCAGATATCCAGCTGCATTCATTGTGATTTTTCTACTTTACCAAGTACTGACATCGTTATATAAATATTTGGGAGTGCTCAATACATTTTGCTTTGTATTCTTCTTTCTTGTCCACTGTAACTGGAGCTGGTGGTTGTACTTCCATGTTTTCCGGTAGAGGATCCTTTGATACCTTTTACAGGTACGAGTTGGTTGTACTGGATGGATGTGGAAATCTTTGGGTAATTTCAAATCATAGACTCCTGGGCTTATAACCTCAATAATTTTACAGAGACCTATTTGTTTCCAATTCCACTTTTTTCTGGGTTGTTGCATTGCTATATTTCTGGGATTCATCCAGACTCTATCTGCTGCCTTGAATGTTTGTCCTTCTTGGTGATTTTTGTCCCTTTATTCCACTTGAATGACTGTACTCAGGATATTTCACCTCTCACCTGAACGAAGATATCTTTCATCTGCTCTGCAATTTGTATTGTGTTAATTTCACAGAAACTTTTGCTATTATTAACTGGATATCAATTGAAGGGCATTCTGAGATAGAAACCAAAATGCCTAATAAGGGTGAATACATTGTCGACTCTGGTGTCCAGTTGTTGGATAAATATTCTGCCAATGGAAGCCATTGAATTCAATGATCCTGTTGGTAATTCACATATGCTTTTTGGCACTGTTTCAGAATGGTATTAATTATCTCAGTTCATCTATTGGTATATTGGTGAAAGGCCATTGACAGTTTTTGCTCTGTTCTTAACTTTTTACAAACATATTTCCAGAGCTCTTCTGCATACTGTGATCCTCCATATGACACAATTATTTGCAGTTGTCCATGCAACCTGTACACTGTTTCAATAAACATTCTGCCAAGTTTCTTTCTATCAGTATCATCATGATAAGGACCCAGGTATTTCATTTTTTACACTGGGTCTACCACTACCCAGTTGGTAATGTAGCCTTGCATCAATGGTAGCCCCACAATGAGTGCATGATTAAATTGTGTCATGATTGCTGTAGTTCTTCGCGCAGTCAAAACTGTCAAGGTGTTGTTTGAATGTTGGCTTGCTGCATCCGTATGTATAGCAATTCCACATATATAACACCAGAAGATTTGCTCCGGGTTTACCCAGTCAAAGTAGTATCTGTAGTTAATCCAGGACTGCTTGAGCGGTAGGTTAAGAGGTTCGCACGGCATGTGAAATCACTGTAAGATTCGGAAAGGAATGATGAGCTTTTCAATACATATATTGATAAGGCTTGTTCTCCTCGCTGAGAAGGTTGATGATACCTTTCTACCCTCGAAGAACCTAAGATCTTTATATCTTCATCTTTGATTCTGACAAATACTTCTATCTAAGCTTTGCTCTAGAGCTCCAGCACT
This sequence comes from Trichophaea hybrida, assembly GCA_015178995.1. Classification (NCBI taxonomy): domain Eukaryota; kingdom Fungi; phylum Ascomycota; class Pezizomycetes; order Pezizales; family Pyronemataceae; genus Trichophaea; species Trichophaea hybrida. Next base: position 39,843 of record WHVE01000030.1, on the reverse strand, counting down.
GTAGCCATCATTGGACCACTCTCGAACAACCATCGAAACAATATCAGTTTCTTTGAAACTACCGCGGCCTCCATCTCTGGATCCACGATCATGTTTATCATCATTGGATGATGATCAGTCTATCGATATCCTGTATGACATCAACCTCATGGGCCTGTGCCTCCTGACCAGTGGTATCTTGTTAATCTCATGGCCTCCAGACAAATAGGCCTCTTTTGATAGAAAGCAGCTTTGCTGTTCAAAGTTGGCATGTATTCTGTCACCTCCAACAGTTGTCAGCTACTTTGCTGGCACCATTCTGCTGGTTGCCGGCTGTCTGTTTGTTATAGGCAAGTCGTCAGCTTCTTGGCCGATACCATTCAACTATTTGTTGGCTGCCTATTTGTTATCAGCGATTTGGAGCAGAAGCGACCATGACCATCAACTTGCCATTGTTGATTATCAATGGTGTGGGTGTTTGTTTGCTAGCGATCTGAAAAGATGGTCCCTGGCATCCAAGACGAGGGGTAGCCAATTATATCCAATCAGGAAAATTTTGTTTAAACGTATATGACCCCACTGCAAACTTGTTAAGTATAACAACATGTGCCTGTCTGCATTCTGTCTTTTACCTTGCCACTACTCATTTCTTTTGAGCAGTGTAAGGGTTCTGGCTTTTCTTTGATAATCTACTGTTGAGGATTTGTGGTATTTCATTAGTATATACATCTTGGCCTTGTAAAGAATATTGCCAACTTTGGCTGCCTGTGTATATGGTCCCTTACTGCTGTTGAAAGGATAGTCTTCATATATATTATACCTCCGGTTCTACAGTCCTTTAGGGTTCATGTCCTTGTTGTCCATGTTCAGTACTTCAGCCATTGATTTGACCAGTTTTTTCTGTATATCTTTTTCAATGTTGTCCATTTTCAATTTTATTTGTTTAATTTTTTTTGCCCTGCCCCTTCTGAGGAATATTTCTGGCATTCTGGTAAGTGCATCAGGTTTGCGGCCCTGTTTTTCTGGTCAACAACTATTCTTGAACTTAAATCATAACATCAATGCGGACCACCATATGTGCCTGCGGTTGAAGAGTTTTGAGGTTATGAAGTATTGCAGGTTTTTGTAGCCTACTAATATTTTAGTTGGATATGCCAACTCTATATTTTAATCTCGATTGGTTCTGGAATTTGACTATTCCATCTTGTTCTTGATCACATATTTGGTAATTTTTTCTGCTTATATATACTTTGTTGAGAACAATACAACCAAATGAAAATTTGCTTGGTCATCATACTGTGATAGTATACCTGCTGTCATATCACTAGATGTGTTGGATTCAATGTCGATTTCCATATTCTGATTAATGTGGGCAAAAGTTGATACTGTTGTGAATGACTAATGTATTTCTATAAAGATTATTAATGTTCTGCAAAGACTCATTTTTTATCAGTCTTCCAGCAATATGGTTCCAGTGTTTTTGTCAGCTTTGTAAGTAGCTGTACTATCTGGTGCTAATTTCTAATGAATCTTCAACAAAAGTTGGTGCAATCTAAAAATACCTGAACTTGAATAACCTTGTTAGTACTTCCTAGTGCTAGAAGGTCTGGACATTTTTGGAGTCCATTTTGAATCCATTGTCTTCCATATTCAGGCTCAGCTACTTGATATCTGCTTGGTGGAATCCACATGTGCTGCTGTGAGATATATTCCTGTCTCATTGGGAATTAGTATTACTGTTTGAACATGCTTGTTTTGTATCCTTATATCATTCCTGTATATCAGAATATTGTCAACAAATGCTGTTCAAAAATTGTCCAAAAAAGGTCACAATATATCATTGATGAATTCTTGAAAAGATGCTGGAGTATTGGTCAGTCCAAAGGGTATTACTAGTATTTCAAATGAACCATAACATGTTTTAATTGCTGTTTTGCATGTATTATTTTCTGCAATCCGAATTATAAGATAAGCATTTCTTACATATAGTTCAATATAAATACCGGCCTGTGCGAGTCTCAGTATTATTTTCAGGCTTCATGATACTGATGAGAATTTTCGATCGTTTCTTTGTTTAACCCTTGATAGTACACAACTGTACATAGCTCTCCATCTGCTTATGGTGAAAACCATTCTGGAGGTTCACATGGCCATGATGTTGATATAATTAATCTCTTTGATAAGTTCTTCTCATTTCACTTCCACAGGACTTGTATCTCTTCTTTTGACAGACAGTATATTGATTTAAATTGCCAAGTGAATCATGATTGGTGTTTTACTTTATGATTGTTTGGTTTGTGTATCAGCAGTAGTTCAACTATTGTCCTATTGAATAGGGTAAGAAACTAACGATATTCTTTTGGTATGACTTGTTCCAATGATTTTTCTTTAAGGTTCTCAACCTCAAATGTATTATTGCTTTCTTTCAGGGTAACTATGTAGATTTGAGTCTCCTATTATTGTTGGGTAGTATGAATGGTACAGTGGCGATTGCATATGTATCCTGCTTTGATTTGTCCTGGACTTCATTTAACTATATATGGTTGCCCTATATCCATATATTTGAGTGTTGTTATCAGTTATGCTGGCAGTAACTGCGTTCCAAACCTGTTCGCCTGCTTCAATATTGACTATAATATGGCGAAGTTGCATTTGTAGAAGTTCTAATATGATTGGATAGTATTGTAATTTTTAAATGAATACTCATATAAGGGGTTGCAAGAAGGTTGCTTTATTGACTAGCTAGTGACACACAGGTAACCTGGACCATGCACTGTAGCTGAGTCATAGCCAAGCTGTATGGAGCCGCACTGAGCCACACCTTATGTTCATGGCAGAACCTCCCACAACTATCCCTGGCTCAACACAAATTGTGCCCATTCCAAAAGAATATTCCAACAAAGAATGACTCTGGCCAATATTAAAAACCCCACATATCTGCCTGACACAGGGCAAAAACCCACTACGAATCAATGAAAACCTTTCATTAATCTTTCTGCCAACATGAATGGAATTTCAACCTTCCTGCATCCACTTATGGACCAAACGACCCTTCTCTTGATGGTACAGCCACAGTAACTCTTCACAGCTGCCTCTCAGATCACCCAATGACTGCCAATCCAGTTCTGGGTATCCAAGCCACTGCACCTTGTACTGTAGGGTTTGGACCAAAGAGCTCCAACGCTTGATAATTGATTGAACTGTATATTCTGGATCTATATTGGTTATCATTTGGAATGGTGGGGGTGGAGGCCAATTTCAGCCATCATCCACAGGGTCTTGTTTCAAACAAAATACATTGAAGACATTAGGCATTTTGTGGCAAGCAGGCATATTGAACCAGAACGTATTGGTACTGATAGGCTTGGTAATGTAAAATGAGCCACAAAATAGATAATGAAATTTCCTGGAATTGAGATGTGAAGGGTTGAATTTGATGAGATTTGCATAGCCAATCGGATAGAGCATGGTTTCAAGAAAAACTGAGTCCCCCACCTTGAAGTTGTGCAGGCAGCGAGACATATTGGCCTCCAAAATCATCTTCGTTTGCGCATCCTCCTGCTGCACTGATACTATGCAGAGGTTTGACATCATCTGCTCAGCAAATTTGTCAGCTTCCAGACAGATATTTGACTGATGGCTGGCTTTCGGAGTCAGTACAAACCCGTCAATGGACACTCTTCCCACAAATCCAATATGGGCCTGAAGCAGATATATCTTATGTGATTAATTGCACACTATGTTGTATATAAAATCGGCCAGTGGAAGTAGATGATCACACTCCGTTGGGTGCTGCACTATATATATTTTAATGTAATATTCAGTGACTGTGTTCCAATACTCTGCTTGGCCAGCTGTCTGCAGAAGACAGGTGGTACTATGGGGGCGTGTAATTCCCAACTGGACTGTAAGAGAACCCCAGACATCTGACATAAAATACATATCACGATCCGAGCTGATGTCATCCTGGTTGTCCCTGTTTATTATGCACAGGTCAATTCAATCTTTGCCAAACACTTCGGCCAGTAAATAATTTTCCTTTGGTGCTTTCCACTGTGCTCTCTTGGTGAGTGGATAGATGGTTGTAATCATGCAGCTATAGCCATCCTTGACCATAGCTGGCAACTTAGAAAGAAAGTGTACAGTATCCATTGAGGCCCGTGTCTCCAAAATCAGCAGCGGTTGTAGTAAGCCATTGGGAATTTCATTGGAATGTATCTCAGGGTGGCATATATCGCAACCACAAACCCATTCTCTAACTCGTTTTCTCAAATAAAGCCAATAGAACAGTAGTGCGATGGTTGCTGCTGTGTTTTCTACTCTCTGTTGGCTGCTGCCAAGTGGAGAGTTGTGAGCATCCAAGATGATATTACTCCACATATCTGATTCAATGTAGAGTGTTCCAGTGTCCCTGCAAAAAAGGTGGCCATGGTAAAGCCGAAATGACCTTGCCCGGAAGATGTTTTTCCAATCCTGCTCACCTTTCAAACATGAAATTGCCTGATTATCAGTCTTGTCAGTTATTTTGGTTTCCTCACTGAGGACATTGACAATTGGACTGAAATATACATCTTCAACCAGTAATTCACACACCTCTTGCTTCTATTCCTCAGTACCAATGATTTGAAGATCCATAGTGTTCATGCTGATGGTGGCTACTGGGGTTGCTGAGGCTGGATAATGGATTCTGCTCAAAATATCTGCCACAAGGATGGCTGCTCCTGGGCAGTATTTGATCAAACAGTTCACCTGCTGCAGTTCATCCAGGTGTCACCATTGGAGACTGGAAAGCTACTTCTGGCTTAGAATATACTGTAGCAAATCATGATCCATATATACTGCCGTCTGTCAATTGCCCAGGGAAGCCTGCCAGTGGATAATATTGTGGTGGATCGCCAATATCTCCCGGTGATATGCGGCATACTGCATCTCAACCTCGTGTAATGGTCAAGAGAAGAAGCACAGTGGGCGTTCCTCCATCTTGCATTCCGTTTCTCAAGGTTGCTTTTGAGTCAGAATGCCTCAAATCGCCACAACTGATGCATCAGCATGCAGATTATAGTCATGCTGCTGATTGTATAGTGGCAGCACTGGAGCAGATGCTGAAGCCTGCCAAATATTGTCAAACTCCGGGTGTAGATTCTGCAGCCACCTAATCATACGTTTTTTGGTTGTCAACATGTATAGCTGTGTGGTCCAGTTCAGGAATTTGTGTATATATTTCATATAATAACGTGCCACCTGCAGGAATCAATGAAACTCGGTTGCACTCAATGGCACTGGTCAGACTCTCATGGCAGCGATCATCTTATCCTCAAGGTGAATCCTCTTGCAGTTGACCTTGCAACTGGCAAACACAGATTCTGTGTTCTCAAAAAATGCATTGTTGATCATTCAACTGGAGATACACCACCCTGATTGCTCGCAAGATAGTTTCAACATGCAGCGTATTTTCTGTTAGATTGTGTGAGAAAATAAGAATATCATCGAGGTCAACAATTCTGAACTTCCTATATGGGCCCAAGATTTGATGCATAATGCGCATGAACACTGACAGCACAGTGGCCAGCCCAAACTACATTAACGTCCACTCCTAGAACCCTTCCCGAGCACCAGCAGCCATTTAATGCCTGTCATCCGGGTGTATGCACAACTGATTGTAACCACCAGGCAGATTGAGCTTCATCAATACCCTGTAGCCATATAGCCATTCTTTGAGGTCTTCCATATATGGCAGTGGGTATTGGTCTTTGCTGATGAATAAATTTAGGCCTCTGGAATCAACACACATCTAAAGTCCAGAGCCATCTGGTTTCTTAACAACAATTACTGGGGCCGCAAATCGGAATCGGCTGTCAGTAATCCAGCCATTGTCAAGCAACTTGGCAATTTGGATTTCGAATTCCCCACATTTCTAGTCTTACATCTGATATGCCTGGTGGTGAGATGGCTCTTCTGCCTCATCAGTATCTATAAGGAAGTCATATCTTGAGGCAGCAGAAACTCCTGTTGGCTATTCCGGGAGATCTGCAAATATCTTCCTAAGTCATAACCACCATATTTTGCAGTCTGTTGGCTTGTGTAGTGTAGGCCCCTCCTTCTCCTCCATGATTTTGTCAACACAATCCCAGATATTGGCTATAAGAATCTCTGAAGACTTTGACTTGGTAACGAAGAACACAGACACCATATGATTGCCAATCCATGGGCTACTGTTTTGCAATGCGCACAAACTTCCCTCAGTTGTTGTTGGTATAATTTGAGGTCGGCCTGCAATATTGAGATGATTGTTGAAGGAAGACAAGAGCCTTGGTGTAAAACAGTCCAATCAGGCTCCAGCATGTGTAGAGTATTGGTTTTATGGTCGATGAGGTGGAATTGACTGCTATCCGGTCTGTACTAACATTTAGATCAGAAACGCCCCACAAGTCAAAAACTGTGTACCAACCAGAAATGTCGACCCGATTGCCAGCTACACCTCTTATTGACTCATTGAGAAAAACTTGCCATCTATCTTGCTCTGCCTTCTTTTTCCCTGCAACAGAGACTCTCACACACTTGCAATGTTGATGATTTAAACCTAAGGAATTCGTGTAAGCAAAATCAACCTAATGATGGGAGATGCAGCAATCAAAAAAGGCATATGCTGAACGAATTGTATCATTGTGTTAGGGGTTTTCCCTTATCATGTGTATGAGGTACATCAGGCTTAATCTCCCAAGCTTACCACCAGACAACTTGTGTCAGGTGATTAAGGATACACCCTCAAGGATGCCTACTGATGAGTGAGCGGAAGGCCCAACATAGACAGGTGAAATTCCCGTAATATTCCAAGCTCCGATACTGCGTCTTAGCAAAGTGGACTAGCTAATCCATGTGGAGACAATATGCACACTCGATTTGACAGTAATCAAGGGAGACATCTCTTCGTACTGGCCAAGGCATGGGACACACCAAACCATGCTGCCAAAGCAACATAATAGCCTCGCAGGGACCTACCGGTCAGCTGTGCATTACAAATCCAACCAGTGTTACTTTCCATCAAACTAATACTGGGATATAAATCATGATCGGAATCTATTAAGAGTTCCCCGAGAATGGTTGGACGAACGATATTATCATAGTATGAGAGACTTTACTATCTTCCCGAGATCAGTAATCAACGGAGATGAGTTAACTGCGCCCCGGTAGTTGACTGTATCTAAAGGATAAGTGTTCGGACCTAGACTGTCGAGCCCCAGAACTGTCTCGTTTGGAAACACGATGACTGAGAGAGCTCACCACCCTCCGTGGAACACAGATACAACGCGATGACACTAGGTATGTGGCAAAGTATTGGTTGGTAGCTCATTAAATCTTTGATCACTATTCCACTCATACAGGAGAACGATAACTAATACGACGCACCGGTCCCATATACGTGCAGCAACGTCGTAAAGTACAGTATAACCTTTGGGATGCCTGGTGGGAGCTTACGCCCCACATATTGTTAAAATGAAACTCTCCGCCAACAAACTAACGGGATCAGCTCTGTTGCAACGATCGGTGTTTAGGTGAACACCCACTTCAGTGGACTGAGTGTTATTGAGATAATACCATATACACACATAATAGTGGTAGAGATGTACTGTCACTGATAGGCCTCTGACGGAAAATGCTCACCTATACAAGACCACCTTAAACTCCTGTTTAAACACAACAATCAAGCTCTATCAGCAATCCACAGTCAGAACAACAAACAGCGGAAAACCACCTGAAATATTATTAGGTTTTTACCTTATAAATATCATATTATTTATGTCCCAATATGCCTGTGAAGATATCATTATCTACAACACCACCTATGTACATCAGTATTGCCAAAATGATATCCACCTCGACTTCCTGTACGAGTTTTTGCAATACAACAACCTTGTGGACGACTACTTCTACTTTTGCGCAACTGGCATGTGTCCCTCGCAGCGTGAGTTCAACAAGTCTTCGGAAAGTTACCTTCAAGACTCCTACGATTTCTAGGTAGCGGCCGTACTCAGCGTATGCTATATACGTACACACTCCACAACGACTACGATCAATCACTCTTCAAATCCACTTCTTCAGGTTCATCTTAGTCATCAAAATTAGACTCTATCGACACCGAGTAAGACAATATCAGTTTACATCTACACACGCAGGAGTACCCCCGTAATACATTGCTGGTTCAAACAGAAGTATTAAAACAAAGTAAGTCTAAGTTAGGTGAACTGATGTCAGAGTCAGGTGGAGAAACAGGTATCTCATTATGTATCAGACTGCTCAAGTACTATTTTGCTTGCTGTATACACTTCTCTTTGCCAGTCCCTGTTTCCTCCAGTTCTTCAGCTCTTCCAATAACTGTCTGGGTAGTAGGATATTCTATCCCTACTCCCAATTGTTGTATCGCTGGGCCTCCTCCCACTCAACAGTTTACTACAGCGCCACCGAATTGACATCATCATCATTTGTGATTGTGGCATCCCTTGTTGTCAGAACTGTATTGATGTTTCCAGTTGTGGACATGGATAAACCTCCCGGGCCCCATCAGACAATGTTCATTGTGATCACGAACTTCATCCCATCTACAACCTGTTCCGCCACCTCCGAAACGGACAGCTTGGCCTCATCCATTCACGTCGGTAGTTGCACAATCGTATGCCCCAGGTTTGAAGCCACTTAAGCAGTAGCATTGGGTATTGGCGTTAGCTACAGTCCGGTTGATTGGCTCACAATCAGTAGACATCGGAACAGAAGCAGTGTTGGTGTTACACCTAGATAGTTCCCAGCACGGTCCTGTATGATCGCCCACGATTTTCCTCTGTGGATGTCATCGGCTATAACTTGTCCCGGATGTCAGAGCCAATCTCTTCGGATGGCCAGGAAACGGACAATCACACCATAGATAAGCATCGATTGCTTGCCAATGACTGTGGTGGTTTCTGCTCCGAATCGCCGATAAAAAACGGACAGCCAACACACTGCTAAATAGCACCGACCAATAAGCTGACGCTCGCCGACAACAAACAGGCAGCCAGCAAACAACAGAATAGCACCAGCTGAACACCGATGATGTGCGAAGGCCTCAGAATATGTTCCGGCTTTGAACAGCAAAGCTGCTCTCTATCGAAAGAGGCCTGTTCGTCTGGAGGTTATCAGATCGAAAGGATACCATTGGTCCAGAGGCACAAGCCTGCGAGCTTGATGTCATGAAGGGTGCTGATGGCCTGATGATGATTTCATGAGGATAAATACGATGGAGGGTCGAGAGATGGAGGCCGCGGTAGTTGCGAAGGAATGGGCATTGGTTTGAAGAGGGTCCGAAGGTGGTGATGGTGCAGGAGCTCCAGAGCAAAGTGTAAATTGAAGTATTTGTCAGAAGCAAAGACAAAGGTATAAAGACCTTGGATTCTTTGCGGGTAGAAAGGATAATCAATCATGTGACCAAGGAGAGCAAGTCATAACAGTGTACATATTGAAAAGCAATTTTTTTCATTCAGAATCATTCAGTGATTTCACATCCCAAGCGAAACTCTTAACCTACATTGGAAGCAGTCCTGAATTAGGTTCAGATACTACTTTGACAGGGTAAATGTGGAGCAAAGCTCCTGGTGTTACATCATACGGATATCAAACAAATGCTTTTGAGGAAGGTATTCCTTCTACTCACATACATTAAGTGAGCTTGGTGCCATATGACTCCAACTGCCACTGTCAAATCAACTTCTTTGATTTCGCTGGAATCCCGTTGCAGCTTGCAGAACCAGAACCTTACAACTACTTCAATAGTATCAATGCACTCATAAATGAACCAAAAGAACCTCTCAAATATTATATTTGGGATGCACCTGATACGCTGTATCTGTGAAACCTCTACCAGGAAGACGCCACCAGACAAGGAGGAGGCCTGAGTGTGGACGATCCATTTTTCGCTGATCATTGGACAAGATACAAAGGCTTGCACATCAATTGCAAAAATCAACAAGTGTTTTATTGTGAGCACAAATGCAGAGGAACCCACACCAAGATCAGAAGAGCAGCAGCCACTCTATCGACTATCGTCACTACCATGTACCATTGCAATTGATCAATGAATTCAGAAAAAATACCACCCCTATTTCGTAATCTATTCCCATGTCGCTGGTTCTCAATTACGTATGCCTCCAACCCAGACTAAGTGCCATCGGTTCAACTGCAGCAAGAATCTCGAGCTCAATTCCTCTTCTTTCACATTGCCCCTGATGGGCAATTATTCGTCGTCCTATAATGGTTTGGTCAGACACTAGAATGATGAATGCCTACATGGTGGTTAAAAGGGAATATCTGTTGATCCTATTCAGCGATAGAGATAAGCAGGTGACACAATACCAACCCATCACAAGAAAAGACATTCCGGACTAGGTTATTGAGCTTTTGGAAGGAATCAACATGGAGCTTGAACGAATGGACACCCTCATCCAGAAAGCAAGGAAGAAACATGTTGAGATACAGATGGCCCTTCCAGAATGGGCCAAAGCTTACAAATGCCCCATCATTTGGCAAAATGTAATATACAATACCATTCATCTGGGAGTGGAAAAGATGGAAAGAGCTCAACTCGAGAAACATTCCAATAGAGGTATCAAATCCCAAGTGTTTGCGGCTATTGTTCAAACAGCCTTTGGTCTAATCAAGGCCCAGTCAACAAAATACAATAAAGAGCTGCAGTCAGCCCTCAGTGAGCAAATCCAATGCTCTGGAAAAGCCTGGGGAAGCCTTTCGGCTCTACTCGGCAATAGGGAACAAGCCCAAGAACACCTTGCCTTCCAAGTGTATACCCAGTTCCAGGGGCTGGCGGATGTTCACATAAACACCCAAGAGGATGGCAAATGGATGATAGGGTTTTATGCCAACTCTTATCAGGAAGCAACAAAGATACAGAAGGAAGCACAGAAAAAGGCAGGCATCGCGGAGCGGGAGAGGAATGCAGCAGAGCAAAAGATGAAGAACGACTTTGAGCGAAAATTCAAAGAATTCACTAGAGCTTTGCGGATGAAGTTCTCAGATGAGAAAACAAAACGATCAGTACACTGACTGGCTTGGTCAGTATTGGTACCAAAGGACGGGGATACCGAGCCTGTTGAACAGGGATTCCACCTGCGATATACCTTAGCTGATGGTGTTGGAGTTTGGATCCAAGAAGCTGTGATTCCAAATCCAAATGGTAATGGAGATGGCACAGGAGGCGTTGGAGGTGACCCCCCAAAGAACTCCAAGTCTTCTAGCTCCAGCTCGAAAAGATCCAGCTCATCTGCCAGTGGAGGAAATATTCTTCCACCACTTCCACCACCAGCACGAACGGATTATAGCAAATCACCTTCGGTACCACCACAAGTACCACCACAGTCTAAAACTCCGAATCCTAACAAGAAGCAAAAAATTGCACTTCCCTAAAAGTTTAAGGGAGACCCAACTGACACGTTTGAGTCCTACCACTACTGGAATCCAGAAGTGGATTGCTATCTCAGATACTTCAAGGATGATTATAACGATAATGACAATAAAATTGTCTTCATTGGAACGATCCTGCAAGAAAAAGCTTCAGGCCGGTACAACAACCGAGAAATACAGCTAAGGAAGCATTTGCAGGTTGACACATGGTGAGCGTACACCACCATCATGGAGCTACGATTCATCGACCCGGCGGAAGAAACAGAATGCCTCCAAAAATGAATAAATTGCAGTTCAAGGGAGACATCCAGGACTATATTATGAAGATGGAGGACTTGAACTACGATGTTTGCTTGTCAGGGATTGCCTGGCGACAGGCTCTACAAAGTGGACACAATGAAGAAATCAAGGATTGATTAATCTTTTTGAAGATTACACCAGAAGATGATGGGGAATACCAATTACTGCTTGAATAAGTTGGCTGCGCATATGAGAGACGCCTGCAAGCACAGTACTCGCACAATGATTACAAATCCAAAGACAAAAAGAACAATAAGAGCAAGCATGAAGATGATGATGATGTTAAGGGGAATCAAAGAAAGAAGAACATTGAGAATGGTTGTGACTATGAGAAATCGGGAACGGAGAAGAAGAGTCCTATGCCAGTCTATACAAACCAAGGCAAAGCCCTGAAAGATATTCCGGAATCTTTGCTGGAAGCATGAGCCAAGTGCAACCAGTGCATGCACTGCAGTTCTTCAGAGCATCCTGGGTTTTCTGTCAGAATGCTATGAAGATCAGCTCAAGTAGGAGGAAGAAGAAGGATGAAAAGCCTAAGGGGGAATCTTCGATGCCTAAGGTGACCTTCTCTTGTGCAAAGGTCAGGTCCAGGAGTCTGGCTGACCGAATTACAAAACCAGCAGCAGCCTCAAGGTCTGGAGTGCTTTACGAGGTTGACTCCAACGGTATGGATCATTTCGGATGAAACAACTTTCTTTTGACTTTCCTTTGTTCTAAGGAATTGCAGTCTTTCCTACGGGTTTTTGAGGTGTTGACACCTCCAGTTTTTGTTTTTATGGGTACAGATATTCATACTTCTTTTAGGATTTCATTTGAGTCTTACCTATGCAGTCATTGGTATTATAGCCTTTCGATATTCAATATACTTTCTTTTTCTGCTGTTCAAAAAAGGGGCCTGAAAATAAGTTCAATTCTCAAATATGCTGGTCATATAGTATCCAACCGTCATTAGTGACAAAACGATTACCATCAAGCTGGATCATGCTCATTCAAACCTCATTTACCTACGCATCAATCACAACCACAACCCATTGCAGCCGAAGGTGTGTCGAAAGGCGGTTCACCATGGTGGTTAACCACAAGTATCGAAAACACAAGGCTGTGGCCAGTGCCCCTGGGCCTCTACACGAGAAATCCTAACAATTACCACCTGAACCGAAAACAGGTTCAAGACCCACGATAGGCATTTTCGAAAGATTTCGAATCGAGAAGAACGCCCCTGTAAAGGTTCCCTTGGATATATGGGGTGATACACCTATGATGTCGAAGCAGTGGGCCGATTCACCTGGTGATCTATTGGTGACTTGAACGGATCCAAAGATAGTCAAATACTTGAATGGAGAAAGAGTAGAAGGAGCAGGTTAGCAGTACACCTTCCCCGGTATTCTACAGTATGAATCCCATTATACCAAAGAAACCATCGAAATTGTTCCAATGGAAGTTTCGTCTGACATCATGTTACCTTACTGGTGGATTATCAAACATGGAGCACTTAGTGGAGTTACCAAAGAAAACGATAAGCTCCAGCTCACGTTGATACACTTCCATCAACATTGCTTCAAGGCAGTTGTATCTTTGTTCTCAATCAAATGTGACAATTCCATTTCGATGTTTGATACTGATCCTCAATGGATCTCGGTTATTGGGTCAATGAATGTCAATGGGGTACATGAAATTGAGATCGATTGGGTAGAGCGAATTCCATGGCATTTCAGAGACTCTGAAATATAATACAATGGAGAAACAGCCAATGCTCACCAACCACCTTGATCCTACGACCCTGCTATTGAGTTGAATGAGGGGGAGCAACCTCTGTTGGGCCCCATCTACGTGCTCTCAGAGAAGGTGCATTCGGACCATGATAATTTTCTGAATCAAATGCTTGATTCCGGGACAATCCATCCTGGAAAGTCACTCATGGGTACATCCAAACTCTTTGTTCCTAAGCCACACATGAGAGACGTACTATTGTGCATGGATTACAGAGGTCCAAATCTTCTGAAGATTATGAACCGATATCTGCTGCCGCTTATGACCAAACTTAAAGACAGTGTTGCTGGATCGAGAATATTCACCAAAATTGATTTCAAGGCAGGGTAAAACCGCATTCAAATGAAACCCGGTGATGAATGGAAAACAACATTTCGTACAAGATATGGATAATATGAATACCTAGTTATGCCCTTCGGATTGGCAAACGCTCCAGCGACATTCCAAGATATGATGAACGAGATCCTGCGAGATCTCATCGATCATGGAGTGGTAGTCTATATAGATGATATCCTCATCTATACCAAAAATGAAGAAGAGCATGTGCGATTGACTCCACAAGTCCTGCATCGGTTACAGGAAAACGACTTGGCTATATCTCCCGATAAGTGCGACTGGCACCAGAAATATATTGAGTTCCTAGAGTATCTCATATTGGGAGAAGGTGTCAGTATGTCGGAGGACAAAATTGATACCATTTTTAAATGGGAGATTTGAGAGTCTGTCAAAGACGTCCAGTCTTTCCTTGGATTTGCCAACTTCTATCGACGCTTCATTGAAGGATTTTGAAAGATATGCTATGCCATAACGGAGTTAACCAAGAAGACGAAGGAAAAGTTTGACTGGAATACGCATCTCCAAACTCAAAGAGCCTTTGATACGCTAAAGATGTACTTTACTGAGGCTCTCATATTACGGCACTTCGAGCCTATTTGGCCCGTGGTGAGTAAGACTGATATAAGCAATTTTGGAATTGGTGCAGTATCCTCCCAAGTCATCGATGGATGACTGCACCCTATGGCCTATCACTTTTGAAAGATGGATAAAGCCGATATCAACTATGAAATGCATCACAAATGCAGCTCAGCATAGTATTTTAGTTCAAAGACTGGAGATGTTATCTTCAAGGTGCAGCTCATCCAATCAGTGTCTTCAGCGATCACAAGAATCTCAAATATTTTACCACTATGAAGATTTTGAATTGGAGACAAGCCCACTTGGCTCAAGACTTGACAGGATATGATTTTAAAATATTCTACCGACCCAGTAGTGCAAATGGGAAACCGGATGCATTGTCTAGGTATTCGGAGTACTGCCCTGAAACAGGTGCAGGTAGTGCTGAAGAAAACGCAAACCTGCGCATCCACCGCATTCTGAGACTGGATCTGTGGGTGACTTCTGATAGAGAAACAGTGCAAGTGACGGCAATGAAGTTACGAGGCAAACTGATTCCAATTTGTTCTACAAAGTTGAGAGCATTTCCAGTAGTCACCTTGAATTCATAGCTGGTAGAAGCAGTGGTAAGCGCCGCTAACAACGTTGCTGCATGGCAAGATGAGTACATTTGAGCAATGTAAGGTAACCCAACCTCAAACATCTCATTCGAAGACGAAGCCCTTTATTTCAATAGCAGAATTTGAATCCTGCACAATATACTGTTGAAAAAACATATATTCGATGTAGAGCACAATTCAAAGATAGCTGGACACATGGGGCAGGATAAGAAAATCGAACTTGTCAGATGAAACTTCTTTTGGCAGCAGATGGATCAATTCATCAAAGATTATGTCCACTCATGCCCTGAGTGCGAAAGACATAATGCAGCTCATCATGCCCACTACGGACTTCTTCAACCACTCAAATCAGTGTGCTGCCCATGGGAATCTATTTCCATGGACTTTATCATCGAATTACTGGTTCCAGACAAATGCTCAACTGTATGGATAATCGTTGACCGATTCACCAAAATAGCTGACTTCATTCAATTGAAAGATGCTGAGATGAAGGCTTCAGACCTGGTCAAAATCTTCCTGAAAGCAGTATGGATATTCCATAGTCTACCATCGAACATAGTGTCAGATCGGAACTGAAGGTTCACCCCCAGGTTCTAGTACTCGTTTGTCGAAGCTCTTGATATTGGGTCAAAGATGTCTTCGCGATTTGACCCCGAAATGGACGGGTCAACAGAAACAGTTTGTGGGAGGTTTCGCCATGTATATAAAGTGCGGCTCCATGCTGGGCTACGACTCGGCCAATGTGCACGGTCCAGGTTACCTGTGCATTGCTAGCTAGTCAATAAAGCAACCTTCTCGCAACCCCTCAATTGGTAGCAACTTCTCAAAAGCTCCTCCCTTTTCTCTCTTCTTGATTATTCAATACTCGGCATCTCTCAATTCCGCGATCTCATGAAGGAGAGGTGTGCCACAAGGTTCACTGGGCATATCTCGAAGAAACTTGAAGCGACAAACATTCCGGCCTTATGAACATACGACGAAGCGCTGTTCATCCCGCACCTACTTACAAACAAACGATTGAAATACAAACAATCAATTGAATTAAATGTCATACAACTACAACCTTATCGCTAAGTATTCTGGTTGGCCAGCGTTGTGTTCCGGCCTTGATGGACGTAGCCTTCCAAATGTAGTAAGAACTTTACTAATCAGAGAAATAGAAGGCAAATGTTGCGACTGGGCTGATCCGGGAGCCAACAATAATCATGGTCTGATCAATAGTTTTCAAGGAACTGCTCGTGCACCCCCAGATGCAGCTACTGCCGAACGTATGGCTATTAGTCGTCCAGGAGTAACCGACTTCTATGCCCCAATGTACAAATTCTACACTGCCAAACCCAACAACCTCTGATATTTTACAAATCGTGTACTGTGTCTAGTGTTAGCAACGGTTCCAAATTACGGGTCCGGATTGGTTCCGGTTTTGAACCGCCCATTGAATCGAACTGCCCAATCACAAGAGGTTCCGACCCGGAACCGAATCGGACCCACCAGGTTATGGCAGGTATCTTCTCCAAAACTATCGCTCCAATGAAGAATTTGAGTTCTGACCAGATTGCAACATGTTATATACGTAGATTATGCAGTTGTTGACACTCTTTCCTCTTCCGGTCACCAATTTGCAATACAATTAGTATTCGTTGAGTCGATGTGAAAAACAGTCGATTGTGGCCGCATTTTCGGCTTTATTTTACAGCAACTCAACGAATACCAATCATATTGCAAATTGGAGACAGGGAGGTGAAAGTATGTTAAAAACAGCATAATCTACGTATATAACATGTTGCAATTCAATCAGAATTCAAATACTGAATTGGAGCAGACAAGCGGTGATTATTGGGGCCGATGAAAAATGAGCCTCTGCTGCAGGTAAAACCCGCCAAAACCAAGCAGGTTTTGGTTCGGTCCCAGGTTGGAACCACTTGTGATTGGGCACTTTGGTTTCTTGACAGTTCCAGAAGAAACCTGGGGCGACGGGTCCGATTCCGAACTGGACCGTGGCTGGGTAACCCGGACCCGTTGCTAACACTAACTGTCTCTCGAGGCCCAACCTGTCAATGTCATCACCATGCAAGACGATGCGTTGACAGAGTTGGAATCATGCTGCTTTTGATTTGCCACCATGATGAAAATGATGGCTCGACTTGGTGTTTGTGGCATCAATAGCCACGGAGAAGGATCTTTTCATAAAATCCACCTTCAACCGCATCAGCTTCCACTGTTCATTGGTGACCTCAAGTTGGAGACTGTCAATCTATTCCTTTGCAAGGTTGAGCATTAGTTTTGCCAAGGTGGCCCGGCAATTGGTACCACGAAGTCGGATAAGCACATCGACTCAGCCTGGCAGTTCATGGACCCAGGGGCATACAGTTGGTTCCTGCATTAGATTCATCAGCAAGGTGTCACGATCATCCCTCCAGCAAATGGCTTTTATGCACCAGTGACGTGGCATCTTTTCGAATGTGCTTTTCACAATCGGTTCATCCCAGAAGTGGCCATGACTGCTGTACGAAAGCAGATCTGCGCGCTACGTTACTCCAAAGGACATGTCGTATACCTCAAAAAGTGATTCTCCAATCTTATGCGCATGTTGCAATAAGAGATGACGATCCTGCATTAGGATCCCCTGTAAGACGAGTACTGCGCCAAGCCACTTTCAGGGATTGCAGCTCAGATGATCACCTTAGCCCACAAGAAATTGAAACTCCAGCCTTAAATGCATTTCACAATGGCGAATGCGATGCAGATAGTCGGCCCATTCTCAGGATGTGTTACTTCACATCCGGCTATCGTGGCTATGCCAATCATTTTCGCCCCATCAGACAGCACTACTGTTCCAACATCTACTGGTTCTGGTCAGATGGACCTCACTGTAGCTAACGCCAATACCAAATGCAACCGCTGTAGCGGTTTTGGACATGAGACATGCGATCGTTCAACTCCAGACACTCGTTGACGAGGTCAAGCATTCCGTGCCAGAGGTAGCAGGAACCGTAGTAGACAGGATGGAGGTTGTGATCGCAATGATCATCATTGTGGAGGCCAAGGATGTTCAACCAGGTGTACAACTAGGAACATCAATAACATCCAGACAACCAGGGATGGCATAATAACGAACGACAATGGTGACAACTTGGTGGCAGAGCCTGAGACTTTTGAGGGGGAGCAGGCCCAGGGAAATGACAATTGGGAGTAGTGATAGAACGTTCTACTTCCCAGACGGTTATTGGAAAAGCCAAGAAACGAGAGGAACTAGGGACAGGCAAAGAGAAGTGCATATGGTATGCAAAATTGTACTTGAGCAGCCTGATATATAATGAGATATCAGATTCTCCACCTGACTCTGACATCAGTTCACCAAACTCTGACTTACTACGTATTAACGCTTCCGTTTCAACCTCCAATAACAAAATTTGTGCAGTATATTCCTTATTTGTTTGTGGTGCCTTCCATTATTACATTGATACCACTTACACCAAGTCCTCAGATCCAAAACATTGACGTTGCAGGTGCATGAGAGTCTCTGTCGCAGGGGAAGAGAAAAAAGAGGAAGATAGATGGCTAGTTTGGCTCAATGCATCAATAAGAGGTGGAGCCGGCAATTGGTTTGACATTTCTGATTGGTATATGGTTTTTGACTTAGGAGGCATCTATGGTCTATTGTTGGTAAAGTCAGGATTGTAGTCAATTTACACCGCATCGACCATAAAACTAATACTCTACACATGCTGGAGCCAGATTGGAATCTTTTTCAACAAGGCTCTTGCCTCACAGCAACAATCATTACAACATTGCTTGCAGGCCTCCGACCTCACCAAGGACGACAGAGAGAAGTTCATATGCACTGCAGAAACGTGGTCCGTTGATCGGCAATTAATATTGTGTTTGCGTCCATCATTATTAAGTGCAAGTCATCAGAAATCTTTATAGCCAACATCCGGGAATATGTCAACAAAATAATGGAGGAGGAGGAGAGACCTACTCCACACAAGCCCACAGACCTTGAATGATGGCAGTTACGAGTTAGGAAGACATTTGCAGATATCATCAAGCTGCCCACGGGAGTTCCTGCAGCCTGGAGATATGACATCCGCCGAGATACTGATCAGTCAGCACAGCCACCTCACAACCAGCCATATCGGATGTCAGACTCAGAACGCAAGGAATTTAAAATCCACATTGCCAAGTTGCTTGCGAATGGCTGGAATACTGTGAGGCAATTCCGATTCGCAGCCCGAGTAATTTTGTTGAGAAACTGGACGGTTCCGGACTTCAAATGTGTGTCAATCACAGAGGCCCAATTTCAATCACCACCAAAAACCGATACCGACTGTTCTATATAGAAGATGTCATCGAGCGGTTCCACCACTCCAGGGCGTTTACAAAGCTCAACCTGGCCAGTGGTTACCATCAGTTGGGCATACATCCAGATGACAAGCATAAAACGGCTTTTGTCGTTCCGGAGGGGTTCTAATAGTGCACGGTAATATTGTTTGGGCAGG
Organism: Trichophaea hybrida; assembly: GCA_015178995.1. Lineage (NCBI taxonomy): Eukaryota > Fungi > Ascomycota > Pezizomycetes > Pezizales > Pyronemataceae > Trichophaea > Trichophaea hybrida. Next base: position 20,336 of record WHVE01000030.1, on the reverse strand, counting down.
CTAATTCGCCGTCAGCATTCATGGGGGTCATGCATTGAATTTTGGACCCATATAGGAAGTTTACAATCGTTTACCTGGATGACATTCCAATTTTCTCTTGCAATCTGGCTGAACATAAGCTACATGTTGAAGCTATCTTGAGGGCAATAAGGGTGGCACACCTTTGGTTGAATGAGCGAAAGTGCGTTGTCGGAACAACGGAAACTTCATTTGTCAATTTCAAGGTCAATATGAATGGGATTCACACTGAGGATCAGAAAATCGCAGCTATATGATACTGGCCAGTACCATCGAGTACAACCAAGCTCCGATCGTTGCTGGTATTGGCAGGCTATTATAGGAAATTCATACACAAATTGGCGCACCTGACCACAGAGTTATACACTGTGACTGTTACCGTTGTAATGAGTAACAATCAATGCTGGAATGATGATCGGTGAATAATATAAAAGCTAATACACGACGAGAATGAATTCAGGTTTCGAACGGAGACTAAAGTACAATGAGTAGGAAATCATGTTTAAAACGCAGATTGAAGCATGACAAGAATGAAATCAGGTTTCGAATCAGGGTGTGATGGGAAACAACTGAATGGTACAAATGTGGTGTACAAGGAAAGACGGAGTTTGGATCTATTAGGGAACCAGTCAAATTACTGCAAAATAAACCAGGCGTTTGGCGGAGGATAAGTTTGTTTCTTCACTCGTTCTCTCATTGATAAAACAATCAATTTGCTTTCGCTTTCACTTCTTTCACACGCAGTGATTCTGGATCAAGTCTCTTGTATACAGTCCTCATTCTGTAGCTACAGGCTACCCTCGGGCTTCTTAGCAACCCAGCTTTCAGTCATGAAACCCTGAGAATCTCGAGCCCGGAATCCTTGATACCGAGCGCTGAGCCCTTCACAGACGAACGAGTCTACAATCGCCTCTACCAGTTATATTTTTCTTTATGTGCTGTTATCCTCACCGCTTAGGCTGCTATTATTGTTATCTTATTTGCAACGCATATTGCAAAGATTTTTATCAGCATGCCACTTCGAAAACAGGTTGACCATCCAATCCTACTGGAGACACATCTGTTTACCTTGCTTGTGGACCATTTGAAGACCTACAAATCCGGATATTTTTGGCAATCAGTGCCACTTCTAAATATATGAACGAGGACGAAAGAATCTGCGACATTATGTATCTTGCTTACTGTTCAGAAGAAGAAAGAGATTTAGATCATGATTATCTAAACCCAACCATCCACTGCAATTGCGAAGCAATTCAGGAGTGGGCCGAAATATCTACCTGCAACTGCAGCATAGAGGAAATCGATAACTTTTTCGATTGCATCGCGGAATATGATTGTATTCTGTGTTTACTGTGGACCCTCGGTCTCGAAATTCTTTTGCCTTGGTATGTAACCAGGCGTAAATATGTTGGAATCCGAACATCTGTGGTTGCTGGGATATCCCCTGTGCCAATGATTGCTAGATTTACTGGCCAAACATCAAGTGGGAACACATCTGTGATCAGTGTATAGAGGAAGAACGTTTACTTGGTTTCAATATCAATAACTTCATCAATCACCCTGCAAAGATGCAAGTAGCCATGTAATGTAGCAGTATGAGCAATGGGCCTCAATATATCGAGATTACTAGAGTGGATCAAGACATAATGGCACGAATGATATTGGAGGATTTTGCGAAGCTGAATCAACATGCTGGGCTGACAGCAGCCAACAAACTGAAGGACTATATAGTAGGCATAGCAGGAGCACCAGCATTGTAAATCGAGATTCAAATAGAGCGATTAAAAGAACAAATCACAACCCAAGAAGCAAACATTGGAGCAGCCCAAGAACGAATCACCAAGTTGTTAAAAGAAGGGAAAGACCTCGAACAAAACAAGGCAAACACGGACATGGAATTGGAACTAACACAACAAAGGATCAAGGTCTTGGAAGCAAGAGAACCCACCTGAATACACTGGGATTTAGAGCTGAAAGTCACCAAATTGGAACAATGACCAGCAACCAGAGTATCCGAAGGGACAAAAAATCACAGACAGGAATTAGAGGAAACAGAGAAACAGTTAAGGATCTGTGGAGCAGAAAGAAACAAATATTGGACTCAGGTCAGAAGAGTGCTTGCAGTCGCGGCAATTGGTGGTAATGGTAGCGGAAACAGGGGATATAAAGGCAGTGAAATTCTCTGATTCTCTGGAACAGATAGAAGAGCACTCCAAGGATGGATGGAACAGTTAGCAATGAAAATTGCAGATGAACCAACATGATTCTTCGATGAGCAGTCCAAAATACGATATGCAGCAAATCGACCACAAGGCGTGGCATCAAATCTGATCCAGTCTTACATCAGCAGTATTATGGGTAACCTTGACCATCTATCGTTGGAAGAATCATTGGACCAATTACAGCTAGGCTTCGGAGATCAGGACATACGAGCCACCGCCAATCGTGAACTCCTTAAGCTTCGACAAACAGAGTGGGAATTCTCTCAGTATTATGCAGAATTTCAACGATGGATTCTGGATGTCAACTGGAACAAAGCAGTACAAGTCAACGTGCTAAAACAAGGCTTATCTGAAGAATTGAAAGATTCATTACAACATTGCTACCTTTCAGAAGACCTTAAAGACTCTGTCAAACTCTGCTCAAAGAGAGATTCACAGATCCACGCTCAAGCTGCTGAAAAAAAATCCGAAAAATGCACAGTGGGATACAAGAAGTCTGAAACCACAAACAACAGCACTCCCGTTCCATCAACCTCGGAGTCAGCACCTGCAGGAACCGGGGTAGGGTATCATTGCCATGTTGAGATGGATCTCTTGGCAGTCAAACGAAAGGGAATTACTCCAGAAGAATGCATGCAACGAAGGGAAGGAGGACTTTGTATTTGCTGTGGGGATAGCAAGCACTTTGCGGTATCGTGTCCAAGAAAATTGAATGCAGCATCGAGACAGGTGGAAGAAACACCTATTAAGAAATCAGGAGATGAAATGGACACAGATTCGGGAAAGATCATGTCGGGAAAAGTATACGCCAGTGCAATAAGAATGGCAATTGCGCTGGGTACAAATCTCCATTGTCGAAATTTGTTAAGTCTCATTTTGGAAATTAGTAGTTTTCGATTAAGAGTACAGAAAATAAGGAGTTTCTAATGGAAAGCAAACATCTTGTTGTGAAATGTTCGTTGAAAATCAGACACAAGTCAGTCGATGCGGATGCATTGATGAACGGTCGAGCCATGGGAATAGCATTTGTGGACAAAGATGATGTTCACCATAATCAATTAGAAGAGAAGGAATTACTTGAATCATGCGAGTTACAGGTTATCAATGGAAGGCCCATCAAATCAGGAATCATTATGACCATGGCTAAGTAGAATATCAGAATACCATCACATCAGGAACAATTAAAAGCGTTCGTAACAAAGTTAGCGCATGATGCGATCGTACCAGGATTGCCATGGTCACAACTTTACGACGTAACGGTTGAATTTCAGGCGCAAAGGATGGTCTTTGAAAGCCGCTACTGTCAACAGCACTGCCAACATCATTAAAGCGTATGGTTATGGGGCAATCACATGGAAAGAACAGCTGTAGCTCCGGAAAAACCGAAATTGGACATCTGTGCAGTAGCTCCATCAACTTTCGTGAGAAGAGTCAGAAGGGAGAAACTCAAGGTTTACACCATCACACTGTACGAAATCAACAAGTCTTTGTGACTCAAAGATGCACAAGAAAAGCCCCATGAAGAAATCATCCCCAAGGAATATCACAAGTTTTGACCCCTGTTCAGCAAGACAATCACTGAAACCCTACCACCACACCGACCCTATGATCACAAGATTAAGTTTCAGCAGGTCTTTACACTGCAGTTCTGGCCCATTTACAGCTTATCTCGAGAAGTGCTACAGGATTGAAAGGAACAGATAGAGAGGAACATGTCCAAGGTATTTATCCGGTTGTCTTCATCATCTTGCGGAGCCCCAGTGCTTTTCGCTCCAAAGCCGAGAAGAGGCTGAAGACTCTGTGTCAATTACTGAGGCCTAAATGAAGGAACAATAAAAACTGGTAACCCCTGACATTATTCCAACAAACCCTGCTAAAACTCTCGAAGGCTCGCTATGACACCATGTTAGACGTCAGCAATGCGTATAATATGATTTGAGTTGCAGAAGGTAACGAATAGAAAATGGCTTTCAGAACCCGCTATTGATTCTTTGAATCCTTAGTTATGCCTTTCGGACTCACCAACGCAGCAGCATCCTTTCAAGAGTTCATCAACGACTCATTACAACCTTTCTTGGACATTTTCTGCACGGCATTCTTGGACGACATTCCTATCTACAGCAATAACCTGAGGGAACACAAGGCACACATCAGAGCAGTCATGACCACACATCAGGATGCTGGTCTCTACCTGACAGCAGAGAAATGCAAGTTCCATAAGGAGGAAGTCAACTACCTAGGGTACATTGTCGGAGTTAACGGAATCAGAATGGATCTGAAAATAGTCCAAGCTGTTGAAAATCGCGAAGCACTGGAGAAACTTAAAGAAGTCGCAGTCTTTTTACGTTTTGCCAAATTCTATCGATGATTCATAGGGAACTACAGCTCGGTGGTACAACCACTAACAAACCTTACAAAACAGTGAGTACTTTTTCACTGGGGACCCGATCAAAAAAGAGCATTTGCCGAACTCAAGAAAGCTTTTACAATGGCACCAGTGCTAGCCCATTTCATTTATGAAAAACAGATAGTCTTTAAAACCAATGCCGCAGGTTATGTATCTGCAGGAATCCTCTCTCAATATGACGACCAAGAAGTGCTATACCCGGTGGCCTTCTTCTCCAAAAAACACCTGCCTGCCAAAGAAAATCACGAAAACTCTGACCCAGAATCAGGTGCGATCATCAAAAGCCTGGAACAATGGAAACCCAAATACGATGGTTAAGGACATCCAATTGACATTTTTCCTGATCACAAGCACCTGGAGTACTTCATGACATCGAAACTGTTAAATTGAAGACAGACCAGATGGTCTGAATTTCTGTCGAGATTTAAATTCAAGATAGTTTACTGCCAAGGAAAGCCAGGTCAAAAACCCAATGCACTTACAAGAATCCCAGGAGACATTCATTCTAAGCAGGGGGCAGAAACAACCCAGCGTGTTGTGTTGAAAACGGAAAATGTCAACGAGAGTGTACACAAAGAGTTCATGGTGGCATTTGCGGAAACAGTAAATCTGGATAGCAACCCCGTAAGCTCCGAAGAGTTATGGAACTGGAAAAATAACGTATGTCAGCATTGCCAGTACAACAGCATCGAGGGCTGTGTACGCATAAGGATCAGTCGCTGGAAACCTCTGACACACAAATCCTGCCAACAGATGAGGACAAGCTCAAGTCGATTCAGGAATGCCATAATTCTCTGGTCACAGAACACCCAGGATGAGCAAAAACTTACGATCCGCCAAGCTGAAGGCATTCCTAGATTCAGATTGGACAGGATGTGGACCACTACGTACGCAACTGCCACAGCTGACACAGGGGCAAAGCAACCAACGGAAAAATTCATTGCTTGTTATGGGCGTTAGAAATACCGGAGTAACCATGGAAAGATTTGAGCATGGACTGCACAGTCGGACTACCACAAAGCAAAGGGTTCAACCCAGTAGGGGTAGTGGTCGATCGCCTAACAAAAATGCAACACCTGGTACCCTGTTCTGACAATGTAGATTGAAAGAAGCTGGGAGAAATGTAAGTCAAAGAAGTATTTAGACTGCACAGACAGCCCAAAATAATACTGTCCAATCAAGGGCCGCAATTTGCCTCAGAATAATGGGAACACATCTGCGAAAGATTGGGAATTGAGAGAAGACTGTCAACCGCATTTCATCAACAGACCGACAGCCAAACTCCAACAGTCAATGCGGTAATGGATCAATACCACTGGAACTTTGTTATATATCAACAGGACGATTGGGTCAGGTGGCTACCATTGGTGAAATTCGCAGCTAACAATCATACCTTGCAGATAACCAATTGCTCCCTGTTTTTTGGCAACTACGGCTTTCATCCGCAAATGACCTGCGGGCAACATCCAGTTGAGGACCCAAATAATAATTGCAAGGTAAGCGCCCAGCAGATGGCCCAACGGATGGAGCAACTCTTCAGCAAACTCACAGCAGAAATGAAAAGAGCCCAGGCCGTACAGTCTGAACAGGCCAACAAATCTCAAAGGGTTGCTATACAATTCGAAGTTGGTGAAAGGGTATGGCTGGAAGCATGAAATAGATCGACAGCCCAACCCAGTAAGAAACTTGACTCAAAACGTATTGGACCATATGAAATCACGGAGGTCGTCAGTCCATGGGCCTATGGAATTGAATTAACAAATCAACTCCACATTCACTACGTTCAACCGATATCCAGACTAGAAATGTCTGCCCAGGATCCCCTCCCGAATGAAAAGCAAGAACCACAACCACCGGTAATAGTGGACAGAGAAAAGGAGTATGAAGTTGAGCAGATAGACGATTCCAGACTGTTCCGGAGGCAGCTGCTGTATTTTGTGCAATGGAGGGGCTACGACAAGCACAGCTGGAAACCCGCCACCAACGTAGATGGACTTACAGCTATCGATGATGTTCACACTGAACAACCTGGCATGCCCGGATCGTGAACCTTGTAGGTACTTGGCATTTTGAACAGTAAGGCTACTGTCACGGTTGTGTTGAGTGATGATCAATGGTAGAGTGATGATCAGTGAATAATATAAAAGATGAAGCACAACAAGAATGAATTCAGGTTTTGAACAGAGTCTAAAGCACGACAAGAAGAAAACAAAGTTTTAAATGGAGGCTAAAGCATGACCAGAATGAAATCTGGTTTCAAAAAATGGTTTTATGGGAAACGACCGAATCGTACGAAAACAGTGTATGAAATCAGCTGGAGTTCAGATGTATAATGGAATGAGTGAGATTACTGTATATAAACCTGGCGTTTGGCGGGGTATGAGTGTGTATCTTCACTCATTCTGTCGTCTATAAAACAATCAATTTCTTTCGGCTTTCACTTCTTTCACACTTTGTGATTCTGGATCGAGTCTCTTGTATACAGTCCTCGTTCCATACCTACAGGCTACACTTGGACTTCTTAGTCACCCAACTTTCAGTTTTAAAACCCTTAGAATCTCGAGCCCTGAACCCTCGATACCAAGCCCTGACTCCTTGATATTGACATCCGAAAAACGTGTGTTTCAGTGGCTGCAGAAACATCAGGTGTAATATGATGATATTCGCAGGGCTATGGTGTCTGCTCTGGTGCTGGCACTACGCGATCCTGGGTGTGACTATATTCTGTGCACTGATGGGTCAGCCGTGGCGATTGGGGCCATTTTGGTATACAAACAACCCTGGGGAACTGTGGGCCGGCTGGTGGAGCATGCACTGGGCTTCTTCTCACGAAAACTACAACATCTCGGGACGCTGTACACAACATATGACCAACAGTAGTTGGCGATCCACAACAACCTAACTCACTGGGAGACTTACCTTGGCGATCGACACACATCGGAATATATGGATTACGTGGTGCTACAGCATATTTTTAGCCAGAACAAGCTTTCCAGCTGCCTTTGGCGTCACCTGGCTAAACTGCAGCAGGTCAACTGTTCAATCAAATACTTCCCAGGAGCAGCCAACCATGTGGCGGATGCATTGAGCTGAATCCATCCTCCAGCCTCGGCAACCCCAGTAGCCACCATCAGTATAAACACCATCAATCTTCAAATAATCGGTACACAAGGATGGAAGCAAGAGGTGCCTGAATTACTGGGTGGAGATGCATATGGGTGTCCAATTGTCAATGTTCTCTACGAGAAAGCAGAAATAACCGTTGAGGCTGATAATGGGGCAAGTTGGAGTTTGGAAAGGAAGTATTATTGGAACAACATTGTGCAGGCAAGGCTATTTTGGCTTCATCATGGCCATCTTTTTTGCAGGGACACTGGAACACTCTGCATTCCATCGGACATACGAAACAACATCATCTAGGAAGTTCATGACTGTCCGCTTAGGGGCGGCCACCAAGGAGCAGAAGAAACTGTGGCAACCATCGCATCATGGTTTTATTGGTCCCATCCGACACAATTGGTAAAAGTATGGGTTCGGGGTTGCGATGTAGCCACCACGTGCAATATTCCAATTGACTTTCCTACAGCTATCTACAACCCTGCTGATTCCGGAGACACGGGCCTCAAGGGTTAATGTGGAATTTATTATATAACTGCTAGCTACGGTCAAGGTCAGCTACGACTGCATAATCACGATTGTCGATCCGCTAACCAAGACAGTGCATTGGACAGCAGCATTGGAAAATGATTTAACTGCAGAAGCCTTCGCCATAACTTTTATTTACTTGTGGATAGAAGACAGAGCAATCCCAGACAACAACATCTCTGATCGGGATACGCAATTTATGTCAGATTTCTTAGATTTCTTCACCGCCCAGCTGACAATTCAACGCCGCCACAATACCACCTATCATCCACGGACAGACAGCCAAGCAGAGCACCTGAATGCAGCTGTCAAATGCTACCTTAATGCATAGGTGGCGCACCACCCAAAGGACTGGGATTGTCATCTTCCACTGTGCGAATTTACAATCAATGCAGAATACCAGAAGTGACTTAAACCATCTGCGTTCAAGGCCGAAATTGGATTCGTACGATGAATGCCAATTGTCCTGCTCATACCAACTCTGAGTCCCGACCGTTATTCAAATGTCAGCTTGAAAGCCGACAAATTTGCCAAGCAGATAATATCACACCTGCATATGCTGAGTGAGCAGCTGGCGTAAGCACAGACCATAATGATCCTGGAGGCCAATAAGTCTTGCTGCCCGCACGACTTCAAGGTGGGAGACTCAGTTGTCCCAATCCCATACTCCTCCTCATTGGCTAGGCAAATCTCAACAAATCTGAGTCTTCAAAACTTGACTCCAGGAAATTTCAACAGAAATTCTGAAACCCGTTTGGCATTACTGAAACTATCGGTACCAATGCCTTCAGGTTGGATATGTCTGCTCACTGGAAAATGCCTAATGTCTTGAATGTATTCCGTTTGAAACAAAACTGCATAGACTACGTCCAAGAACATCCTCCACACCTGCCATTATGGATGAAACCGTTAAAAATCCGGAATATGCAATCGAAGCAATCCTCGAGCATCAGGGCTCTTCAGTCAAAACCCTACAGTGCAAGGTGAAGTGGCTTGGATACTGCAAACCGGATTGGCAGCCATTGGTCAACCTGAGAGGCGGCTGCAAAGAGTTACTGTTGCAGTACCATCAAGAGAAGGGTCTTTTGGTCTATAAGTTGATGCAGGAAGGTTAGATATGAGTTTTCAATGGTAGGAAGGTTAAGAATGGGTTTGCATTGTTTCGTAGTGGGTTTTTGCCTACGAGGGGTTTTTAGGAAGGTTAAGGATGAGTTTGTCTTTTCCGTAATGTTTATTTGGAGCGGGCACTGGTTCTTTTGTGACGGGGATAGTTGTGGGATATTCCGTTGTATATATCAGATGCGGCTCCGTGCTCAGTGACTACCTGGCTAAACCGTACAGTGCAGGTCATCCATGTATCACTGGCTAGTCAACGAAGCAACCCTTTTGTGACCCCTCAGAGCCAACCAAATGCTGGAATGATATTTGTGGAATTACTGCAATTATGAGCAGGACAACTAGTCCAAGATGTTACCAATGGCAGAGTATGCCGATAATAACTCTCTCACCACCGCTACAGGAATGTTACTATTCTGTACTAACATTCGATTCGATCCTCGAACGAATTCGCCTATCGAAGCAGATGCAAAGAATCTGGCATCCAGAAATTTCATTGACTGGATGATCAGTGTACATGTACTCTGCCATAAGAAATTAGAACAGGAATAGGAGACAATGGGGAAGTACCATGATCGGCGTGCAAAGGAACCTCCAAAGTATTTGGTCAGTGATTAAGTTATGCTAAATGGGAAGAAGTGTTAAACTTGAAGACCATCTAGGAAACTGGATGAGAAGCTTTATCGACCCTTCAAGGTCTCGAAGTTGCATCCGCCCACCACTATTAAGCTTGAGATACTGAATGGATGGCATATTCACAATGCTTTGCATGAATAACATATCGAACTTTATACACTCGCCACCAACCTTACGAGACCTACAAACTGGCGCAATCACCAACCAAATGAGCTTGGTTATGACGTGGATGATTATGAGTACGAAATGGGTTATGCAGTCAAAGAAATCATGGTCAGCCAGTATAGCAAGGAATGGAAAAGGGTTTAATATCTGGTCAAGGGGAAGGAGTATCTGGAAGAAGCAGATTGGACTGAGGAACCTCAGGAGAACTTCAATGACAAGAGACATTTGAAAGAATATGACAGACAGAATCCTCAGGCCACGAAGGATAATAGAATCAAACAGATGAGCTAGTACCATTTTCCCACAAACGGTTTTCAACGGCTAGCAAGACACCTGACAAAGGATTGTGTTTTGGGTACAAGAGGTCATATTTTCCAAACCAAGAGAAAGATAGATTTGATTTTTACGGGCACATGGGGTCAAGATTTTTCCAAATCAAAGAAAGAAAAAGAAAGCAAAGTGTCTTAGATGGACACAATCCGATTGACCAATTCTGCTTGCTGCCATATGTGTCATCGAGAGGTAAGCAAACTAATTGGTCGATTGTGCTTGCATGTCTCAAGCTGATCGAAGCGAAATGGTCTGTGTGGATTCACTATGTCAAGGATTTCGAATAATTCACTTTAGCACACTGGATCACATTTCACCAAAGGCAATAAAGAGCAGATTAGCATAGAGTATAGTCATTCAGACACGCACTCTCTAGGAGATGGGGTAGTGTTACACATAGCAACTTCACAGCAGGGTCATATACGATCACGCATGATTTGCCTGAATGGATGTTATCGCCTATCACTCGCCTCGTATCCGAGAGCCATTTTTTTTTGATGGCCAGCAAATGGAAACCCACACCATTCATGAGCACGGATGGCTTGTTAATGATTGTGGTCGCTTGTGCTCTGAATCGCCAATAACAAATGGACAGCCAACAAACATCTGAATGGCATCGGGCAGGAAGCTGACGCTTGCCAACAACAAATGGACAGCAGGCAAACAATTGAATTGTGCCAGCCAAATGCCAATGACTGCTGGAGGCTTGAGTATTTGTGCCGACTCTGAACAGCGAAGCTGCTCACAATTGAAAGCGGCCTTTTTCATCTGGAGGTCATCAAATCAAAAAAATACCACTGGTCTGAAGACACAACCCCGCGAGCTGGATGTCATGAAGGATACCGATGGTCTGATTATGCTCTAATGGCAATGACGACAATAGAGGATCGAGAGTTGTAGGCCGGGGTTGTAGCCAAAGAATGGGCATTGGGTTGAAAGAGGTCCAAAGGCAGTTATGACGCTGAAGCGGTGAAGAAAAGCGTACATAGATGTATCTGTTAGAAGCGAAGATGAAGGTATAAAGACCTGGGGTTCTTCAAGGGGAGCAAAGATGATCAACCTTCTGAGCGAGGAAAACAAGCCTCAACAATATGCACATTGAAAAGCTATTTTTTTCGTTCAGAATCGTTTAGTAATTTCACATCCCAAGCAATCCTCCTAACCTACCTTCAAAGCACTCCCGAATTATGTAGGGATACTACTTTGACCGGGTAAACATGGAGCAAAGCTCCTGGTGTTACTGTTGGATAGGGCTACAATGATTGGTATAGCCGCAATAGCCAGATATGAACTGGTGAATTCTGGGAATTTGGAAACCATCTCCATGGCATCGGCCAATGTGAAAGGCATCTCAGGCTGGAATATCTTTTGCCTGCAGGCTGAGGTGATGATTTGATCTGTAATTCCTAAAGTTAGCTTGGAGCAGTACTCATTGTACAGGGGATCCTTGTGGGTAACTGTTGTCTCTTTTGGCAACATGCTGATAAGTTCGGAGAATTGCTTGTGGTAAACCTGAAACTGGATTGTGGATTGAGAGGCTTGAAATTGTTCGACATTAATACAACTGGAGTTGCTCCCTGGCACGCCGGACTGACGAAATGCATTGGCAACTTGAACTTGATAGTTAGAGACTGTAACACCGAAACACACCGAAAATCAATTTGTTGCAGACTGTGAAGGAGGCTATGATGAAGCATGACTTACCACTATTCCAACTTACAGGCACTCTGGCAGCACACCAACCAGCACATATGGGAAGCACACATGTATACCCACTTGTATCTGACAGACGGTCGAGTAGAATTGTGTGATATAGGATGGCATACCAACTTCAAGCTGCATGGGCAAGACAGCAGTGTGCAAGCTATCTACACACACCATGGGCACATACAAATGTCCCCGTACCTGAAATTTTGTTGGGGAGGCTATGGTGAAGCATGACTTTCAACTGTATACCCACTGCTAGGTATGTCAGCAGCAGATCGGTGTGCAATCTGCACAGACCATGAGCACATACGAATACCCCGTAGGTGATCGACTTGTTGAAGATGCTAGGGTGAATTAACACATACAATGGTATATCAACTTCCAGGTGTGCCGGCCCAAGAGCAGTTTGCAAGCAACCTGCACAATCCACGAGCACATATGAATGCCCCTGGTACCAAACAGACGGTTCAGGAGGCTACGGTAAAGCATAACTTACAACAGTTTACCAACATCCAGGCGTGATGGCAGGACAGCGGTTTGTAAACTAATTCCATGAACCATGAGCACATCCGAATACTTCATTGCTGGACATACCAGTTTTCGGATACCACAAACGAACGGTTGAAGTATGCATGCTCCTGTATTTTGACATGCAGACCAAAACCAGATTTTAAATGACAACTTGCATGGACATGCCGTCTTGGGACCTCCAATAAGTACATCAGCTGTAAAACTAGCGATGAATATGGGTGAAGTGTGTGCAATGATTGTGCATTGGAGGACATGTCAGGAAAGATGTTGGCGATGTCTGGTGAGGTTTACAAGAATAGTGATGTGCAGCCACAAGTCATAGTGGACAATATTGAGGATCTGACGAGAAATCTCCCAAAGTAGCAGCTATTATCGTTTGAATATCATTCCGTGTGATGAGTTTGAGCAAATAACCTTGCCTCAGTTGACATAGGGGGGAAGAAGTTCGAAAGGGTATGGAGAGATTCTTCAGAAGAACACACAGTGTTCTTGAATATATGAAAGAATTTCTTCTATCGATGCTCTGCTCTAGAGCGCCAGCCCCGTAACCACCTTCGAACCAATGCCCGTTCATTCGCAACTGCCGCAGCCTCCATCTGTCGATCCTCTATCATCTTCATCGTGAATAGATCATAATCAGACCATCTATATTCTTTACGACATCAAGCTTGCGGGCTTGTGCCTCCGGACCACTGGTATCCTTTCGATCTCATGATCTCCAGATGAATAGGGCTGTTTGGATGGAGAGCAGCTTGGCTGTTCAGTGTCGGCACATGATCTTAGGTCGTCAGCTACTGGCTGGCGCCATGCAGCTGGTTGCTGGCTGTCAGTTTGTTCTCGGCAATTGTCAGCTTCTTTGGCCGATGCCATTCCGGAGTTTGCCGGCTGTCCGTTTGTCGTTGGCGATTCGGAGCAGAAGCGACCGCCACAATCAACAAGCCAACGTTGCTTATCGATGATGTTAGTGTTCATTTGCTGGCCATCCGAAAAGATTGGCTCTGGCATTCGAGACGAGTTATAGCCGTTGACGTCGAACGAGGGAAATCGCGGGTGATCATATTTGACCCCGCTGCGAACTGGCTAGGGGTCACTCTACCCCCTCTCATAGATCGTTCGTCTCTGAACAACCATACTCCATACTCATCTGCTGTTTGTTGCCTTTGGCGAAACATGGTCCAGCGTGCTCAAGTGAATTATTCCAAATCCTCAACATAGTGAATATGCACAGACCATTTCGCTTTGACTACTTGCTCTGGGACATGCAAGGACAATCGACCAATCAGTTTGCTTACGTCCAGATGAGACATATGGTAGCAAGCAAAATCGATCAATCAGGTTGTGTACATCTAAGGCACTTTGCTTTCTTTTTCTTTCTTTGATTTGGAAAAATCTTGACCCCGTGTGCCCTTAAAACCAAATCCATTTTTCTCATGATCCATCTTGCTCTTGATCTGGAAAATCTTGACCCTTGGTACCCTTGAAAACCAAATCCTTCGTACGGTGTCTTGCTAGCCATTGATGACCCTTCGTGGGGAACAGGTACTAGCACCACCATTTGATTCTATTATATTTCGCGGCCTGCGGTTTCCGGCTGTGGTACTGCATTAACGGTCTCATGTCGTCGAAGTTCCAATAAGGTTTCTCAGTCCAATCTGCTTCTTCCGGATATCCCTTGCACTTTACAAGATATTAAACCCGATTCCATTCCTTACTGTACTGGCTGCCCATGCTATCATCGACTTTGTAACCCATTTTGTACTCATAGCCGTCGACATCATAACTCAGCTCATTCTGGTTACTGGCCAAAGCAACCTCAGGTGTAGGTCTAGTAGGGCTGGTTGCGATTCAATAAGGTTCGATGAGTGATATATGGAAGGTATTGTGAATACACCATCGGCTTGGTAGCTCAAGCTTCATAGCAGTGGGCGAGAGTACCTTGGAGACCTTGAAGGGTCCATGAAGCTTCGCATCTAGTTTCCTAGATGGTCTTTGAGTTTTCAAGTTCTTCCCATTCAGCATAACTAAATGAACAACCGAATACTTCACAGGTTCCTTAGTGCACCGGTCATGGTACTTCCTCATTGTCTCCCATGCCTGTTCCAAGCCTTTATGGCAGAGTCCATGCACGCTGGTCATCAAGTGAATGTAGTGTCTTGATGCTGGATTGTTTGCTTCTCCTTCGATGGGCCAATTCATTCAAGGATCGAACCCATAGTTACCAAAGAATGTGGACGTTCCCGTAGCGATGGTAAGAGAGTCATCATTAGCATACTCTGCCATTGGTAACATCCCAGACCAATTGCCTTGCTCATAATTGCAGTAATTCCACAGATAGCATTCCAGCGGTCGGTTGAATCTTTCCGTTCGCCCGGCTGTTTGAGGCCAGAATGGCAAAGACTTCTTCAACCTATTGTCAAGAGCATCGACTAACGAGGACCAAAACGTGGAGGTGAACCTAGAGTCACAATCTGACACTAAGTTTGATGCTAGGCCATGGAATCTTCACACTTCTTTCGGGAAGATTTTGACCAGGTCTGTAGCTTTCTTCTCACCATCTTTCAATGGGATGAAGTAAGCCATTTTCGTAAATTGATCGATGATTACCCATACCAATGATCATCCATCTGATACTGGTAATTGGATAATGAAGTCCAGGAAATCAAATCCCACGGTCGGCACGCTAATTCGAGTGGTTGTAGTAGTCCGTAGCGAGTGTGGCGAGCTGCTTTATTCCTATGGCACTCAGGGCATGCGCGGACTTGATCTTCGATGAATTGCTCCATCGCCAGCCCAAACATGTTTCGTCTGACCAGCTCGATTGTCATATTGTGCCCCATGTGTCCAGCCACCTTCGAATCGTGCTGTGCTTCCAATATTTGGTTCTACAACTGCAGATCATCCAGGATCCACAGCCTGCCTTGGAAATAAAGGGCTTTGTCCTTGAACGAGATATCTGGGATTGTATTGCTTTCCATTGCTCGGATGTACTCTTCTTGCCATGGAGCATCATTATTAGCGCTGCTGACCACTGCTTCTAACAGCCATGAGTTGAACTTGACTGCTGGGATCGCTCTCAACTTTGCAAAAGAAATTGCGATTTATTCGCCTCGTAACCTCATTGCCGTTACTGGTTCTATTTCTCCTTTAGAGGTTACCAACTAATCGGGTCTCAGAACGCGGTGGATAGGCTGGTTTTCATTTGCTTCGGCTCTGCCTCCCCCTTGTTCAGGGCGGTACTCCGAACCCCGAGATAATGCATCCGGTTTCCCATTTGCACTGCCAGGTCAGTAGAATATTTGATAATCCTATCCTTCTTGCTATTGAGCCACGCGGGCTTGTCTCGAATTCAAGATCTTCGTTATCGTGAAGTATTCGAAATTTTTGTGATCGGTGCAGACACTGATTGGGTGAGCTGCACCTTTGAGATAACGATTCCACTCTTTGAATGCGGATAGTATGGTGAGCATTTCTTGGGCATGGATATTGTAGTTGATCTCGGCATTATCCATCGTTCGAGAGTGGTAGGCTATAGGGTGCAATCGTATATCAATGACCTGGGAGAGTACTGCACCGATTGCAAAATCGCGTGCATCAGTTTCAAACACCACAGGCCAAATAGACTCATAGTGCTGCAATATGGGTGCCTCCGTGAAGTGCTTTATAACTGTATCGAAAGCTATTAGATTTCACAGGTATCCATTCCAATCAAACTTTTTGTTTGTTTTTGTGTTCTTGGTTCACTCAGTTAGAAGATGGCATATCTTTGAAAATCGTTCAATGAAGCGTCGATAGATGTTGGCGAATCCGAGGCAGGACTGGATGTCCTTGACAGACTCTGGAATCTCCTATTTATATATAGTGTCAATCTTATCTTCGCATATACTGCCACCTTCTCCCGATATGTGATATCTGAGGAACTCAACTCGCTTCTAGTGCCATTCTTATCTAGCAGGTACAATATCCAAGTCGTTTTTCTGTAGTCAACGAAGAACTTCTTGAGTCAATTACACATGCTCCTTTCCATTTGCCATATAAATGATGATATCATCTATATAGACTACTCCTCCATGATCGATTGGATCTCGCAGGATCTCGTTCATCATATCTTGGAATGTAGCTGGTGCGTTCACCAATCCGAAGGGCATAACTAGGTATTCATAATGTCTATATCTTGTACAAATAACTGTTTTCCATTCATTAACAGATTTCATTCAAATGAGGTTGTACCCTGCCTTCGAATCAATCTTGTTGAAAATTCTTGATCCAGCTACCCTCATACTAAGTTCTTTCATAAGAGGCAATGGAAATCGGATCATAATCGTCACACAATTGAGACCTCTGTAATCCACACACAATTGTAAGTCTCTTCAGTGTGGATATGGAACATGTTAGGGGGATACTGCAGCTAGGTGTAACTTATCGATATTGTTGTACCGACTTATGATAAAGGCGTATCTTAATTTTAATAATCCAACTGAAAATATGGAGTTCGATTGTGACGCGTTTAGGTCGTTGTACTGTATGTATAAATACGGGCATCTATTGCAGTATGGCCCTTATTTAAAAGTCGTAACTGTCTTGGAGGTAATCCTCCGATGACTCGTCAAAGGCGACTTTGGAAGGAAGTTCACCGGTATGGAAATAGTGGTACTATTCTACCCAAAGGTTATGACGAACAAGGTATCGTGCGAGGTGTTCGTATTTGGCTCGGGTATTTGCTTGGGCGTGCAAGATGCGAGCGTAGAGAATCTTCTGATCGTCTGATACAGACATAAAAGTTTATTGGTGAATATTCTTAAGGTAATTAACTTAATAATATTTCAGGTGGTTTTTCCGCTGTTGTGTTCTGACTGTGGTTTGTTCGACTGTTGCTTGAATCGTTATGTTTAAACTCGTGGGTTTAAGGTGGTCTTTTATAGGTGAGTATTTCCGCGTCAAACCATCCTGCTAAGGGGTGACGGTACTTCTCTGTAATCTATGATGTGTGTGTATAGTACTATCTCATAAACACTCAGTCCACCATAGTGGGTGTTCACATAACATCCGATCGTTGCTTCAGAGCCGATCTCGGTAGTTAGCTGTGGAGAGTTCCGTTTGACAACGTGTGGTTGCGTAAGCCCCCACCAGGAGTTCCCACAGGTTATCCTGCAAGTTATGACGTTGCTGACATACATATCGGACCATTACTTCGTATTAGTTATCTTTCTTCGTATTGAGCGGAATAGTGATCAATGATTTAATGAGCTGCCAACCCATACATTGCCACGTACCTAGTGTCATCGGGTCTTATCCGTGTTCCCCGTAGGGGGTGCCCTCTATCAGTTATCGTGTTGTAAACACGGCAGAGCTGGGGTTCGACAGTCTAGATCCAAGCACTTATCTTTTAGGTAGAGTTAACTACCGGGGCGCAGTGAGCTTATCTCCTTTGCTTATTCTAGCTCTAGAGATAGCAAAGTCCCGCATACTAAGATAATATCGCTTGTCCAACCAAATCCATGAAGCTAAGCACGGGTATGGTTTGTCCCAGTATTAGCATGATAACGAAGATAACACTGGTCTGATCCGTAACGCACAGCTGATCCGAAGACCCCTGCTTGGCAGTTACATTGCTTCGGCAGTATGGTTGGTGTGTCCTATGCCTTGGCCAGTACTATGGGTTACCCCAAGATTACTGTCTGATCGAGTGTGCGTACTGTCTCCACACTGGGTAGCTATTCCCTATGCTGAGACGTAGTATTGTAGCATAGACTATTATGGGGATTTCACCCGGCTATGTTGGGCCGTCTGCTAACTCATCGGTAGACATCCTCAGGGGTGTGATCTTAACCGTTAGTCATCTTTGAATAACGGCAAGCCTGGGAGACTAAGCCTGATGTACTTCATACGCATGCTAAGGGAAACCCCTAACATTACCTCCCTCTCTAGCTCTGGTGACCTCAACAGAGTACTCCAACATAAGAAGTGATTCTTTTGCAATAGTTACCACTCAGACAGCATACACTATAGGTGTAGCTAATCTTTTGGATAAAACAAAAATAAAAAAAAATAAAATAAAAATAAAGGTGACCTCCGCTTACATAAAATCAAATGCGGTGTGAGTTTTTAAATAAAAGAAATCTATTTATTCCTTCTCTTTTTCTTTTGTGTTTTCTTGTTTTGTTTCCATCTTTTGTCTTTTTCCATCTCTGGTTTTTGTTCGTAGAACTTATTGATTAGTTCTGGTGCTATTTCTGCTAGATGTTCGTAGGATTCCCAAGTATTTTCTTCGTGTGTAAATCCTTCCCACTTGACCAAATATACGTGCTTCCGATGATCCTCGTCTGTCAGTCCACTGGCTATAATAGCTTTGGGTATCCATCCTTCGTTGTCTGCTTCTATTGGTGGAATATCTTTTTCTTTGACTTCTCCTCGGTATTGTTCCAGTAGGGCGACATTGAATGTAGGATGTATTTTCCATGACGCTGGTAGCTCCAACCGACACCATCGCTTGTTGCTTCCGACTTTACTGATTTTAAAAGGTCCGTATAGTTTGTCGTCGAGTTTTCTGCATTGCCTCTTGGTTCGAATATTTCTCCCATCTAGCATTACCCAATCGTTGATTTTGAACTCTGGTGCTGGCTTCCTTTTTCGATCGTAGTACGTTGCCATTTTTTCGCGACTGCTTTCCAGTTGTGTTTCGAGCTTGCGATAGACGTCCAACATGTAGTGAGCGTATATTTCCGAGCTTGGGTTTTTAAATTCCACTTCGGTGGGCCAATTGGTACGTGGTTCATATCCGTAGTTCGCGTAGAAAGGTGTTATTTTGGTTGCCGCATGTTTGGAGTTGTTGTATGCGTATTCGGCCATTGGTAACATTTCTTTCCAATTGTCTTGTTCGTAGTTGCAGTATGTTCGTAGGTAATGTTCAATTGTCTGGTTCATCCGTTCTGTTTGTCCGTCCGTTTGAGGGTGGAACGCTGTTGACATTGAACGTTTGATTCCTAGGAATTGATATAAGTCTGCAATGAAATGTCCAGTAAATACCCCGTCTCTGTCCAATACTATATCTGTTGGCAGTCCGTGATATTTCCACACATTGTCCAGGAATAGTTTGGCTACTACTGACGATTCCCGTTTGGGTGTTGGTATAAAATGAGCCATTTTCGTGAAGTGATCGATTACTACCATGATATTTTTGCATCCATCTGACTCTGGTAGGTCTGTGATAAAGTCGACTGATATGAATGACCATGGTGACGATGGTAATTCCACTGGATGTAGTAATCCATGTTTCGCATGTCGGGGGCTTTTCGTTCTTTGACACGAGTCACATTTGTTGCAATAGTCTCGAACTTCTTCTTCTAACTTGGGCCAGTAGAAGTTTCTGATGATGAGTTCCATGGTACGTTCTCTTCCGAAGTGTCCTGCTACCTTGGAGTCGTGTTCTCGTTTGAGTACTTCTCTTCTAAAAACCGTTGGTGCGTATAGCCTTCCTTTCCATACCAACATCCCTTCCGTATCTATTCCAAATCTTTCGTCAACGTTCTTTTCCTTGTTGCTAACTTTTCTTAATATCTCCT